>CM060864.1:4671269-5076832 GCA_030737845.1 Acorus calamus | reverse complement strand
AAATTAATACAACTCTGAGACCATGAAAAAAAAACATCACCATTATTAATGAACACTGAGTGCACTTAAGTTCTCACTGATTGCCCATCCTTCCTGAACCTGAACTGAGTACTGCAAGTTCCACAGCACATCTTCTATGGACGGGCGCTTATTGACATTTTCAGACACGCAATTGAGCGCAATCTCGACAGCAGTCCTCAATGAATCGTACGCAAACGTTCCTCGAATTGCTATATCGGTCACCATCCTTAGATTCACAGGGCCATCTGTTAAGCTCTCCTGCATCTGTGACATTAATACATTATATGTGCATAAGTTTCTCTTCAAAAGCAGCTTTTTCATAAAGACTGTTTTGTTATACTGCAAAAGCAAAACCAGTTTGACAATTGGTTCGAAACAGGGTTATAGAGCAATGTGTGCTTTTATACTATAAAAGAATTGTTTGGCATATGTACCTGAACTTTCAGTATCTCTAATTCATCATGCGATGCGACAGGTTTACCAGTTATGACTTCTAAGAGGATGAGACCAAGGTGATATATGTCCAATTTATCACCATTTTCAGCACTGCAAATACAACTAATACAGTTTAATTGATCTACACATAATGGAACAAATGGGTTGCTTAAAATTTGATTTAACTTACTTGCCACATCTGTCATCTTCGAAATGTCTCTCTGATCCATCCTGATAGATTTATGATTCAATTGTGAAAACCCCATTATGATATCATGACTATGAAAATCAAAATTCAAGAACTTTAGATCTAACATGCACTTACTTTGGAGTCGACGATCCATGGTAGTGGAAGATTATAATTACTGATTTTTGCTGTGAGTGTCTCATCCAATAGAATGTTCTCTGTTTTCAATCTGTTCTTATAAATCCCAGGAACTGCTACGGTGTGCAAGAACTGAATTCCTCTGGCAATGCCAATCACTGCTGCCACCCTTTGTGGCCATTTCATCATCTCCTTCTGTCGCCACTCTGTCGAACAAAAAAAAAACATCAAAACTTTGAGACTAAAGATCAGGTTGGCCATTCAGGTTCAAAACGAGAATTTCTCCTTCGACATGAATCATTGATTTTGTGGGAACGCGAAATAAAGGGAATGAAAGATTCTCAACACCATTATTTGGGTGTATGAGAAGGATTATCAAAGTGGCCCTAAAATGATGTCTATAAGTGTTGGGGTATGTTACATTTGATATTACCTGTAAGATGGTCTCTTAGTGTCCCATTTGATATGTATTCGAAGACGATATAGATAGCATCGACAGTGTTAGGGACGACCTTTGAATCAATGAAGCAGTGACCAAGAACGCTGACCAGATGACGATGTTTGAGCTTCGAGATGACCTCCATGTACTTTGCAAGTCTGTGATAGGATTCCCTCTGTTTCAGATTCAGTCGCCTCACGACCACTGCTGAACCATCAGGGAGCCAACCTTTGTGCAGCTGAAGCAGAAGAAACACAAATTTTTGTTTGGACTAATTTTGTTTGGACTAATTGATATTATCCCATATGTTATGTCAATATCTAAGGATGATCACATCAATATTTCAATAGAAATGTACTGATATTTCAAAATGATTTGAATGTTTTCTAAGTATTTATTGAGGTTTGTACCTGTCCTTTAGATCCTGTTGCGATCAAATTCAAAGGATCGAAGTTGTTTGTCACATCTTCAATTTCTTCAAGGGTGAAAGCTTGATATGGCGTGAGCCCCGTCGATCCCAATCGCGTTGCTTGTGACATATGTCCTATCAAAATCCAAACAATCGATCACCAAATGCAATGTGGTTTAGACTTCTTATGACAAAACATGAGATTATGATCAGTTAAACCAAATTTATGAAATTTTTGAAAAACGAGACAAACAAATATCAATTAGACCATAAAAAACCTCTCATTTACAGGTTGCCAGAGGTACCCCCTCTTAAATGAGGGTCCATCCTGCTCATAAATCACTTATCTACCAAAAAAAAGATGCTTCTCATTTAACAATAAAACTAGTCTTTGCTTTCTTTCTTAATGAAGTTCTTCAAAAATCAAAGAACACATTCAGCACAAAAAAAAACAACAATCTTACTTGCATCGGCAGGGATTTTCGGAGTAACCCGCATTGAAGTCTTTGCTCCAACGCTCCTCTTCAACGCGAACTCATTGTCTATCTTCCTCACCCTCCTAAACACAAAACACAACACCACCCCCAAAACAACCACACCCCCCACAATTCCTCCAGCAATTCCCAAAACAAATCCCAATCTGCTCTTTGAACCGCTCTTCTTCGCCTCTTTAGGCAAAACCGCGGCCAACGCTGCCTCCTGACACTCCTGAATCGGATTCTGATACCTCTGATCACCCGACGATAAGCAATTCCCCGAATCCAAAACAACCCGATCCGTTGAATTCGAACCAACGCAACTAGGGAGCTCCCCAAACAATTTGTTCGAAGAAAGGTCTATGTATCCAAGCTCATCATTACAGCTCAAATTCTTCACAAGGCTTCCACCCAATCTATTGTTAGACAAAACCAAGACTTCAATCGACTTTAAAGAGAACAAAAAAGGCGGTACCGGACCGATGAGCCGATTATAGGAGACATCGAGCCTCTGCAGCTGATCGAAGCTCGAAAGCACCGACGGTATGATCGACCGGATAGAATTGTTCGTCAATGCAACACTGACCACCGTGTTTGGGAGAGATGGGAACCCGGGACCGAGGCGATTGTGGCTGAGGTCGACCTCGACTAGGCCCGCCACCGCCTCGAGATCCGGGACCGACCCATTGAGCGAATTCTTGGCCAAGATGAGATTTTGAAGCTTCTGGAGCCGTGAAATAACGGTTGGGATTTCGCCGGAGATGTAGTTGGAGCTCAGATTGAGCGAAAAAAGAGACGGGAACCGGTCGATCTTCGGAGGCAGGGGACCCCAAATGCCGAGGGAGACGAGAGAGAGGGACTGGATGCTTGGGAGCCTCGTGAGGGTCGTGAAGAGGGAGTCGATGGAGAAATTCGAAGAGAGGGGGGTCTGGTCTGATGGGCCGGTGATGGAGAGGGTGGCAACGCGATTTCCGAGGCAGGAGACTTGGAGGGTGGGGGACGGCGGGAGGTAGCAGAGGTTGGTGTGTCTGTTCCAGGACTGGAGCGCCGGTGGGTATTCGAGGATCCGGCGGACGCGGAAGAGAGTCTGGGCGTCGGAGGGGGAGAGTTGGCCGGAGCAGGTGGTGAGGTGGAGATGGAGGAGGAGGAGGGAGAGGAAGAAGGCGGAGGCGGCGGTGCGCGAATTACGAGGCATGGGTGGTTTGGATTTTAAAAAAGGGTGTCTGAATCTGTGTTTGCTGGGTTTGTTCAAGTCATCAACTCATTGAGCTCTGTTTTTTGTGGTGGAGGTGATGGAGAGTTATGGATTGAAATGGAAATGTTTTCTTTGTTTGGGTTTTGTTGGAAAAGATGAGAGAGAGAGAAAGAGAGAGATGGTTATGGTGAGAAGGTCTGAAGTTTCAGAGGATTTGAAGAGAGAGAGAGAGAGTGAAAAACAGAGGGTGTTTGTATGAGGAGGGAAAGGTTTTTATTCTCTTATGGGTAGTCTTCTTTTCATTGGTTTACTTAGTTCCTATTTGTATCTGATTTTTTTAATTTATCGGGGGCTTGTTTTGATGTCACGTGCGCCACGTGACTGTTGAGGTTATAAAAAAAATTAGATTTTTTTTAATTGTTCTTTTGGAAATTTATATATATATATATATTTAACTATGTGTGTTCAAACGCTCAAAATGAAATGTTCAAAACTGTGTGCAGTATTATCAATTGTCTATATCATTTTTCAAAAGAAATATATATATTTGTCCATTAAATTACATATTATTATAAATGATGAAGTATTCATTTATATAAATTAATATATTTTTATTTAAAAAGATTTTAAAATTTTATATTTCATGTCAGTGAAATATACACGGTAATAGGATAATGTAAATTGCATTATCGCAGTGTACAGACAGTTGAAAAATAGTTTTTAAACTGTAGGCGAATTACAAAATGGATTGAGTGTAGCTCCCTTCAAACGCGATTCGAGTCATGCCACTTTTGAAATGAGAAGATTAACAATAATGTTGTTTAGGCCCCAACTCACAGACCCATGAGGTGGCAATAAGTCTTTACGTCCTTTTTAGATAATAACTACCTAAAAATGTGTGAAACGGTTTTGATCCCCTATGATTATGGAATGAAATCAATTATGAAATCATGTTTGTTTTTTTACCATTAATTCAATTTTAAAATGACGACAATTCAAACTCGTATGCAAATATAACAATTCAAACTCGAAATGCAAATAGGACAATTCAAACTTGTAATCACCCTTTGCCAATGACATCGTCGCAGCGCTCACAACGCCATGTATCTAATCTATGCTCATTATGATTTCGTTTGATTTTATTTAGGTTTCGTGTTTATCTAATGTGCTCCATCTTATTTTTCTGCCTTTTCAGACTCATTTTTTTTTGTTGGTTTTCATATACTTTATTTTTACACTTTACTTTATAATTAGCTGTCATTTGGAGAAAAACAATTTTTTTATTAACTTGTATGAAAAATCATTTTCTCTACCTGTTTATCGAATTCTTTGCCTGTTTAACTAATATGAATATCAACCTGTTTATCCAATTCTTTGCCTGTTTAACTAACAGGTATCTCCTTCGGAGCTTCTCTGCCCTTACACTTGTATGTTTATTCATCTGTTTATCCAATGCTTTGCCCATTTGACTATGGGTATCTCTTCTGAGTTTCTGTCTGTGATTTTTTGTTGACTTTATCTATTCTGAGCATTCTTATATCCTTAATAGAATTGTGCATTCGATTTGGATCTCACCTTAATATTTATCTGATCAGGTTGGACATTATTGGATTTATTATCGAATTGTGTTTTATTTTTTTGTTATAAATGCTTTAAAAAAATAATTTTCATGAATTGAATGACATTTTCCACAATTTTAATTTGTTTGTATCAATATCTAAATGTAACATTAGATACCGTTACATTTTATATATGTTTGAATTGATGATACTGCTACATTCTTTACAACATAAATAGTCATTTTTTTAACAGTGTTATTTTTGTTACATTTGTAAATGTAGCAGTCAGTCTCATATACATAATGATTTGTATGTGTTGCAATTGTAAATGTAACAGTCAACATATAATGAGTAATATTTGTTATATTCTTAAATGTAACAGTCAATTACACTTGTTGTAATGTTATATTGTTGTTGTAAAACTGTTACAACATGTTACATATTTATGCTATAGAACACATATTTCTGCTACATATATACAACACTGTTATATTATGTACAGATATAATATTTTGTTACATAAAGTCACACATATTTCTACTACATTTATGCAAAACTGTTACAATATGTTAGATATAATGCTATGCAAAACTATTACAATCTGTTAGATATAATGTTTTGTTACATTTGTCCTTTTAACATGTTACATTGACACAACATTGTGACATAATGTCAAGACTGCTACATTCACAACTATAAACTACATTTGGTTATGACGTTTTGGTTTCCGAAAAAAATTTAAACATAAATGTCAACACTCATATTTCTACACTTATGTTTCTGCTATATTTATGCAACACTGTTATATTCTTTGCAATAAAAAAAGGTAATTTTTGTTTGCAATAAAAAAGGGTAATTTTTGTATAAGTTATGTAAGTTTTGGTGTAACTGAAATAGAAAATTCATAAGAATTTCAAAATTCAAATATTGAAACAGGCAAATTTTAGAGTGAGATATATTTTTTAAAAAAGGCAAATTTCAAAATAGGTAAATTCAAATTAATGTGAAATATTAATAAGAGAAAAAAGAGGATTTGAGTTAATGGGATCTTTTTAATGAAGGACACATCTGTATTTTGTCATTTTATCCATTTTTAAAAGTCAACAAGCCAACCAATAAGGTGATGACACCTCATGGGTGAGTGGGGCATGTGAGTTAGGGCATGTGTATCATCACATGAAGATTAATGATAATAATAAAAACGGGTTGTATTGAAAGTGTCTTTGTGACATTTCTTTTATAAACCCACTATAAATACTTTTTTTCCATATTAAATGTAATTCCATAAAAAACTTCAAATAAATCATCATTTCTTTCAAAACTATCTTTCTAAAAATGTGTCATGAATATAAAAGATGAAAAATATTCGATTTTACGAAATTTAAATATAAAAATTAGAAAATATTCGATTTTAAAATTATACATAAAAAAATCTCATTTTACAATTTTGAAAACACAAAAGACTAATATACCCTTATGCAATTAAATCCTTAATACATTCCATATGTCTTAACTTTGTTAAAAGGAAAATGATTGACAAGCCCCAAATTATAAGCCCCAAATAGGCTCCATGACATGGCATGGTGTGTAATCCCTTTTATATCCTTTAAATGTGCTTTCTGTTTTTCCCAAACGTAATTAATGCATACTGTTAGTGCTTGGAACAAATAGGTCTTTGGAAACGGACGGACGTGCATTAATTTCTGTTTTTTTTTCCTTTTTTACTTTTCTCTCATTTGATTTGATCATAATTGAATCGAATTTTTCATATTCGTGGTTTGTTTGCATTTTTTTTAGATCTCCTGGTTATTTGGAAGAATTTTTAAGAGATTAATCTTATTGAAAGATTAAATTGAACCGTTGGGATACCGTTGAAATGTCTACCGATTCAGGTTTGTAATTTTTTAATTGTTTTCAATTTTTGTCTTATGTTTTAATTTTTTTTTATTGTTATGTGTTGTGAAATTTGTTTTTTCTATACGACCTATTTGTTGTTTTTTTGAAATGTGGATGTGAGTTACATATGCATATTATGTTACAGATAATGTAACTAACTAATGTATTGTTGTTCGATTTAAACTTTTGTAACTAGCTTCACCATTTGTCTAAATGTACCTAACTTGTTTAATGAAAGTTATTATTATAACAAGTTACATTTGTAAATGTAACTATGTTTTGCAGAATTTACTTATTTATACTACATATAGATGTGACCTTTGTTATGTGACTATGTAACTGATCTTTTTGCGAACAATTGATCGACTTGGCTATCGTTTTTAATGTCTGTCAATTTAGGTGTGACTTTTGTTATTGTTTATTATTGCATTTGTTATAATTATTTCTTTTGTTTATTAAATCTGGCAGTCTTTGTTATAGCTTTTGTTTATAATTTTTTCTTTGAATCCGATGTTTGATGTTAAATTTTTTTTTTGGAGGATTTATAGAGTTTTGATGTTGTATTTGTGTGTGGTTGTGTAACATTTCAAACTAATTTGAACATTTATGCGTTATATTTTGTAAGTCGATTACATTTTTGAAATGTAATTGATGTTTATATGTCTTATATAATAAAAGTCAATTATATTCACAAATGTAACTAAATTTGTTGTACAATAAATTACAATCACAAAATGTAACTGATTCGAAAAATGTGGAGTCCGGAGGAGGACTATAAAGATAGTCAAACCATTTCTCATATGATAGAGGGCGACGAGAGGAATCCAGATGTGGTAACGCCGGTCGTCGGAGATGAATAGGTCGGCCGGAATGATTTTTTTAAGTAGAGAATGTCAATAAAAATGTTGGTTAGATATTGTTGGGATCCGTTTTATAAGGTGGAAACAATAACGAAAAACATGGTTCTGATGTGATTCAAATAAGTGTAGTTTTGTATTTTTCTTTTTTACACTTTTGTGAAAGTCAACTAGGAAATCAATGGCATATTGACACCTAATGTGGCCTGTGGTTAGGGCCTAAATAATGGGGCCTGTGTAGCAAGACTCTTGTTAAAATATTTTACCCTCTTAATTTTATTAATATATTTCACACATTTTCATGTAGATCAATTTTTTTATTGTAAATTCTGTGTGATTAGGTGGATTTTGTGAAATATGTACCAATATAGTTTAGTTTTTAATGATGAATTCCATTAAATGTTGATGTTTTTTTTTAAAATGGATATGTACTAATAATATCATACAAATATGTAAATAGTCAAAAAATAAAAAATGTGAATAAAGATTTAGAATATTAAAATATCATCTGCTGCATTGGGGCACAATACAGATTTAAATTACATATTATGATTATACATAATGAAAATGATAAACAATATCATGTAAGATATATATAAGAAACACACAATATGATATATAATAACAAAACCTCTAATATGATATATAATAACAAAACCTCTAAGATGATTGATTTTCATCATGTATAGAGAGATTGTTGTTTTGTGTGAAAAATGAGTTTTTAGTGTGGAATAAATAGAGATATTAAAGATTTAATTACATAAGGGCATATTAGTCTTTTATATTTTCAAAACTGTGAAATGACTCTTTTAGGTATAATTTTTAAAAATGACTGATTTGGGTATTTCAAACTCTTATGATATTTTTTTTGCCATTTTCCCTAAAATATATATATACTCTAATGAATTGTAAAAAATTTAAAAAATTTCTAACGAGTCGTTAAAAATTTTTTAAATTTTTTATAATTCATTAGAGTATATATTTTATACCTCGTTAATATGAATATATGACGTTAACTAAATATATGAGACTGGAATTGTCATTTAAAAGATATTATGTAATAACACTTAAGTTTTTGTAGGAGATAAAATATCAAGTAGCATTATAAGTTTTTTTTCCATAATTTAAAGTATGTTAAATGTTGTGGTGTTCAACACAAATAATTAAAAGCACAACTAAACACATAATGAGTTATTTGACATAGTTATTTATATTAAAATAATTATCTATTTTAAATAGTTTATATTGTTAGCTAAATAGGCTCAAATCGCATAACCTAAAAAATATTGTTAGCATCGGAGACACGATCCAACAAAAGCAACATTCAATCAAGTTTTTTTTTGACCAAGTCGGCTCAAATAAATTTTTAGTACCCCTCCGAATATCAACCTAAACTCAAACCAAACTACTTAGATTCAACAAAAATTCCAAACTCATTAGCCAAAACTTCAACCCTAACCAAATATTGAGCCTGGGAGTACCTTTAAAATAGTCAAATTGAATTAATTTAGGCGTTGAAAAAAGCTGCAAACTTTGGTGTCAATCCATTTAGAAAAAGCACTGCAAGAGTAGTGTGAGTTGGTTGAAAAAGAAGCCTCTGCCAATAATAATAAATAAATAATAAAGAAGTCGTACAACTCATTTAATGGACCCAAACTGAACTCAAAATCTGTGCCAATTTAAAGTGGTGTAGTTAAATATCCATAAAATACAAAGAAAAAAAAGACAAAGGAAGAGTGGAGTCATAACAAAAGCCGTCGACGGAGGAGGTGCCGAACAATTTCGCGAGTCAACTCCTTGTGTCCGGATTTTCAGATTCAGCTTTACTCGGATTCCTTTCCAAGTTTCAAATGTGACTATTTTCAGTTAGTAACTATATTAGTAAAATAAGTATACTTTTTAGTTAGTTATGTTTTTAATTATTTTTATTAAAAAATGTAAAAATAAGATTTTTATTGTTTGATAAATCGTGAATAAGATATCAATAAAGATTTATAAAAAAGTAAAAAAATGTTTTAACATGTAGATGTAGATTTTTTGATTTAGTAGAAGTGATGACAAATAATTTTATGTGTTGGCCCATTTAAACAAATGAAATAAATTAGGTGGAATAACATAATTCTAAGGGAGACTTGAAATACAAATACTAACGTATTCTCACATATTCTGGTATAACTATACCCATCTATTCCTTTCAAACAAATAGTTTTTTTTTCTTCTTATTCTCCCTAATTCCCTCTTATCTCCCCTTATTCTCTTAACTAAACTGCCCAAAAGAGTTCTGACCTATTAAAATTGAAAATCATAATTAAAAATCATCATTTAAAAACACTAAAGGAGAAATGACAATGAGATGTGTTATATGAAAATTTCAACTTTGGGTGAAATGGTGGATTGATGATGACTAAATGTATGAGATTGTATTTTTTGTATTTGTATGGCCATTATTGTCTACTGGTGCATATTAGATTCATCTAGATTTAAGATTATTTGTGTTTTTTTTTTTTGAATGTGAGTTTTTTTTTAAAATCATTTGACTTTTGTTTAGGCAGCGTGGATTACGTGATTGCGCAGCTTTTACGATTGTAGGAACCTTGTTTTACAATCATGCAACCAAATAGTTTTGCAATCGCAACTTCTTGCAAACAGATTTCAAGCAAATAGTGCACAAAAGCTGCGATTTGAGAAAACTGGGGGGAGGCAGCTTCCTGCATAATCAATTTTAAACACAGCGATTACAGAAAATCAGTTTTACAATCGCGTTATCAAACGCTACCTTAGTAACAAAATTTTTAATTTTGATTTATATGAATCACGAGGTTGGATGTCCAAAATGGATGGGAGACCCAAGGTGAAGGAGGAAAATGACATTTTCATTAGTGTGTGCAACACTATATGCAACCCTCACTATTGTTTTAAAAATAAATATGCACTCACTCATTAAAATACATATTATTGTAGTATGGTTTACACTGCGATAACACATTGTATTGTACTATCATAGTGTATAGACAACTGTAGAACTGCTTTTCAACTGCAGAAAAGGTTGTAAAACAGATTGAATATATCAAGCTAGTGGAGATAATGATAACTTCAAAGTGTTGTTTCATACTCATAAAAGACTCATAAAATAAAAGTATAAAGCTTGATGTCTTGCACCCCAAAAGGGTTTATTTATGAACTTACAAGAGTAATCTGATTGGTCAGTACACATCACCAAATTAATCTAATTGATTCATAAACCTCACCAAATGCTCAATCTTATTGGTCTATAACATCACCTAATGGAGTAATTTGATTGGTTTGTAGACATTATTAAACCAATCTGATTGATCAATCACCTAATCCAAAAAACTAGATAAAAAAGGACTAACGATTTATTTAGGTAATTCTATATCTAAATGAATCTAATCAGCATCAAGATGCCAAATTTACATATGTTTTTTTTGGTAATGTTGTATCATGCATATTTAAGGGGATTTAAATATTTATAACCCATACATTAAATTCGGGGAAATGAGCACCTCTTCAAATGATGGGCTCATCTTAACTAATATATCAAGTTAATTGTGGTACACATCTAAAAAGCCTGACAAAGTTTCATTTCTTGCTTTGTAGTAATTGTTGTGTGGTGTCACCATGTCCATTAATTGCTTCTAAAAGCCTATAGTGGGAAACAGCAGTGCTTACAAGCAGACATAGTAAAATCAGAGCAGACATGAACATATGCCATCATCTTTTATGGGTAGCACATGTGTGCAATTTATTAGGCTAGCTTGGCTGTACAGAGTTGGTACAGATTGGAAGTTCCACACTACAATGAATGATTTTACAAATTTTTTTTTTTTTTTACTGAATACTGTTTTAAATTTATTTCTTTACTTTTTTTTTTTTGATGAAAAACCGGTAGACAATTGCTATCCTGATAGTATTAATATATCAAAGTTACAATGTCTGAAAGGAAAGAGGAGATTGAAAATATCAAAACAGAAACAAAAAATAACATGAAAACAAGTGTTGAATAGAAGAGAGTTCTATTCAAACACGTGAGGATATGTGATGTGCACGTCTTAATTGATTTGTAACACCCCCCGATAAAACTCAATGAGATTGGCACCAGCGATGCATCTCCCCCAATCCTTGATGAAGCCCTCCGTAGCTTCCCACAAATTTTCTAAATAGAACCGTTGACCCTGGAATACTACCGAATTCCTTGTAAGCCAAAGCGCCCATAAGCCAAATTTATTTCTTTACTTAGGAGATAAAGCACGCAAAACTTAATAAATTCTTATTGTTTGAATGATTGCTAAAGTATTTCCTTGGATTAATACAGCCATACATTAAACCAAAAAATCATTACACTGCACTCGCATATATACACTTGGTCTATTTTATAATTTAGAGACAATCTTCCTACTATTCACTTCACTAGTGGAGTATATATATTATCTTAACTCTTAATATATATAGTATATTGCCATTAGTGTAATATATAAAAAATTAATTTTTATTTTTTAAGAAAAAATATTTACTGGGGTGAGAGATATATATAGTTCACTAGGAATTCATTAAATAAGTATATATAATTAAATAAAAGTAAATCTACGACTCTATATATAGAGTCTTCCTTCCTGTATGAGTCCGAGTACATCGAAACAAAATTATTAGTTAAGATTGAAAATAAATAAATTAATTTTTTTAATACAATGTTGAGATATAGGATTTATAATAGAGTGCTGCTACACTCAGTTACAAACGCAGACCATTTCTCAGACTCTACATCAGCCAGTCCACGTGGCATTTTTATTTTTTATTCCACATCAGCTTTTAAAAATGCCTTTGAAAAATTTCCCCCCAAAAAATTCCCGCCCAATTTTTTGCTCACCTTGTTTTTTGCTTTTCATTATTTTCTCTTCCCTACATTTGCATTTCATTTACTATTCTCTCTCTCTCTCCTACATTTGTTTTCCACTATTTTCTCTTCACTACATTTGCATTTCATTTATTATTCTCTTCCATGTATTCTCTCTTTCTCTCTCATTCGACGGCGACCATCATAGAACCAACCACAACACTTCCACAACGGCAGTAAATATACCTCACAACTAACTATCAATGCTCACAACTAACTATCAATGCAGTCAGGGCACAAAAAATAGGTATATGCCTCGTTAGCTTAAGATTCCAACATTTCTTAGACTTCATCTTTTGTTTTAAATGGTTTTTCATCATTTTTGTATGTTTTTTCGTTGAAGGAATATATGAAGATGACGACAGATTCAAGTGTTCAACCTTGTTCACCCATCTGACACCTTTTCTGTTGCATTTTGGAATCTGTATATATTAATTTTTATCATGTACATATTTTTAAAATGTCACACGTAAATCGCAGGTGGTCATGGACCTAATGGAGATGGAAGATATGAAAAACATTGGAAAAAGCATTGATATTGAACCCCACGATGAAGTAAACCACACTGAAGAAGCTGAAGACATTAGACACTATGAAGCAAATGAAGAGTTGATTATTGCGATATTGTAACGACCCGTACTCTCTTATGCCGGTTTATGCTAATATTTACGTGTTTGGATTGCAGTAGAAGATAATTTTATGCTCTTGGGCTTTCGGTGTTTATTCTCCCTGAAGTCCTGCATTTGTTTAATTTTTTAAAAGTACTTTCGAGGCATATTTGGGATTCACGCTCAACATATGAAGTCTTCATTTTTTAGTTACCTTTCATATAAAATTGGTTTGTCGTTATTTGGAGTTATATTAGAAAAGTTATGGCTATTTTACCATTTCTGCCCCTAGAAGAATAAATCGCGAGGTCTTCTGTTCGTCGTTATTTTAAATATAGTTAGAAGCTTTTTCTGATCTTGGCTCAAACATAGAAGTTGAAGATATTTTTGTCAGCTTTCCAACAGAGGTTGTTTCATCTGAAGTGGATTTCCCTACGAAAAGATATGACTGTTTGAGTCGAGGCTGCGCAGAGTTTAATGGAAGGGCATTTATGTAATTTGGCGAAATTAATAAACGGTGAGTCGGAGGAGGTGCTGGGGATATATATATATATATATATATATATATATATATATATATATATATATATATATATATATATATATATATATATATTACACGAGTGAGAGAGGCCGAGCGTTTTTGGGTGGAAATCGAAGGGGAAAATCAAGGGAAGATTAGAAAAATTGGGAAAAGCTTCGTGGAGTATTTTCGCGATACACTGGGTAAAGATTCTTGTGTCTTTTCATTGTTATCATTCGTCTAGGGTTGTTTTATTTCAGTTTTGAATCAAATTTATGATTTGGGGCTGGATAAATAGGTATTTGATGGTTGATTTTACAGTATCATTTTAGGGTTTGTAGTGGGGATGTCATTTTTGTCTTGGTGGATTTGGGAATAGTTTGATTAATAGGGTTATATTTTAGTATCTGATTGAGGTTATAATTTTATCAGTGGTTTCCTGTTTGCGTGGTTTAGGAGCTGGAATAGGGTGAGTCCAGCTTGGGATTGTGAATTGCGAGGTAAGTAACCTGACCGATATTTGTTTCTACCATTTCATTCCACGTGGTATTGTTGTAAGTGATCCAATTGTTATTTGTTTGTTCCTTCCAGTTCTACTCTTCATTATTGTTGGTTATATATCATTTGAGTTCGTAATACTTCTTATTATTGGTCAAGCCCTATAGTGTGCTTGGTATCATTGTTTATCATATATTATATTGGTGTGATTGGAGATGGATGACCATGGATGATTATTGATCTCACTTCCTCAGCGCGTATGAGTATGTATGGGTCTTGTAGGGTGGCTCGGAGATAAACCCTACCGTGTCTGCACGGCGGGGGGGGGGGGGGACAGGTAGCGTGATATCTGCGGTGGATGTTCTGAGGGCCAGACGCGAGGTTTGTGTAGATGTGTGTATATGTTGAGTACAGCTTAGACGCGGGGGCTGAGGTGAGGTTGTGGAAGTGGTCAATCCACGGATTGTAGATGTTTCGAGGGCCATAGTGAGTGTATTTGACATTGTTGGTGTTCTTCAGATTAGAGAGAATTTGAGAGTATCAATACATTCCTTCCTAAGTATGAGTTGTGTTTCAGAGTATTATTTCTCAATCATTAAGGTGCACCCTAGTGATATCTATTGACAGTGTCAGTTATGATTTGGTAGTTGTGTATTCATTTCTTGTTCTTTGGGGAGTTGATCAGCGATGTTATTCTTTTTCCTTTCATTGAATATTCATTCAGTGGTTTCAATTGATATTTATTATTTGGCCTCATGTTTATTGAGATGTTTGAGCTGATATTCCATTGTATTTAAACTTCACCTTTGAGTTATTGTGCGTGGAATGTCTGGGTTACTTACTGAGCATCTTTCGCTCATTTCATTCTATTTTCTCTTACTTTGCAAAGTAGAGGCGGGGTTGGTGGACGTTGGCTTAGTCTTCTTTTGGTGCCACGTCCAGCTGGTGATAGGTATATATAGATGTGTATAGTTTGATGTTTTGGATCTGTATATGATTATTTTGGTAGAGGCTGGTCTAGCGAACCATGCCTATGTTAACTGCTCTGTATATATGGATGACTGTATATAAGGTGTGTTAGCTGCTCTGTTGACTGCTTAAACTTTCCTGGGTGTGTTGTGATATAGGTGATTATACATATCTTGTTGATTATCTGTTATCCCAGGGTTGTTATCATATGTGATTATATATGGTGGATATTTTGATGTTTTGTTTTTTTTTTAAAAGAGTCTATGGTGTGTTTTTTAGGCACGTGACGCGCTCGTGTCAGGGTTTGGGACACGGGCCACCATAGTTGGTATCAGAGCCTTGGTGGCATGCACGTGTCAGCGTTTGGGACACGGGCCGCCACAGATGTAGTTAATATTATTGATGATGCATTTTCTCGATATAAGGCATTTTTTTCCGCTATGGTTTTGGTGTTATGAGTGATCTATTAAAATTCTGTAAGATAATATTTTACGTTCTGAACTTGGCTATTTGAATTAAACGTAAATAAGTATTTAATAAATTTTTAATGATACATGCAATGTTTAATTGAGCATATACCTTGATAGGTTCATAAACATTTGAAGTGATTTGAATCACAACCATACCAACTAGACAAAGAATTTGACATATGGATGTCATCACAAATGTAGAATTGGACAATTTGGTTATTTATAAGAAGTTGACTTCTTGTTTTCAATATGGCGTAGACATTTCTTTAAGTTCAGTAGGGTGACATTTTACGTTCTGAACTTGACAATTTTATTAAACATGAATAAGTATATGAAGAATTTTTTAATGGTGCATATAATGTTTAATTGAGCATATACCTCGATAGGTTCACAAACATTTGAAGTGATTGGGATCACAACCATACCAGCTAGATGAGGAAGCTGACTTATTGTTTTCAATATGGAGTAGACATTTCTTCATTGCACTACTTATCTAACACATACTAACATACCTACCTAGGCATCCTAGGCTTACACGTAACATAACAAAGCATATACATCATCCCACGAAGTATATAACATAACCAACAATCACATCACACAATAATTATTAAACAAATTAATCACACCACACAATAATACAATGCAGCAAAAATTCATCACGTATATGACAGCCAAAATATGGCTGAATAAACATCAATAAAAAATTATACCATTTACTTGTTCAGATTTTACAAAATCCATCACCCATAAATCCAGCAAAAATGAAAATAAATATTAGGCATCCTGCAAGCAATTCAATGATCAAGGAAGACGTCGCATTCTTGCTGACTGAACTGCTACGGAGCAAGGACATCAGGAACATGAGGCCACCCCTCTGCTTCCTTAGGCACTATCTTCTGTAATAACTTGATAGTCCTCTCCACCCAGGCATTATGCTCCTTCTTGTAAAGGGAGTCGTACATGAGGAACTGTTGGTCCATCATATCAATGCAATCACAAGTTTTACTTTCGAGTGCTTTGGTTGTTGTTGCCCCTTTTGGTGCTTTAGTTGCCTCAGCCCATTTTGGCGCTTCGACTTAGTTTGGGTTAGGTTGTTCCTCCTTTCTCCAAGTTTCACCGCACGCCCTATTGATCCAAATGTCTTCCCTATCAAAGCATATACGAGTGTCATAAAACTATATGAATGTTTGGTAAGAGTATATACCACATTATAAAATAATACCTTCTTTCGATCCACATTATGACCCATATGTTCCCTCTTCGTCTTTTTAGTTGGGGAAGAGGACGGTGGAATAATATTGATGGCAGATGCATGTACAAGAGGACTCTTTCAAGTGCCTTTGTAAATTTCTCCAATGAAAAGAAACCCAAAGGCATGTGTAGATGGTGTACTACACAAGCACAAAGCAAATATTAAATCACATGGAGTTTCAATGTTTATGAACAATGAACATAGTATAACCAACAAAAATACATGTTAAGATAAAAAAATTGAAATAGGAAAGAAATTGATTTAAGATTAAAATATTTGAATTATGAAACCATATGTTTGAATAATCTGTAATGCGGTATATAATAGCCTTATGTTAGTATATAGCACTAAAAATAGTATATGCTTATATAGCATAAATGTTGATTTTCAACATAGCATATTTGGATGAATTTTTGAATCAACAATGTTTATTTTCAAAGATACAAGTTAAACTTAAAAACAATTGAAATACAAAGTCATTGAATGAAAGACAGCGATTTATGAAACCATATGTTATTCAAAGAAAATAAGATGACAAAGAATCTCTGTGAAAAATTATTTATAAAACCATATGATAACGAAAGAAAATAATGAAAACAAGAATCTCTATGAAAAATATTTTTTTGAAACCATATGCTACTAAAAGAAAATAAAGAAATAAAGAATCTTTGTGAAAAATAATTTATGAACGTATAACCTAACAGAAGAAAATAAGGAAAACAAGAATCTCTGTGAAAAATAATTTATGAAACCATAAGCTAACAAAAGAAAATAAAGAAACTACAATAAAAAAAGAGACAGAAGTGAAGATTTAGAAAATCCATGCTTCAAAGACAGTGAAGACGCAGTAAATGTACCACACTAGGTAGACGGTGAAGGCGCAACAGAAATATCACACTCGTAGACACCGACGATAAGCCATATCGATGAGATCGGAGAGGGTGAGTGAGAAAGCCAAAGAGAAGAGAGAGAAAAAGAGAGGAAGTAAGAGATAAGAGATAGTGAGGCGGAGGGCAGAGATAAGTAACAATGAGGTGAAGAGGGAAGGTGAGAGAGAGAGAGAGAAATAGAGTATTTGTTTTGTGAAAGACGAAAGAGTTTTAGTCAAAGGGGAGAGAGAATGTATGTTTTGTGAAAAATGAAAGAGGAGAAAGAAAAGTTGCATTGGAACTCGAAAATAATCAGCGAATACAGACAAATTGGTGGAACAAGATATATACCCTCATTATCGAAGTACATGCGCTTTGAAAGGTCTTATGTACTCGTCACATTTGGAACCACGCTTCCAGAATGCGCGAAGGGCCATTTGACGTTGTCAGAAACATTTTTTCAACCATTTAATGCGGTGTCAGACCATTTAATGATATGCTTAAGTTCCTTTTCAAAGCGATTTAAATTTCAAAATTAAAACCATAATCGATCCCACCTTATAAAAATAAATCGAACGAGCCACGTCATCGGTGCTATCCACGTCAGATCCGACGTGGGGACTGAGCTTATGACTGAGAATTAGTTGGAGTGTATCATTTTCCTTTATAATATATTTGATTCAGAGGTGTTGGGTGCTCAAGGAGCATTGGATGGCCCCCTATGTTTGTTTAATTAACACCCAAGCAATTACTTATTAATTATGTTAAAGTCTAAAGAAGAGCTATTGTGGGATATCTATTTAAGGGCCTTGTAGCCCTAAGCATGGTGATATAGCTAGATATAGCCTTGATAACTACGATTTCATGTAAAAAAAATTTCATATTTGCATGGGGTGATTGTGCAAAGGGAGAAAAAAAATTCCTTCCCTACAGTTTCCTCATTTATTTTGTAAACTAAAAAATATTACATGTACAGTCTAAAACTCCAAACTTTAGTCTCGATGTCAGCATACACCATTTTCATGGGGTGATTGTGCAAAGGGAGAAAAAAAATTTCCTTCCCAACAATTTGCTCATTTATTTTGTAAACTAAAAAATATTACATGTACAGTCTAAAACTCCAAACTTTAGTCTCGATGTCAGCATACACCTTTTTTCATCAATGTTAAAACTTGAATCCTTGGTCTCTTAATTACAAATTCTTTTGGCAACCGCTACTTCAGACAAAAAAGCATAATGAGGTTGTGTGAGCATATGTTAAAATTATAGAGCATGTATTTCTTTATTATAGTGATCCAAATTCGCTTTCAGGGTTTGAGAGAGGGACCAGAAGTTCGATGTGAGAAGGGAAACACTTTTCTTTTTTTATGGTCATTCCATGAGTCTACTTCAGATTGTCTTATTGGAGGCACAATATATAAAAATCAAAATCTAATAATTTCAAAGGATATATTGTTTTAACAAAAGTTTTAACTAAACTAATTTCACTCAAATAAATCTAATTCCATTTTTTAGAATATTTACCTAAATTTAAACCAAATAAATTATAGATCCAACAAAAGTTTCAAAGAAAGAAACGTTCAAAACTTCAACCCAAACCAAACCATGGTTTGCTTGTGTTAGGAAGTCTGAATTCCCTGTTTTTTAGAATGTACACCCTTGGGCCTAGTTTGATAAATGGATAAATATTTATAATAAGTTATCCTAATTTATGAGGATAAAAAGACCATTATTTTTATTCATATTTACATTTGGTAATGCATTTTGTTATCCCTCTTTTTGTGTTCTTATCCTTAACTTTGCATTTAAATCACATGATGTAAAATATGAGATAACTTCAATATTTTTAAAAAATACCAAGTCTACCTTTTCTATTAAAGGAGCATTAATATTGTTGGTTTTGGTTTTGTAAAGTTTTTTGCTTTTGTTTTTTCTGGGAAGGGCAGTCATAAATATTGTGCATATTTTACAAAATGAGGTTAAAAAATAGGGATAAAGTCTATTCCACCTTTTGTAGCAACTGACTTTTAGATCATAATTAAATTGATTTTTGTGGTATTTCTAATAGTCCAAATTCAAAAAAAATTGGCATGGTTGGAAACCTTGTTTTGTTAGCTTTTCAACATTTTTTACGGATTTTGAATCGGATTAGTATCGAGCAAGTTATAGCCATTTTTATGTCTTGAAAAAAACTATTCAGAGGTGGCTACTTGAAAGTAGCCGTCCCTTCCAGAGGTGGCTACTCGAAAGTAACCGTCTCTCCCCTGACGGCTCAATTCACCTAGCCGTTGGATGCATGTGCACAGAAATGCAGAAATTTTGGGATTTGATGGAACTGTCGAATATTTGATTATTTTCTTCAGTGGCAAGTCATTGCACGTGTTTAGCCCCATAAATACCTAACTTTGGATGCCCTAGGACCCATTTGAAAACTCTGATACGAGTTCTCTCTCTTTTATTTTATCAAACCCTAAAAGGGGTCTTTTGGGCGATTTTGAAAGAAAATTCTTGTAGGATCAAGGTAGGTCCCTCTACTTCATTTTTTTTATTAAAAATTAAGATTTTTAATTTCTGCTAATCACCAATGATGGGTTCATCCCGAGCTGATTCGGATTCACATGGTTTTATGGGTTTTCCTTCTTTATTAATTCATGATTTCTATGTGATATTGATTTATTTTGAATCTTGATGTTATGTTAATCCATTGATGACTTTTTAAGATGTTTTTACAAGATTATACACTATTTTGGATTATTTATACATGAATCATGGTTTGGGTTATTTTTCTTAAGATAGAAAGCCTGTTTAGGGTTTCTAATGCCTTATTTTAGGTACCACCTTGCATGAACCCGAACCTCATATATATTCATCGCTATTTTTATGAGTTCTAATATAGATCTATGTTATTTATTCTTATATATATTGTATCGGTGGTTTTCAATGTTTTTCGGGTGGGTTACGTATGCTTTTGATGCACAACTCATGGCCTTGCATGGATCTAGGGTTAGGAAGACATGATCATCATATTGAATTTATTATATCGTAGATCTTGGTATTGCTATAATGTTTTCTAATTTATATATTTAGATTTATGTTATTTATTATTTGAATTTTGTCTATTTATCGATATTTGAATAGAAATTATGCCTAGGTCTACACAAATTTTATATGCATGATAGAAACATGTATTAAGATATTTTATAATCATTAACCTACTGTTCTTTAATATTTAAATGCTACTTTAAGGTATGAAAGTATATGGTGTTAATATCATCATTCTTCAAATTGCTTTTATAGAGATTTCATGATTTTTTGATATTTTGATTTATCATCGAATTGATCATTTAGGGATCAAACTTAAATATTTTTCATATATTTTTTTTATCTGTATTCCTTTATGAGAGAGAGTATAAAAGTTTTGGATGTTTGAGTAGGGAATCAGGGTCATTAAGGGCATATTTATTATTTTTGGGTCTGCTAGGGGGTGGCTACTTGAAAGCAGCCATCGAAAGCTAGACGGCTGGGTTTGAGTTACCGTCGGACTCTGACGGCTAAGTTTGAGTAGCTGGCTGAGTCCAATTTTTGTGTGTTGTGCTCTATGATTTTATTAATCATTTTGTCTTGTTTCTAATCTGGTTCATTGGTATGAAAAACCTCATGAGCAATAGACTCTCGTTAGCTTTCTTGTTAGTCCGATAGTCTTGCGTATGATCGGATGTGAGTGGGTCTAGTCTCTACGTAGATTTTGAAACTATTTATATTCATATCATGACTGCATCATGTCTATTTTATGAATACAACTGTTATCTTGTTTATGGAATACATGAGCATGACACATGATCTTAATGTATTATTTTAAGTATAACCTATATTGGAGACTATGTTGTTCTTGCATGCAAATTACTGTTTGATAAATTGATCTTGCATGCATATTATCCGTTTGCGTGACACTGTTTGCGTGACATAGTCTGCGTGACGATTGGTTTGCGTGACCCAGTCCAGTGGGTCCTTGTTTGCGTGATGACCAGTCTGCGTGACCAGACTTTAAATGGAGCATCTTTCGGCTGCGTGTCATATAGGCATGCGTGTCCGTTGCATCATACACATCATGTAGTTAGTATGAAATTTGTAACTATTCCTCTATTGAGATGCATTATGTTTTATCGTTACACTTGTGAAAATTATATGTATATGTTACATTCTGCTAGTTCGATTTTTCTTAAAAAAATTATTGTTATTATTATTATTATTGGGACGCTATAGGTCCATTCACTGAGCGCGTAGTAGCTGACCCCTCTTTTTCTCAACCTTTCAGAGTAGCCGTTGGTGATCGTCGTTCGTGGTGTGGCGTCGACAATTTAGTTCGCGTTATCTTCGTTGTATCGTAGGTGTTGAATAAGCCTTCTTCTTGGCATGTAGCGGACGTCCTTAGCCTTCTCAGCAAAACTTAAATAAAGAACTCATGTGTAATCATTCAAACTTAAGAATGAATTATTTTGATCCCGTGGTTGGCTTATGTTTTAAAACTTGATAGTTATGAGTTTATTTATATTACTCGATATATTGTGGATTGTGTTGCAGTAATGTACCGTATTACATGCCTTAATTGATGATAATGGATACGGGGACGTTACACCTATTACCTAGAACAAAATATCCTCACTTTTTTTTCTCAAAATATAGACAATTGTCAATGTTTTATCCCTTTTTTTCTTATGCCATATGGGATAACATGTTATTTAACCCAATTATATCCTTATCTCAACCTTTTATCCCAATGTCAAATCAGACCTTGATGTCCAGATGTACATAATTTTTGGAATGCAGTTTATACTGGTTACAAGGTCTCCCATATCAAAAGAAAAGGGAAAAAAAAATTCAACCCAAACCAATAAATGAGTTTGGCAATAATTTTAAAATAGCCAATTTTCTTAATTTAGGCGTTCAAAATACAACCCTTTTGTGCCCATCCATTTTTAGTCTCAATTCTAATCTCACATATTTTGATTTAAAAAAAACAAAACAATAATACACTAATCTAATGATACATATATGATTTTATAAAAAAAACTAAAGACTATTAACAATTTATAACAAGCAATAACAGTTTGACACTAACAATACATGTGACATTAAAAAATTTAACTTAAAATATAGTTGTGTGTATCATGGTTGGGGTCCACAGTGATCATAGCACAACGGTTCATGGTTTACCTGTGTTAAGTGTAGATCTTGAATTCGAGTTTTGACGCTGTGTTATACCTCCTGTTTATTAGGCGAAATTCAAAAAAAAAATTCTGTGAGACCATAGACAAATAAACGAATGTAGTTTACTAACTTGACTGTAAGGTCAATCACGGAAAACTCCTTCACCATAAAAAATATAAAAAAATTAAATACAATTGGGATGGATGTGAAAAAAGTAGCCAATGCCTAATAATATAAATATATAATAAAAAAGTCGTACAACTCATTTAATGGACCCAAACTGAAAACTCAAAATCTGTGCCCGGAGTTGGTTAAAAATTCGAAAGGGAACGAAGGAGTGGAGTCATATTCAAAGCCGTGGACGGAGGAGGCGCCGAACAATTTCGCAGTCAACTATTTGTTTCCGGATTTTCAGATGCAGCAGCATTTATTCAGATTCCATTCCAAGTTTCCACGACTTCTTAATTGGTAGATTAATCATTTTATTTCCCTTTCAACTTGTTTAAAGTTCCTTCAAGGAAAGAATTTTCTCTTTCATAGAAGAGCGAGATTGTTTTTTGTCTGGATCTAGTTGATCAGAGTATCATAAATATTGAATTACACATATTATTAATTGAATTACACAATCTACAAATCAAATTACAAGTGTGCAGTTCGATTCAGGCTGTATAATTCGATACTGATGGTATCAAGTCTGACAGGATCCAAACTCGTTGTTATGACTGATAGTGCTATCCAATAATTTATACATCCCCTTAGCTGAGATATATACATTGTTAAATTTTTTATATATTTTTTAAAAATTTGAATAATTTAATTCGTAATAATGCGATATGCATTTTTATTTATCAAAACATATATTTAATTAAATGATGTTTGTTATTTTTTTAAAAATAAAAAATATGCGGATTGTCCATGGGAGTGTTCCTAACATTATTCTTAAAATAATATTACACAGTGAATAATGGATTGTGATTTATTTTAGGGGGTACAGGGCTCGAACAGTACAATATTGATTATCAATTACTAATTATTTAAATGAGTGCTGATACACTAAGTGGTGACTGCTAAACACTTTCCATTGTGTGTGATGTACCCACCTCTAGCCTCTGGGGCACACCACCAGGTGGGCGACAGAAAGTTTTTCCTGTGACCCACACCACAAGTGATCTCATCCCTTTGTAATGATAGTCCAGCTCATTTGTAAGTGAGATGAATCTATGGGTTGAGCTAAATGTTTGGATTGGGTGAATTACAAAGAGGAACTCTCATTGATTAATGTTTTTAGGTAACATGTGAGTTGAATCGGGCTTAATTGAGAGGATTTGAACTATGTTGAAGAGTTCACCTATGTTAAGAGAGTGAAAAACAATTCTAAGTTATTCTGCATCCCCTTAACTTTAAGATCACTTTTTAATAACTGTGATTAATGTAGCATTTGAAAACACACATTGAAAATTAGCTTTGACAATAAAGCAGCCTTTTAACATATTTTTTTTCTTATTTTTTTTGGGGTGTTTTTCTTTTAATTCAAAAATCATGTTTGTTACTGATAACAGAAGTTGTTTTTGCACATTTGAAATCTGAAAAGCATACACAACATCGAAAAACATAGATTTTGAGACATAAATTGATCTGAACCCACCTGCTGATTCTCAATTAATCAGGCACGTTTGACAACCCGTTTGAAACCTTTTGCCCGGCTTAAAAGTAAAAGCTATCACGAACGGGTTGCCAAATGTAATCTAAGATATCATTTCAATTTTGGGTAATCCAACATCATTTTGGATGCAAACATATATAAGAAGATCAAATCAACTAACTTCAGTAAAATGAGATCTTATTCGAATTATGGCCTCATCCTGATGTATCAAAAGGCTGAGAAAGTTCCATTCCTGGATTTCTAATAATTGTTATGTGGTGTCACCATGACCACTTCAGTGGAAAACAGCAGTGCTTACAAAGCATACCTAATAAAATCAGAGCAGACAAGAAGAAATGCCTCATCTCTTTGTATTATTACGTGGGGCATGTGTGTGCAATCTCTCAGAAGTTCTACATTGGAATTTGGAAAGAATGATTCAGGGAAAAAGAACAGAAATTGAGTATTGTTTTAATTTTATTTCTCTATTTGGGGTCCTTAGGGAATGATTGCTAGTGTTTCCTTGGGTTAATATTACAATCATGCACTAGACTAAAGAAATCATCACACAACACTGACATACATAAAATATTTTTTATTTTAATAATTAAAGTGTAAACATATCCTTTGGATACACTTTGAGGCTCCCTTAAGATTTATAGTATCTGGTGTTGTAATACCCACAAGCTTAAATTTAAATTTTTAAAGTAAAGTCTTGTTGGTATTAGTAAATCTATATTACTTTTCTAAATTTAAATAAATCATTAATCATTTGTCTTTGGTTGGTATTAGTAAATCTATATTACTTTTCTAAATACCAATTTCAAGATATCTAGAGTAACTAGGCCAACCACAAAGTCATGAAGTTCAGTACAATTTTCTTTTCATTTTTTTTCAAATAATAAATAACATGAAGAAAAAACAAAAGAAAGTAATGGGGGGTGTGTTAAAGCCTAATTCAGATCTTTTCTGATAATCACACAAAATCTTTGCGATAACTAATCAGTAAATGCCTTGTAGCTGGTTCAAAAAAAAAAAAAAAAAACTTAAGTGTACATGCACTGTTTTTTTATTATAAATAACATCACAATTGATAGTATTTTTATAGAGTTGGTTTTTTCATATCTATATGACATGTACTTGTTGGTTAACACAGAAATTCTATATGATTGTCATTCAGAAGATTTGAACTCTTGTTAAGTCCCCCTCTATCCACTATTAACTGCATTATTTTAAGGGGATTTTATTTTTGCAAGAAGTTAAAACCTTAAATGTACATGTTAGAAAACTTGTTAAGTCCCCCTCTATCCACTATTAAAACCTTTTAATTTCTCTCTCGAAATCCGTGTTTTTAAAATCTAAAAAACAACGATTTTTTGTCGGAATCGATTTTTTGAATTGAAAAGCAACTTTTTCTACCAAACATTAAACACCTTCGAAATATTGATTCCTGAATTAAAAAAAAAACATCCAAAAAAAGTCAAGGTCTAAAATCATCTTAAAAAGCAGCTTTATTCCAAATTCTACTTTTCAATCTGTGTTTCCAATCGGAGCCTTAGTTATTTTTATGCAGCTTCTAGTGTATATAATCTCATTTCACTAGCATTGTATATACTTCATTTGCATGAATGAGTTTATACAATATATTGCAATATATATTTTTATAAATGTAAAATTTTTATGTCATGTGAAGTACATACTTTTCAATAAACAAATCAAAGCATATAGGTTCCTAACATTAACCTATACACACAAAAAATACTGAAGTTTTTTTAGAAGTAATTTTGTAATTTGATTCATTGCACCCTATTTATTTAGTTTCTTTCTGTTAGGGTTAATAAAGAGACTTTATTTCACTGAGAGAGAGTCGTCTAGGGTTTTTTTTTCTCTAAGAGAGGAGCGGCGCTGAGAAGAGAGGTTGAGAATTTTTGTACTCTGATTACTTAATATAGTGAATCATTTCCTAATTTTTCCGTGAATGTAGATATATTTAACCGAACCATGTAAATATACGTGTTCTTTTGTGTGATATTTTATTCTCTTGATCATTGTGTTGAGATCTAATCCTACTAGCTTCGCAGCGTCAACAGATTTGAAGATAATTAACCAATTTTAGAGAAAAGACATCAATTTTATCCTTATGTATATTTAAATGGGACAAAAAAATAAAAAAATTCTAAACTTTTCAAGAAAAAAAAACATCTCGACATTATGCAAACTTTATCATGATATCTTTTATAGTATATTATGCTTTTTCCTTTTGTTTTATTAACCATCATTTAATCTCGCCATTTATCCCCTACCAAATTAAGCCAATGAGATTTGATTTTTAAACTCCATTTTGTTAAAGAACAAGTACAAAACACAATAAAAGGATAAAATTAGAAAAATACATATCAAATTCTGTATGACTGTGAGTAAAAGTTTGGATACATAGGGGATTGGATGCACAAAACCAAATAGAGTTATCTAAATCCAAATGATATAATAAGAATTGGACCTTTCATCCCCCTCAAATTATACATCCCACCTATAAAAAAAAAATTCAAGGGTGGAATGATTTACTGGGGAAAAGAGAGAAAAGAGAAAATGTGGCAACGGTGAGCTGAGGAGGCCAGGGGAGGGTGACGCTAGAAAAGGGAAGAATAATGGTGGCCACCAACCGCCGTCCTCTCACCACTCTCTTAATCTTTCTTTTTCTCTCTCATTGTCTCTCTCATTGTCTCTTTAATTTCTGTTTCCTCTACCCCACCGCCTCTCTTTGTCAATCACCTCCACTAACCGCGGCCACCCTCCCCAACCCCCCCCCCCTCCTCCCCTTCATTTTTGTTCTTCTCTTCACCCCTTAAAAATGAATTTTTTAAAAGGTCAGGATTATATCTTAATAGGTGCATGTAACCACTCCCTTACAAGAATAGGAATAAATTGTCGGGATTATTCAAGAAGGGCTTCAATTTAATTCGTCAAACTGAGAACAATGGAAAAACAAGGTTTCCACCATGTCTGAACCTATGATTATATCAGTCATGGTGAATACTTGAGATCCTAAAAATTCCAAATACTGCAGAATTAGCAAAACCTAGAAAAAGCTGCAGAATTAGCAAAAATTCCTCCCGTGACAAAGATGAGAAACTGCTACAAAAAGCTATCTTATTCATTTGGATGGGCCTGGCTTTTGTGGGGATTTTCTCTTCATTAAAGTCTTTGATGTATGGTAGGCTCACCATGTGTTTTTTCTTATGCCAGAAGGCAGAGGGCAGATCTGAGCAGGCCTCATTTTCAATAGTCTTTTGAAAATCAGAGACCTTCTTTTGGAAAATAGGACTACCGATTTGTTCAGATGTCTTTTGAATCCTGATCTCTTCAGAGAGTTCATTAATAAACTTTTCTTTATATCCCAGGGCCTGCCTGAGCTGGTTGAGAAAAGATAGCTTTGGTGTAGTACAAAATTTGTATAAGATATTTTTGCCATTTTGAGTTGCATGAATACCCTCAGTATCGACCGAAAAGGGTTTTATCATATTTATAAAGGGGGTTCCAAAGATAACACCCTGACGAAGATCTTTCACCAAAAGGAACGATGTTTTTAAACATGATCCTTTATTACAAACATGTACTTCGGGTATTTTATAATTAATCTTAAGACTTTCCCCATTGGCAGTATTAATACCATGGGTTGTCTTTTCAAAGTATCTTGAAGGGATCAATCCTTCACGAATGCAGTTCATATCAGCCCCGGTGTCAATAAGGGCCTTATATTTTAGAGAAAATGTTTTAATTTTCAGGAGGACTTCAACATTCCATTTTTGTTTTGTATATTTTTCGAGAGAGCTAATAAATTCTTCTTCCTCTTCAGGTTGATCCCTGACAGATTCTTCATTATCAGAATTCTCGGCGGGTTTTCCCAATCTAGGGATGGCTTCAAGGTATGTAACCCTGTCTCTAAGGTCTTTGATTTCTTTTTTCATATCAATTTGTTCTTTTCTTAATTCCCCTATAGTCACTTTTTTGGGTTTTTCGGATTCTAATCTTTGAATTATCTCCTTATAGGAATATTTTTCTTTGTTATCATCTTGGGCTTGACTGACAGGAGTTTTTATCAGGCTAATATATCTTTCTAACTGTCGTTTCTTTTCGACAGGATTCTCGATGGAGTCAATAGTATCTAAAATAAATTGTTCTTGGACCGAAAGGACCATCAAGCCATCTGTATCTGACGATGAATCATAGGATTCAGGGTCACAACAGTTACAGCTACAACTTTCAGAATCAGAATTCTGTTCTTCTAAGTTATGAATGGATTCCTTTTTATTTTTTGGTTTGCTACTAAAGCATTTATTGGCATAATGGCCTTTCTGCTTGCATTTAAAGCAGGTAGGAGGATTAGAGGTGTTGGGTTTCCTTTTGGAGAACCGCTTTCTAGTTTTTTGAGCAGGGGCTCTATTTGTTTTATAATATTGTCTCTCAAGTGGTTTTTTATTATAAGAATGCTTGGTATTCCTTTTTCGAGACTTGGAAGGATTCTTAATGTCTTCCTTCTGATACCCGAATTGGTAACAGAAGTCTCCAAGTTCCCTTTTGGAAGTCAAATGTTGATTCTTGAGCTGATTCTTTATCTTTAGATCATTGCAAAGGGCCAGACCTATCAAGTTTATTTTTTGTATGAGTTCTCCGAATGTTATAACGGAGTAAGGGATATGTCCCCCAAATTCTTGACGGAGGTTATTTCTGACTCTTTCGGCGAAGAGCTTGGGTAGCCCAGAGACAAATTTCTTTTTCCAAAAGTCATTGTTTGAGTTATCTATTCTATAAATTTGTGATAAAAACGTGTCCTTATACCACCTAAAATCAGATAAGGTTGGACACCTAAGGTTTATAAGTTGTTCTCTAATTCTGTCAGCAGTGTCACTATGGCTGCCAATAAAATGTTTAAATATAGTGAGAACTAGTGTGGTGACAATATCGGGCTCAGGTCTCCCATTGGGATCAGTTTTTACGGCTGTATAAATAGCGCGTCTTTGGTCAGGGGTAATGAAGTTGTCCCACCAACCCCTTAATTGCCCCATGAATGATGTGGTTATCATATCAGTAATATGTTTATCACTATTACCTTGTATCCTACAGGCATTAGCATAAATAAGCATAGAATGACATAATTGGCTGACCTGATATTCAGACATGCCATCAAGATTCCATTCTACGAGAGATTTTTCATCATAGGAAGTAGTAAGAGTAATATCATTATTCTCTTCTATTTGGACATCAACAGGAGTTGGTCTTCTATAGAAATTCTTTGTTCTCGAGGTCTGAGTTACAGTCCCGAGCTTATTGATCTCAATATCAGAATGATCAGGAAGGCTTTCAGATATGCTGCCATCCTCAATGTCTTCTTGGGAATTTTCTTCACAAGAGGACTCATCATTGAGGTTATTGATGGATAATTTTTCCAGTCTCTCAGATAATTTAATCAACAATTCTTCAGAGTGTCTTTCTTTGAACTTTATCCCTTTCTCAAGATTTTGTTGAGGAATGAATATTGGTTTTTCAGTTTTTTTTACTATATTTTTGGACGAGGTGGTCGAGGCCTGGAGGCTTTGCAGACCATTGGCTTGAATATTGTCAAGGCTACAATTTTCGGCGAGGGCTTTTTCTATTCTCTCAGTTTGGCTACTTATAGATCTCAAGGCAACATTGGTGAAATTATTTTGCTCCATAACCTGGATAAAGTATTCTGCCTTGAAAGGACTACCAGGGTCAATCTTTGTAGTAGTCTTAAGAGGGCTGGCTATGATGTCGGAATTAGTGACTTTAATTCTTTCAAACGGTGGATGAATAGATTCCACTTCTTCATTCTTAATGTTTCTCCATTTGGTGGCATATTTATCGATCTTCTCTAGGACCATAGCATGGTCTTCTTCAGGAAGATCAATGATCATGTTCTGTAACATTGGAATATAAGTATGTTCAAACCAATCAAAGAAATATACAGTTTTTTGTTCAAATCTCATATGGTCATACCACTGTTCTCTAATCGGACCTTGCTCTTCTTTGGGTATAGTGTTGAAAAACCATTTTCTTTTATCATCATTTTTTGAAGAATAAAAATCATGTTTTATGATCTCTTTATCTATTTCATAGTCATCATTTTCACTTATAGTGAGCATGTCTGATTCAGCGGGTTCATATTCAGATGGCATTTCAGAATGAGCTTCGGATTGAACATCATAAACTGCCGATGCAACCCCTATAGGTTGGAAGTAAGCAGCTTGAGTAGCCGAATACTTCCACCTTATATCCCAGAAAGAGATAGACAGGATTAGGACAAAACCACAATATCACTATCTTCATATAGGATTAGTACAGGTTTCTATAAATGCCCTAGTTCGAGAAAACTTGAATGTTGCAGTTTTAGCATGTCTTCAAGACAATAGGCATCTAAAATTTGCTGATTCTGTTCTAGGGATAGTTGAATCCAGCCTAAGTAATGGACCAGTATTTTTTAATGCCTTTCCTAATTTCTCTGTGTCCTTAGCTGATCCTAACATTTTGGATACTCTTGTCCTGAGGATCCAAACTAATGGTTTCGACCTTACTAATGGCACTTTAAATTTAAACCTGAGTTATAGGGTATATTTCAAGGTTATGAACACCTTATCCCCTAAAAGTAGGGTCTCTGATATTAAAGGTATTACTACTTTGCTTCAAACGAACCCTAAAAATAACTCTTTTATCCCCAGACCTTTAAAATGGGATGAGATCAAATTACCTAATTCCTGGACCCTTGAAAATGCTCAGCCTAATAAGCCCTTGGAAAACCTATACCTTAAAGACATTATTGAACAGGAAGAGGGTAATATTGAAGTTCGATTTTCCAATACTGGCCTTCAAAGGACAAGATCTCTTAGGGCCACACCAGTAGTTCAAACAAGGGAACGCTTGACTCCTAGGAGACGCTCTGTTTCCGAAAGGGATAGCCAGTATTCGGCTACTCAAGCTGCTTACTTCCAACCTATAGGGGTTGCATCGGCAGTTTATGATGTTCAATCCGAAGCTCATTCTGAAATGCCATCTGAATATGAACCCGCTGAATCAGACATGCTCACTATAAGTGAAAATGATGACTATGAAATAGATAAAGAGATCATAAAACATGATTTTTATTCTTCAAAAAATGATGATAAAAGAAAATGGTTTTTCAACACTATACCCAAAGAAGAGCAAGGTCCGATTAGAGAACAGTGGTATGACCATATGAGATTTGAACAAAAAACTGTATATTTCTTTGATTGGTTTGAACATACTTATATTCCAATGTTACAGAACATGATCATTGATCTTCCTGAAGAAGACCATGCTATGGTCCTAGAGAAGATCGATAAATATGCCACCAAATGGAGAAACATTAAGAATGAAGAAGTGGAATCTATTCATCCACCGTTTGAAAGAATTAAAGTCACTAATTCCGACATCATAGCCAGCCCTCTTAAGACTACTACAAAGATTGACCCTGGTAGTCCTTTCAAGGCAGAATACTTTATCCAGGTTATGGAGCAAAATAATTTCACCAATGTTGCCTTGAGATCTATAAGTAGCCAAACTGAGAGAATAGAAAAAGCCCTCGCCGAAAATTGTAGCCTTGACAATATTCAAGCCAATGGTCTGCAAAGCCTCCAGGCCTCGACCACCTCGTCCAAAAATATAGTAAAAAAAACTGAAAAACCAATATTCATTCCTCAACAAAATCTTGAGAAAGGGATAAAGTTCAAAGAAAGACACTCTGAAGAATTGTTGATTAAATTATCTGAGAGACTGGAAAAATTATCCATCAATAACCTCAATGATGAGTCCTCTTGTGAAGAAAATTCCCAAGAAGACATTGAGGATGGCAGCATATCTGAAAGCCTTCCTGATCATTCTGATATTGAGATCAATAAGCTCGGGACTGTAACTCAGACCTCGAGAACAAAGAATTTCTATAGAAGACCAACTCCTGTTGATGTCCAAATAGAAGAGAATAATGATATTACTCTTACTACTTCCTATGATGGAAAATCTCTCGTAGAATGGAATCTTGATGGCATGTCTGAATATCAGGTCAGCCAATTATGTCATTCTATGCTTATTTATGCTAATGCCTGTAGGATACAAGGTAATAGTGATAAACATATTACTGATATGATAACCACATCATTCATGGGGCAATTAAGGGGTTGGTGGGACAACTTCATTACCCCTGACCAAAGACGTGCTATTTATACAGCCGTAAAAACTGATCCCAATGGGAGACCTGAGCCCGATATTGTCACCACACTAGTTCTCACTATATTTAAACATTTTATTGGCAGCCATAGTGACACTGCTGACAGAATTAGAGAACAACTTATAAACCTTAGGTGTCCAACCTTATCTGATTTTAGGTGGTATAAGGACACGTTTTTATCACAAATTTATAGAATAGATAACTCAAACAATGACTTTTGGAAAGAGAAATTTGTCTCTGGGCTACCCAAGCTCTTCGCCGAAAGAGTCAGAAATAACCTCCGTCAAGAATTTGGGGGACATATCCCTTACTCCGTTATAACATTCGGAGAACTCATACAAAAAATAAACTTGATAGGTCTGGCCCTTTGCAATGATCTAAAGATAAAGAATCAGCTCAAGAATCAACATTTGACTTCCAAAAGGGAACTTGGAGACTTCTGTTACCAATTCGGGTATCAGAAGGAAGACATTAAGAATCCTTCCAAGTCTCGAAAAAGGAATACCAAGCATTCTTATAATAAAAAACCACTTGAGAGACAATATTATAAAACAAATAGAGCCCCTGCTCAAAAAACTAGAAAGCGGTTCTCCAAAAGGAAACCCAACACCTCTAATCCTCCTACCTGCTTTAAATGCAAGCAGAAAGGCCATTATGCCAATAAATGCTTTAGTAGCAAACCAAAAAATAAAAAGGAATCCATTCATAACTTAGAAGAACAGAATTCTGATTCTGAAAGTTGTAGCTGTAACTGTTGTGACCCTGAATCCTATGATTCATCGTCAGATACAGATGGCTTGATGGTCCTTTCGGTCCAAGAACAATTTATTTTAGATACTATTGACTCCATCGAGAATCCTGTCGAAAAGAAACGACAGTTAGAAAGATATATTAGCCTGATAAAAACTCCTGTCAGTCAAGCCCAAGATGATAACAAAGAAAAATATTCCTATAAGGAGATAATTCAAAGATTAGAATCCGAAAAACCCAAAAAAGTGACTATAGGGGAATTAAGAAAAGAACAAATTGATATGAAAAAAGAAATCAAGGACCTTAGAGACAGGGTTACATACCTTGAAGCCATCCCTAGATTGGGAAAACCCGCCGAGAATTCTGATAATGAAGAATCTGTCAGGGATCAACCTGAAGAGGAAGAAGAATTTATTAGCTCTCTCGAAAAATATACAAAACAAAAATGGAATGTTGAAGTCCTCCTGAAAATTAAAACATTTTCTCTAAAATATAAGGCCCTTATTGACACCGGGGCTGATATGAACTGCATTCGTGAAGGATTGATCCCTTCAAGATACTTTGAAAAGACAACCCATGGTATTAATACTGCCAATGGGGAAAGTCTTAAGATTAATTATAAAATACCCGAAGTACATGTTTGTAATAAAGGATCATGTTTAAAAACATCGTTCCTTTTGGTGAAAGATCTTCGTCAGGGTGTTATCCTTGGAACCCCCTTTATAAATATGATAAAACCCTTTTCGGTCGATACTGAGGGTATTCATGCAACTCAAAATGGCAAAAATATCTTATACAAATTTTGTACTACACCAAAGCTATCTTTTCTCAACCAGCTCAGGCAGGCCCTGGAATATAAAGAAAAGTTTATTAATGAACTCTCTGAAGAGATCAGGATTCAAAAGACATCTGAACAAATCGGTAGTCCTATTTTCCAAAAGAAGGTCTCTGATTTTCAAAAGACTATTGAAAATGAGGCCTGCTCAGATCTGCCCTCTGCCTTCTGGCATAGGAAAAAACACATGGTGAGCCTACCATACATCAAAGACTTTAATGAAGAGAAAATCCCCACAAAAGCCAGGCCCATCCAAATGAATAATAGACTCCTAGAAATTTGCAAGGAGGAAATATCTCAATTACTTATCAAAAATCTTATTAGGAAGAGCTCTTCACCTTGGAGCTGTGCGGCTTTCTATGTAGAAAAAGCTGCAGAATTAGAAAGGGGAGTGCCAAGGCTTGTCATAAATTATAAGCCATTAAATAAGGTACTCCAGTGGATTAGGTATCCTATCCCCAATAAGCAAGATCTGATCAAAAGAGTCTATAATTCCAAGATTTTTTCCAAGTTTGACCTTAAATCAGGATTCTGGCAAATCCAGATTAAAGAAGAAGATAGATACAAGACCGCCTTTACAGTACCGTTTGGGCATTATGAGTGGAATGTTTTACCGTTTGGGTTAAAGAATGCACCCTCGGAATTTCAAAACATAATGAATGAAATATTTAATCCTTATGGATCCTTTTCCATTGTTTATATCGATGATGTGCTGATATTTTCTGAGAACATAGATAAGCATTGGAAGCATCTTAATATCTTCCTTAGAATTGTAAAACAAAATGGTCTGGTGGTATCAGCCAAGAAGATAAAACTCTTCCAAACCACAGTTCAATTTTTAGGATATAAAATCTCTGGGAATGATATTACACCCATAAAAAGGGTAATAGATTTTGCAGATAAATTTCCAGATAGCATAAAAGATAAGAAACAACTTCAAAGGTTTCTTGGTTGTCTTAACTACGTATCAGACTTTTATAAAAATATAGCTCTGGACAGGAAACTGTTGTCCAACAGACTGAAGAAAAACCCTACACCTTGGACCATAGAACATACCCATGCCGTCCAAAGGATTAAAGAAAAGGTAAAACAGTTGCCATGCTTGAATATAGCAAGCCCCAATGCACCAAAGATTATAGAAACTGATGCCTCTGACATTGGATATGGAGGGATACTAAAACAGAGGATTGACAACAAAGAACAATTAGTAAGGTTTACTTCGGGAACATGGAATGAAGCTCAAAGAAAATATTCCACTATAAAAAAGGAAATCCTAGCTATAGTTAACTGCATAACAAAATTCCAAGGGGACATTTTAAACCAAAAATTCCTCTTAAGAATAGATTGCAGCTCTGCAAAATATGTTCTTGAAAAAGATGTTAAAAATCTTGCATCAAAACAGATTTTTGCCAGATGGCAAGCATTACTAGGAATCTATGATTTTGACATAGAATACATTAAAGGAGACTTTAATAGTCTTCCTGATTATCTCTCGCGTGAATTCTTGCAGGGAAATGGACCAAAAGAAGAAGGCAAAGATCCTTCCTCAAAGGACCCTAAAAATTGAGAGCTCAAGACCTTCTGTGAACCTTATAAAGCCAGAGGTTAAGGAAGAAAATCTGTTTGAAGATCAAAATCAGTTTGCCATACTTGCTGAAATAGGATCTCAAACTTCAGATCCACAAACCGAATATGAATTCAAAACTTCCGTTCCACTATTCTCTATTGAGAAATATGAAGTAGATAAAGAAATAGCAGAACTTATTAAGATATACTTCCCCAAAGATGATCATTCTGGTACTGGCTACCATTTCTATATCCCTGATATGATAGGGAAAAATCCTGATTACTATGAAAACATCCTATTAGAAACAAACAGTGTCAGAATTGTGCACCATTATAAGAACAAGAGCACCTTAGAGATCTCATATTCTAAACTATGCATCCAAAAGATATTATCCTTAAAAGACTGGGATAAGAGTCCCAATGCCTCTAGGCGATTCCAAAAATCAGTGATCAGACCCAATTACTATAATTATTGGGATTACCAGAAAGCCTGGGAAAATGTACTATTAGTCCAAAACTGTGTCTTAAAACATTCTTGGTTTATCCATTTTGTCTGCCAGGCCAAAATTCCAAATTGGTTTTACTCCTGGTGGCAAGTATTTGGTGCTAATTGGAAAAACTTACCAGGAGACATCCAAGCTCATATGGAGCAGGAAGAATTAAACCCACAAAATAGCATTGATTTATTGAAATATCACAACCAGACGGGGATACCATGGATCCTCCAATGGGATTTCCAGGTAGAAAAAAGGTTTCCTCCTCACCTCAAGAGAGATATATATACTAAATGGTGGGCTAAATATGACCCACGAAAAATTTTATCTGGTTATAAATTACCAATTTATGGAAAACCACGGGAAGATAGTTATGAGACTATCAAAACAAACCTTATTGGAGAATACACTAAAAGATTCCCAAATTTAAGTCAAGAATGCATTGAATTAAAGGCATATGAGCACATGTTTAAAATGTTCAGAGCAGAAAAGGCGGCTCTGCCAGCACCAATGGCCACCAGCTCTCAAGGTCCGGGAGGGACTCAAGGGGCTCAAAGGATGGAGGATGACTCTCAAAGGCCAGAAGATGGTGATTCTCAAACGGACAATGACTCTCAAGGGCTTGAAAACATACCCTCAGATTTTCCTGAAGATGAGTTTGATCCAGCTGAAGGATCTGTTTAAAAAAATAAAAAAATAAAAAAATAAAAAAATAAAAGGAAGAAGGATCCAGAAGACCCTAGTAACTCACGGGTTCAATATTACGCTACAAAAAGCTAGTCACGGGAGCACCCGACAAAGATGAGAAAAGAAGAAAAGACGTAAAGCAGGAAAAGTGACACCAGAAGAAGACAAGAAGTCACTCAAAACTGAATGACCACGGACTCCAAACCCTTTGAAGTCCGCAAACTCTGCCTATATAAAGGGAGCAAGAGAAACGAAGGAGGGCATCGGCAAAAAACCCAAGTCTACAAAACCCCTCTACCAAAAAATCCACCAAAACCCAAGAGTGCTTTGTAAGAACTAAGTGTGTTTTTGTAAGATAGAAGAAATAGGGCAGAAGAGGGAGATATCCTTCTCGACCCCAGTATTGTAAGTTTCTTTCTTTCTAAGTCTATGTAATGAATAGTAGTGTTCTGTATCTTATAAAATCCCGTCAATATCCAGTCAATATCTAGTCAATAATATCATGTGAAGATATTGGTGATCAAAAACCACTCATGCTCACGACCCACTCACACGAAGACCCGATCCACGGATCCATTCTCCTGTAGACTCGTGAACCCGACCTGTTTGCCATCCGGTTCGCCGATCAACCGCCAGTCACCGTCGTTGGCCATTTGTCATCGTGCCGTCGTCGTCCTCTACAGAGAGATCATTTGTTATCATCATCGGCCTCCATGCGTCTCCTCACGCTTTCACAAGTCTCCTCGTTATCGTCATCTACATCTTCTTTATAGTCATGTCGTCTTCGCGCACTACCGTCTTCATCGTTGTCTCCGCGTGCCATCGTCTCCGTGTGAGCCTCTGCGATCACGGCATCCGATTCTGGGCCGATCTACCTGGTTGACCTGGTTCCAACATCATTACTACGGTATCCGATTCTTTTGAAATAGGTGACAGAGCACTCTACAACAAGCATTAAAGAAGTGGGTTGGTGGAGTCCACGTAAACATCAACAGCAGCAGCAGAGAACGAAAAAAAAAATCTGGCGCCAAGCCCACTTCGACTACGCGGACTCGTACGCGGATCCACGTCCGCAGCCCGGCCCACCGGTCCGGATCCGCCAGCCCAGACGTCCACCCGGAATCCGCTAGCGCACCAACCCGTCAGATCTGCGCCTGTCAGATCGTCGTCCGGCCACTGTCAGGCCACCGTCCGTCAACCGCCGACCTTGTTCTATCGTGTTTCTTTCCTGGACTGTTACGGCTTCGTTCAGACTCCGAATCTAGTCATTAAGGTACTCATTTTGATCATTTTTTCGTTCTCTACGCATCTGTGTGTGTCTTTTCTTCATCGGAGATCTCTATTATTCTGTCCTCTTTGCTTGGATTTTTCTATGGTCATCCGTGCCACTTTACTTTGTGCTTTATGCACACGACCTATTTCTTTACGCAACATTCATGCCTTCGCACACGTCTTCTTTATATGCGATCGTCATTCTTCTTTTCCTTGAATCTTCTTCTTCTTTGAGATCATGTTCGTAGCGTTGTCGTCTTCGCACACTACTGTCGTCATCGTCTCTGCGTGTCGTCATCTTCGCATGCCGTCGTCGTTCGCCAAGTGGTGTCGTTTTTATGCAGCATCACTGCCTCTGTGCGCTATCATATTCACACACCGTCGTCGTTCGCCAAGTGGTGTCATTTTTATGCAGCATCACTGCCTCTGTGCGCTATCATATTCACACACCGTCGTTTTCGTGCGCCGTTGTTTTTCACGCACCGTTGTCTCCGTGCGCCGTTGTTCCCGCGCACCATTGTTTTCGTGCGCTGTCGTCCTCGCGCACCTTCGTTTTTCGTGCGCCGTCGTTGTATTTGCGCACTGTCGTTTTCTTTATTCTTCTTCTCTGTCAGCGCACCTCTCTTCTTGCGCTAGTCTGCACCGTTTGTGTCGCCATTCGCGTCGCGTTTCTTCTACTTCTTCTTCTCCGTTAGCGCATGTCCGCGCTCGTCTGCACCAACTGCCACCGGCTGTCCGTCACTGTCCCCACCGTCGTCTCATTTTTATGCAAACTCTAAGGGTACAACCCTTCAGAGTTTGGGAGAGGGTGTTAAAGCAATCTCCACCACCATTGTCCGCGTGCTGTCTCCACTGCCTGTTCACGTTCGTCTGTGCCCTCCGTCTTCTCCTTGAACCTCCATGAGCCCTATGTGCGCCATCTGATCTAGTGGACCAACAATTCCGACTGACTCAAAGAGCGGGAGCGACTCTGACTGACTCAAGAAGTGCGGGAGCGACTTTGACTGACTCAAAGAGCGGGAGCGACTTCGACTGACTCAAGAAGAGCGGTAGCGAAGTGATGGATCCAAGAGACAGATGACGATTACCAATTCACAAAAATAAATTGGAGGTGTATGAAATAAGAGTTTTAGTTTATCATTTTTGTGTAAACTCTAAGGGTACAACCCTTCAGAGTTTAAGAGAGGGTGTTAAAGATATTAGATTAGATTTGTTATTATCTTAGTTTGTTATTATATTAGTTTGTTATTATCTTAATGTGTTACACGTGTAACACCATCTTATACTATTATATAAAGGGCTTTAGACCCTCTTTAATAAAAAAAAGAGTTTTAGGGTTTCATTATTATTTTCTCTCCCTTATTTCTAACATCAACAAAGCACTAACCAAAAATTTTATGGTACCCTACATAATAAAAGAATCTAACACAAGAAAATCATAATATCCTTTACGTGAAAATAAGAGTATTTCATGTACCAAATTAATTAATTTTTTGACTGGATGTGGACTGTTTTGAAAAACACAAAATGTTGAAATTTTTTTTCTTTTTGTGTGTGTGTGTTGGTATTTGAAAGGATTTTTTCAAAAATAAAATTTCAAAATTTTATAGTTGGTAAGAAAATATATATTAATATATTTTGACTTCAAGTTGTAGTCTCTCACATGATTTCAAATAATCACCAGTTAACTAACTATAAAACTTGGATATAATATTGAACAAGGTCTATAATTGGATATGGATGTGAATGTAGCACGCGAATATGGACTTGGCATGATTTATGTATTTTGGTAGTCGAGCATGTACATGATAGCTAGCTAGGTTGGAATGAACCATATTTGTGGCAATGAATATGAATGGAAAAGCGAGAAGTCTCATACATGTAATATAAATTTGCCATCACCATTACTATGGAATAATAAACCATGCATAGAATAATTATAAGTTCATTATTTTCAATTAATTTAGGACCTTAAACTTGGGAAAAATTCTTGGGTTGTCTAGAGGCCTATATAAATGATCTCATCTATGTCAATCCATTCATCCAACTCTAAAAAGTGAGCATCCACTCACAGTGACGGCTCGAGGAATTTTTATAAATGGTGTTATTAAAAAAAGTAAATTTTACAAAAAATTTTAAAATCTATTTTTATCATACTGCTTTTTAATGGGTCCACGTGACTTTGATATGGTTGTATAAATGAGCCTCCTAAATGACCCCATCACTTAAAAATTAGTTTGTTTTTTGAGCGTTAATACATTCAATTTGTTTTGCAGCATCATACACCATGATAATGTAGTATATATCGCGCTATCATAGCGTATGGAATTCTATCATAGTATATAACGCAATTTTTTTTATCATTTTTTCAATGCGAAAAAAATACATTAATATATCTTAGTATATGATTTTTTTATATAACTGCATGTACTTCAGTGGGAGAGTATATGATTTAAAAAAACCAGTTTGGACTGTAATTAGAGTTGAACACATCATTTTTCTTTTTTTTAAAAAATTAATGGGGTCTGATTATATAAATGAGCCTCCTGATATAGGTGTATAAATGGGCTTCCTGAATGATCCCACCACTTAATGGTTAGTTTATTTTTCAAAAATATTTAATAGGGTCAATTGACCCCACCTCAACAAAGGTGGAGCCTCCCTTGTCCACTCAAAAAGAAAGATTCTCTAGTGAGAATTCTGAGAGATAATCCAGATGTCCTATTAGTCCAATAGCCAAGTATTTTTGTGGTGATAGAGTTTTAAGTCAATTTCTAATGCTACCTGAGTGTCCACTATGTGTGGGTTTGTTGGATCCTATGGACGGTTAAGGTCGAGACTTTATATGAGGAGGAGTTGAGTGACGCCTTACCTTCTTCATCCATTCATCTCTCATTTCTTATCTCTGTTGTTTCATTATTTTATTTTGCTGATTTTTTTTTCTTGCATCTTCATCTCATTTTTATCTAACCCCGTATGTGTGAAATCATAATATCCAAACGATATTGATCTTGATGTGTACTTGCGAACGGTTCACGTAACGGTCCATTCGAATCAATGTGTACGTGCGAACGGCCCACATGAGCCGGTGTGCGTCCCTTTCACTCTGTAGTAATCTTGATTTCGAGCATTTCAGTGAGAAGAATCTCTCATCCATATAGATCGGACGGTGTATGCTGATACATCGAAGTAACTTGTGTGTTCCTGCGTAACACCGAACCCATGCTTGCCTTTCCAAGAGATGACAATGGGATGAGTTTTATTGGTAATATGATCCGATCTGATCCGTTTTTATTGGGGTGGGTTTGGATTTCATATTTTTCAAACCCAAACCGACTTATATAATTACATGAGTTGGGTTTGAGTTTGATGTTTAAAACCCGACCCAACCCGCGAATCCGATCAAAATTTGGTTATTAGGATTTCTGAATTATAAACAAAAATTAATTCCTAACATAATTGAAAGTTAAAATTTAAATATCATCATTTTTTTCTCTCCATCCATTGACTCACATTTATCTCCCATAAAAATTTAAAATACACACCCTTTTATACAATCAATCATTTGTCACCTTAAAAATAAAAGATATTTGATATTTTACGGTCTTTTATCTTTTTTTTTTCCTTTCCCTTTCAACATATAAGTCAAATAATGATTTATTTGGTCTTATATGTAATTTTGAATGAAATATTTATATTATGTATTAAAAAATATTTTAATTAATGCTCAAATGTCTCAAGTAACGGATGACATACATGAACGATGTATGTTTTATGTATTTGAGATTTTTAGTATTTTTATGTAACAAATTAAAGTTCTTTTATGAATGAAATCTTTATTCATGTTAAAAATAATTTAACTTTCTTATATAATTTTTTTTATTATAGTAACTATAGGGACCGAGCAATCTATCTCATTTTAAATGGGGTGAGGTGGGGTGGGTAAGAATTTTAAACTGTAAAACCCGAGGTGGGTGGGATGGATATGAAGTCCAATATTGGAGAGACGGGTTGGATTTGGATTATGTTAAACCTAACTCCAACTCAACCCATTGCCATCCCTAGCCTTTTCCTTCTGAAAATCGAATGGGGACGGTTATATTCATCCCCATTTTATTTCTATCTCATCCCATTTTCTAACCCACCCCATCCAAACTTTATAAACCACAACCCACCCCTTGATATATATCAAAATATACACAGTACAATCCCACCCCCGATCAGATTTTCCTTTCTCTCTTTGATCAGATTCTACACAAAAAAACACAAAATTGATCTCATCGTCTCCATCGGTGGGTTAGATCTGGCACATCGGCGTCTTCAACTGATCGCCGCCTGTGAGAGAGTGAGAAGGGATAAGGGAGAGGGGGGATCAGTGAGAGTTTAGGATGGGGGAGGGGATATGTGAGAGAGAGGGAGAGGGGAGAGGTTGGAGGAGAATCTGTAAGGGAGAAGAGGAGAGAGGGGGGGAAGGGGTGCTAGGATAGTGGGGGGAGATGGGGGAAGGAGTGCTTTGAGAGTAGGTCTGTCAATGGGTCGGGTTCGGATCGGGTCAGAGTGGACCTAGATCCGACTCGGGACTTGGATCCGTCAAACCTGGGTCCTATGCAGGACCTGACGGACCTAGGACATTATTGTCTTGGGTCCGAATCCAGTGGAACCAGGTCGACCCGGGTATTCAACAAAAAAAAGGCCAGTCAAAACCCATCAAGAAAACCATGGAGGCTGATCAAAAGTCACTAGATATATCAAAGAGTCTAGATGTGGGTGTCTCTGAATTTGCATTAAAATTGGTTTTTATGAGTTGGGAATGGAATTGTTTGACTTAATTGAGAGAATTGGATGTGAATGGATTGTCGGCTCATTGCCATGGAGAGATGAGTGGGAGGAGAGTCTTAGGAGGGGATGAAAGAGGGGGGTGAAGGGGGGTAGGTGGGCTCTTTGTGTAGGCTTTAGAGAGATAAAGTTTGTTTTGAAAACTGCAGACATTTTGTGATGGTTTGAAAAATTTGGGGAGGAGAGAGGGGAGAATGCGATGTTAGGGTTTTATGAGAGCTTCAAAGTGCAATCAGGTAAGAACAAAAAATGTCAAAACATGTTAGGGTTTTGTGGGTTTACACATATTGACATGTTAGAGTTCTTGTGTCTTTAAAACTTTAAATAGGCTTTGATTTGGGTTTTGGCATTTTTTATGGGTAGACTAAAGGGTTGGACTTGGGTTATTGCATCAAAATAGTTAAGGAGGGGGTAGAGTTCTCGTTCATAGGATTGGGTCGGGGTAGACCCGGACTTGTCCCGTTTGGATGGTCAGGTCCTTCGGGTCGGGTTCATATAAGGTTTCAGGTCTTCCAGGTTGGATATTTTATGTTTTTTATCAGGTCGGAACCGAATCGATCCGTGACCTGTTGATAGGCCTATTTGAGAGTCAGGGGATGGGGTGCTGTGAGAGTGAGATAGGCAAGGGGGATCAGTGAGAGAGTGAGAGGGGAGAGGGGGAAAGGGATTTGTGAGAGAGGGGAGAGAGAGAAAGGGGAGGGGGGAGGGAGTGTTGTGAGAGAGATGGAAGAACCAGGAGGATTTTCGTGCATTATCTCTAGGTGACGGAGTTTCAACTCATGCACCTTTGGGGTGGATTTCTCTCCCTAAAAAATACAAGTTTCCATCTTTTTAAAGGGGTGGGGTGAATAACCCAGGGGTAGAAATAATGGCCCCCAACCCGAATACCCTCCAATAGTCTTCCCTATAGGCCCTTGTAAAAAAATCATGATTGGACTTTTTGGATCACTGATTTGGTGGGACTCTAAGACCCCTTTTAGAAATGGATTTGGGTAGCTTTCGAGTTTGCAGGAAGCTACTTTTCTCCAATCCGTTTTTAAACAAAAATAGGGCCAAAAGCTTTAGATAGATTACAGTGAAAAAATGTTCAAAACCTGATTTTTTCAAAAGCTGTGAAGAGACAATTTCCTGCAAAATCAGTTTTAAATCCAACTTTTACCTAAAATTAGTTTTGCAATCGCACTATCAAACTTGCCTAAGGAGAGTTTGGTAGTGGGACTACAAAACTGATTTTATTTAAATGCTTGGTTTAAAACTGATTCTGCAAGAGTTATCCTTGTAACTTTTAAAAATCATAATTTTTGAACAATACTTGTCTTAAATATATTTAAAAAAATTTATCTATTTTTTTATTTATTTACATGATTATATAAATAATTTCTTACATAACGTAAAAACTATTTAATTGTGCAATTAAGAGCCATCTAAAATCCAGTGAAAGGACGGCCTTTAGGTAACCTTTTGTACGGTTGTGATGAGTGGCCGTTAATGTGGGACCCATACTCCCGTTCTCTTTTAGGTTGCTTGACATGCACCGCTTGATGATTCTGTTCTGATCCTCTGATCTGTACACGTGGCATGATCACGGCGTTTTCTTTTTGGGTCACTGTAAAACGTTCAATCACCTCCGGTGAGAATATCTTAAAATGTAACGAAGATGTTCAGCTTTCAATGTCGGAGAATCGGTATATTAAAGGAAGTGGTATTTGTTTTGATGTGCAGACGAGGGTATAAATGGAAAATGGGTGGGGAAAGTTGTGCCAGCGAATGACCTGGAGTCCGGGTGTCACTCCATGTGGTTGTCGCTTATCAAGAACACTGATATAACCACTCCCTTTTCCTTAATTGTTCAGCTTCCATTGGGCAATTACATGGGTGTAAGTAGTAATTGAATATGTTTGGTGGGTTATTTTGTAAATTTAAAATTTAAATTAAAATAAAATTATAATCATATTTAACTAAAAAGCTAAATTAAATCAAAATAAAACTAAATTAATAAAATCATAACCTAATAGAAATTATTTGATTATTCTGAATCAAATCGAGCTGAATCGAAAATGATTAGATTAGTTGCCTCATTTTATGAATATTATTAGTATAATGAATAATAATTGAAGTTTTTAACATAAAAACAATTATTTAAATGAATATTGATATAGATAATTATATGTTTAAATTTAATTCACTTCTGTTCAGTTAATTCAATTTTCAAGCTCAAACTATATTAAATCATTTTATAAATTTTTTAATTTATAAAAAATTATTGACCTAAGCTCAAAAAAATAAATTTGAATCAATTTAACTTGCTAAAGTTTCTCCCTTTCATATAACATTTAGATTTGTTTGACATTTATTTTTATTTTATTAGAACACTCATAAATCTTTATATAGAATTTATTATAACTGAATATTTGAGAAACAAAAGTCATTTTTTATATTTTTTGTTCTCATAAATTATTAATGGAGTGTGTTATAAATTTAGGAGGGTGAGGATAGATACCTGAACCCTTTTTACCAAAGAATTCAATTAAATACTTTTCGGTTGGAGAGACTACGGGACCCACCATCCCTCCCGTTTCATTCTGTCATTTCCCAAATTTAGGTTTTCTACTCTCTCCCTCTCTCTCTCTGATTGTGTTTTTATTTTTACAGCTCAGTAAAGCCAGGTCATTTAGGGCTTCGAATAAACTTTGTTCGTTCGGTGAGCTTTAGATCTCCATTGTTGTATTTTTTAGTCCCTCATACAGTCATACCTCTCTTGAACAGCTTTTCCTGTGTTTTTTTGTTTTTCGTTTGGTGAGACCTTTATATACTTTTTTTTAATATAATTATTATTTTCTCCTGATTTTTGTGTTTGTGCAACACGTTGAATCTGTTCAGAGTAGGTCAAGTTGGATATGAAATTTTTTTTCTTGGGTTGATTTTTGGATGGTTAGGGTTTGCAATCTTTTGCTTCTATGGATTGATTTTTGTTGATTTTTTGATTGAATCCGTGTCAGATTGGTTTCCGTTGTGGGTTTTCATTTTTTTGCATTGTTGTTGAGATTTGGTGATCTGGGTCTTGTGCAGGGAGTGAATTGAGGTTTGATTGAATTTGGGTTCTCATCCCTCTCGAAAATGGGGAAGTCGCCGGGGAAATGGTTAAAGTCGGTGTTGTTCGGGAAGAAGTCGTTGAAGTCCCACACGAAAACGAGAGATGCGACTGTAAGATATTCCCCTGTTTACATCCTTTTGAATTAAGTGATTCAGTTCCCCCCCCCCCCCCCCCCCCTGGTTTTTTGTGTTTTTATGAAGTTTACTATTATGCTGATATTAGAGGACTTGAGAAGTTGTAGATTTGAATTTGATTTGATTCACGGCTAAATGCTATGGAGTGTCTATCTTAGTACTGTGGTGTATACAAAAATGCATGGTGATTATTTTTTTTTTATATCTGATCGTCAAATTGGATCTTTTGATAGGTATATTTTTGATGGAATGTAATCTTTGCCATTGTTTTAGGACGTTGTTATACACACTACGCAGTTCCATTTATAGCCCCGCGTGCAGTCCCATATATCTCCAATGAGGTATATACCTCGTTTAATGAAGCATGTAATTTTTCACTACTTTTATAAGTGGGTCCATACAATTTATTGGATTATATAATTCATTTTATGAAAGTATATAATGTGAAATATACACCTAAACAAATTAAAGCACGTGAGGATTGTATGTGGGGCTGCACGCGGGATTGTGCCTAACATTTTCTTTCTTTCTTTTCTTTTTTTTTTCCCATAAAATGAGGCCGGATGCCTACATTTTAATTAAAAAATAGTTTTTATTTTATTTATTTATTTATACTATGGCTTGAAGTCTTTCTTTAAAACTGAATTAATTGTCATTTTTTGTCATTGTCTTAGGTTTGTCAGTGTTTGGGATTGACATGGAATATTTTCCTATGGGTCGATGTCATTGTGCCCCACATGTTTTTCTAGCACTAAGATACCTGGTTATTTCATTTTGGAAATATGATCCATTCAGATTTTTTGTTGAATAAGAAGATAAATCTAAAAATTCAGTGTATAATAAATTCATTAAATTGAATGACTCCCTCCATTTATTAGCTAGTGTATCCAATTGAGATTGGTTTGGTATGGTATCTTAGTTTTGGCAATAAATAGGGCAATCGAAGTCTTCCGCTGAACCAAGAAAAGCGATTATGCTTGTGGTGCTTGGGTTCAAGAAAACAGATCTCTAAAATGTTCTACGTAATGTTAAGATGAGATGTCAAACTCATAGGCTGATGACAATGCAAAAGAGCGAGCCTAAAGAAAACTTAGCCAGTATGTGGGCTGGCTGACTGTTTCTTGTTAAATTTTTTTGTGATTTTTTTCCAATCTGATTATTCCCCAGAAGTCAACCTCCTTATATAATATACTTTTTTTTCTTTTTCCCAAATAGATTGTTAGTTCCTGACTGTTTTTGTTCTCTGGATGTGTAAAGGAACTCCTTATACTGAATTTAAATTGGATATACTTACATAAGTTCGATATTGCCTGTCTGTTGCATGTGCCATATGAAATTACCAAATCCAGTCAAACTCAATATGTTTGACTTATTATATGTTTTTTTCTAAAATATGCCAATATCTGCTTATACAATTTTTTAAGGGTCATACAAATATTTAGCATGACATTGTTATCCACCAAAAATCTGATTGAATTCTATTTTGATGGTATAATGTCCATTCCACCACATTTGTTACACTGGGAGATGTTCTGCATTCTTGGGATGATTTCAGCACGCATAAGGATGTCATTTTTATGTTTTCTATTAAATCTCATTTATGCAACTTAGTAGTGGCTTAAATTATGGTCTATTGAAGTGAAATGCCATCCAATCTGCTGGTGTAAAAATGTCAACACCAAAAAATTAACATGAGTTGTGGAAAGATATTTGCTGTGTGTGATGATTTTATAGTATCTGATCAAAGGTTATCTCTGAATTTGAGAATTGATTGACAGAAAAAAAGCTGTGAATAATGTTCTTTAATTGTGGGCTGTTTGCACTATTCGAACTATTGTTTTGTAGATCCTCAATATCTGTTAATGTATCCTCGATCTTCTTTACTCTGAGGCATTTGCGAGAATCACATGGATGAATCTCACCATCTTAATATTGCTGCATGTGAAAAAATTGAGTCACAAATAGAAAGGTGCAAATGATTCTGTGGTAGGTCATAACATGCTTTGGTCAGAGGAACCTTTTGGGTTTTGATGCACCATAATCATGAGAAACTGTCTGTTGAAGAAATCTTGTGTTGGTACAATTTTTCCATAAAGATGGTACCGACACTTTTCCTTGATTTCTCAAGGCCTTTATTGCTATAAAAATAATTCCTTGAATCAACAGTTTGAATGACCGCAGTTTTTGTTATCCTTCTTTGAGTTTTGAATGATATATCAATATCTAGGGTGGCATTTCTACAAAACCAATACTCTTGCCCTCCTCTCTCATTCCTTTTAAAATATTGTGTTGTTTAGTCGATATGTGTATTATTTTCTTTTTGAAGAAAGATACAAATAAAAAAAGAGATGCAGGGTGCAAGGAAAGGATCATCTGCTGATTTGGCTGTGGGCTCTCCAACCATTTCCCAGCCAGTACCTGTGAGCACAAACATAAGTGGAGTTGACTTGGAGTTAGAAAGTGGGGTTGCGGCTGCTGCTTCACCAGGAGTGGGGTCATTACCTTTAAATCAAGATGGAGAGAAAAATGTGACTGGAGAATCCACTAGTTCAAATAATGTGGAGAAATCTAGTGAAGATAAGGCTGCTACAAAGGCACAGGCGGCTTTTAGAGGTTATTTGGTATGAAATCTTGCATGAAAAACTTGAAGAAATTGGTTTTATATATATTTATTATTTGTTTTGTTTTCTTTCCATATGCAACTTCCTATTGGTACATTTGTAATTTTGTTTTTTTATTGAATCCTTCATTGATTAATGTTGCCCTGTTTTGTACCATAAAACATGCATAAATTTCCCTGCTTTGTGTTCTGGGAGTTTTGAAATATCTTTATGCATATCTCTTTATTTCTTGCATCCATTATCTCTTATTTCATGATTTGAACAAATTTTCTCTGCTTCCTGTATAGCATAACCAGACTTTCAAATTGGTGCAAAAATGGTTCTTGCAGTCCGCCTAACTTTTATATGGACAGAAATGAGAAACAAATCTTTCCTGTTCTTATTATTTTGTCCCATATTTTATTTCCTTGTTCACATTGTTTTTCTTTTCCCATTTTTTTCATTATGTTTATCCATCTCATCAAGTCATTTTACAGGCTCGTCGGGCTTTTCGGGCACTCAGAGGTATCATAAGGCTTCAGGCTTTGATTCGTGGGCATCTGGTCAGGAGACAAGCTATAGCAACCTTACGCTCTACACAGGGCATAGTAAAGTTACAAGCACAGTTTCGTGGTCGAAGAGTCAGGCTTGCTGATTCTCGGCTTAAGGTACACAAACTTTTCCTTTGAAACATACCCCCCCCCCCTGTTTTTCCTTTACTAATTGCGTAATTCTTGTTCTCTTCTTGCTGCTCTTTGATGATTGAACTAATAAATTGAAATGTTGTATCCATTCACTACCTATATACTGAGAGAAATATGGGCCATCAGTTGAAATATATCCACGGTTGGTGCTAGATTCAGGATAGAGATTACTCCAATTCAGATATTCTCATCTTCCATTTAGTATTTTTGTTTTATGATTTTCTATTTATTTTTAAACTCTGAAAATATGCTTCTTACAAGGGTCATGAATTTTTAATTTTAATGCCTTTTTCTTATGGTTCCTTGCCACCAGGAAGCAAGACCCTTGGGCAGTTTGGGTTCGAATTCATCCTCACGAAAGGAAAAGCTCACTGCTAATTTATTTGTCAGTAAGGTTAGTTTCTTTCATGCATTGTCCCTCCAGAAGATGCTCACCATTTTCACCTTTCAGCAGTGACGTGTTCCCATTTATATGGGGTAGATGTCTGGGAGTTGGTTTCTTAGAATGTAACTTATTGTGGTTGCAAATACGCGTGTTATAACCATCTGTGTTCTTCATAAATGGTTATCTGATCACTGGCCTTGGTCATTTTTGGCTTGTTTCCTGTCTAGCTTATCGCATCATTACCCACAGCCAAGCCTTTACAAATCCAGTATGGACCAGGGGAACCCAATTCTGCTACTGTGTGGGCAAAACGTTGGACGTCTATCCATTTTTGGGAACCTCTTCCACAACTGAAGAAGATTGATTTGAAACCCCTGACAAAGCAAGGGAAGAATCATGCAATAGAAATGGAATCAGGACGGCCTAAACGCAGTGTTCGTAGAATTACAACTACAAATACTGATTCTGTGTCAGCAACTCAGACCTCTGAATCCGAGAAATCCAAGCGGACTTTGAGGAAAGCTTCTAGTCATACAGTAGATTCAGTGCAAGATCATCCTCATACTGAGCTTGAGAAAGTTAAACGTAATTTGAGGAAGGTCTCTAGTTCTTTAGTTGAATCTTCTGACAAATCACAAGCTGAACCCGAGGAACCTAAGCGCATTCCTAGAAAGGCGATAAACCTCCCAAGTGATGTGGCAGACCAGGCTGTTGAAGTATCTGTTGAGGCGATGAAGACAGACACCGCAGCAGCTGCCAATACCAAGCAAGATGAGGATGTTGTGAAAAAGCCAGTGGCAGATGATGCACCTGTTGATGTTTTGCATCACGATCAAACAGTGGTTGAGTCATCTCCATTACAGAGCATCGAAAAAGATGAGAACCTTCCTGCTATAAATGGAGAATTCAGTTCCAAAGAAGATCAAGCTAACTCTGGTAACCTGAAAGCAACGAGGAGGAGATCTTCTTTCTCAGTGAAGACAGAGTACGCAGAGAATGGTCTGCAGAATACTCTGACCATACCGAGTTATATGGCACCAACTGAATCAGCGAAGGCTAAACTACGGGGACAGAACTCGCCTAGGTTTGGTTCAGATGGAGCGGACAATAATGGCTACACACGTCGCCATTCTCTGCCATCTTCCACGAATGGAAAAGTGGCCTCTTTATCGCCACGAACACAGAGACTTGTTCAATCAAATGGGAAGGGGGCAATTCGAAGTGACAGGTCGCTGTTGTCATCAAGAGATGGAAATGGTGAGGACTCTGAAGACTCTTGTTTATTGTTTCTTTTAAGGTTCTACCATCAGTTCATCACTTTCATATCATATCTGGACAGACACTTCAATGAACACGCCGTATCCACGTCCAACATGTATCCTATACGGGACACGACACGACACGTGTTAAGATTTGTGTGGGACATATCCCACACAAATTGAAAATTCAAAAACAATTTTCTGAATTTCAGACATGCATTGTATGCATTATGGACACCGCATCAAGATACAACATGTGAAACCAAATGATGTTAAAATATTAATGGTGTTCATAGTTAATGCACCATTATAATTGTCATATTTTCGTAGTTTATTTTTTCAAATAATCATGATATAAAATATTTCAATTTTTTTATTTATTGCCATGTCTATGCCCATGTCCTAGGGTTATAAGATTTACCATGTCACTGTGTCCATATCCTGTGTTTGTGTCGGTGCTCCTTTGAGTGCTGTTTCTGCTTGTTTTCTGCATTGTTTTTCAGTTGTTAGTTTTTTTTCTTCAGATTTCTAATGATACTACTGGCAAAGAACATAAAGCCATTGTTCTTTTAGTTATATTATATGAGTTGGATTGTGTAGTTGTCCTACTTAACTGGTTAAATGAGTTTGTGTGATTTGATATAGCATTGATATTTATTTGTGTTTGTTTTATATTACTAGGCATAGGTTTGCATCAAATTTGTCAATCTTAGTTTCCTATTCACCGTTGTCAATTTTTTTATGAACACAACATTGAGGATTGCTTCATTTCCCGAGGGAAAAAATTTAGAAAACTGACATGAGCACTGTCATTATATATCTTCCAACAATAGAGATGCTAAATTGAGCTTACTTCTTACTGCTAGTTGTTTTATGAGATTTTTGTGCATTCGCATGATATCGCTGCATATAATTTTCGCATCTGACAAAACCTCATCGGAAGGTAGCAATTGTAGTTGAAATTTCACTGGTATATATCATTTTAACAGGAAATAATTAAAATTAGCTCATCTTATCCATATCTGCATATTTCCTAATTGCCTATTCTACATTTTTCACCTTTTCTTTTCAGATAAACCAATTCAAGTGGAATGGAGAAGGTAAATCAGTGGTTGATTATGAGTTGCAATGCTGCTCTTGCAGCATAAAGTTTCGATGATGAACGCGCGGGGGCATTTGTGTGCTTGGATCCCCTAATTATTTTCTCACAGGGCTTTGGCTTGTTGTGTTCATGTATAGTTACAGGCGTTTTAGTGTGGTTTTGTTCTGTGATCTGGTTGATCTCCATATTCTGTTTTTGTTTCTTGTGACTCAAATGACCCAGTCAAAACTTCTAAATATATTCTTGCATTTTCTCATTTAATTTGCATTCAGTTATTTATTTATTTATTACTTTTCTTAGTGGCCTTGATTTGTAAGATTATAATTTCCCATTGCTTCTTTCTTTCTCATATAATTTTGTTCATACGGCAAACAGGAGGCCTGTGTGATAATATTTATAGCTCAGGAATACAGACATGCATGAAGAAATAAAAAAACCCACCTGAAGTGTAATGGCGCTGTTATATGCAATACTGTTTTTCAACTCTGTTTGCAGTCTCATATACCTTGTTAGTTTATAAAGGAGGAATATATACCTTGTTAAATTATTTTTCACGATGTCTATAAATGGATTTGTTGAAATATATATATATATATATATAGACTTACGATTACGTGTGATCGTCGATCACGGGTCCATCGCATCGGACGGTCGGGTGTGAATCACGTCGACCGTTGGATGTGATGAACCCGCGATCGGACGACGCACGTCGAATCCGCACGACCGCACCGACCGCACGCTATCACTCGACTATATATATATATATAGAGGGATGATTAGGTGCGGGGGTCGCACGGTGCGGCGGCGATCACGGGCCGTCGATCACGGGTCCATCGCATCGGACGGTCGGGTGTGATTCACGTCGACCGTTGGATGCGATAGACCCGCGATCGGACGACTGCCGCACCGTGCGGCCGCCGCACCTAATCAGTCGAATATATATATATATATATATATATATATATATATATATATATATATATATATATATAGGGAGCCGATTAGGTGCGGTGCGCGATCACGGGTCCATCGCATCGGACGGTCGGGTGCGATTCACGTCGACCGTTGGATGCGATGGACCCGCGATCGGACGACCCACGTCGCGCACCGCACCGACCGCACACCGCACCTAATCGTCGGCATATATATATATATATATATATATATATATATATATATATATATATATATATATATATATATATATATATATGCCGACGATTAGGTGCGGTGTGCGGTCGGTGCGGTGCGCGACGTGGGTCGTCCGATCGCGGGTCCATCGCATCCAACGGTCGACGTGAATCGCACCCGACCGTCCGATGCGATGGACCCGTGATCGACGGCCCGTGATCGCGCACCGCACCGACCGCACACCGCACCTAATCGGTTCCCTATATATATATATATATATATATATATATATATATATATATTTCTTGGTAAATGTTGTATATAACTTGTTAATATGTTTTTTATGTTGTCTATGAACAAGTCAATACAACTTTTGAAATATATGTTTTATTTTTGTGAAAATAAATATTTCATTAGATAATATATACTTTTTTTTAAAAAAAATTGAAAACGGATGCGGACCACAATTGTAGATAGGGTTGTATATAACATTTCCTTTTATTATCGTCTCTGCCTTGGTTAACTTTGGTAGAGATATCAAGTCATCTATTGGTTATGGGTTTTGAGTCTATTTAACCATTAAAAACACTTATGAAAAAGGTTAGTTTTGATTAACCTCTCGTTTTGGATGTTGTCCTAACTTTTGGTGTTTTTATACAAAGCAACCACACTCTACTCAAACTCGGGATTTTATCATGTTAATTCAAACACTTCACCTTGTTCCAAACAATAAACCAATTTGCTTCACATTATAGTAAGCAAATTGCATTAAAAATCAATTTTCTTCGATGTCCTCCTAATTTATAAGAAGGGATGAAATGTAATATGACATGTAAACCCCTTTTTGAATAGTGAATGGAATATTACAACTCCAAGTAGACTTGGAATACCAATATCCGATTAATTTCATCTATTTAGCATAGCTATATACCTTTTTTTTTTCAAATAAACATGATTTTTTCAAATAAACATCAGCGATCTGCACTTCATGCTTTGGAGATTCAAATTTTTGTGTACCTGAAATGTGATTATATATATATATATAGTAAAGCGATAATATGCGGTCGTGCGGTCGCGATCGCGGGCCGTCCGATCACCGGTCCATCGCATCTAACGGTCAACGTGAATCGCACCCGACCGCCCGATGTGATGGACCCGTGATCGACGACCGCACGACCGTACAGTATCATGAGTCTATATATATATATATATATAGAGATATGATAGGCTGCGGACGTGGGGACGGGCTTTACGTGCGGATCGCGTGCCAGCCGTCCGATCGCGCGGTATTGAGTGATGGCCGTCCGATCGCGCGGATCAAAAACACATACCAAAAAAAGACCACCGCGTATTAGAAAGGACCGAAGCATACTCGATTGTCCGATCCGCGCGATCGACGGTCCAAAAAAAACAAAAAACACACTAATAAAAAGGTCCACCATCTTCTTTACCGTCCGATGGGATATGATCGGATGGTCCAAAACACCTCAATATAAACCCAAATCACTCTCTCTCGACTCACTCTCTCTCTCGACTCTCTCTCTGTCAAAACAAAGCCCCTTCACCCCATTCACCTCCTTTGACCACTGCGACCCCCGGCGATCACACACGACTCCGACGACCATCGGCGACCCCCCGCGACCATCGGCCTCTCCCCGTTCCCCCCCTCTCTCCGCCTTCTCACTCTCCCACAGACACGTCGGATCTAACAGGAGACGCCGCCATCGACGAGCCGAATCTGATCCGCCGGAGGAGATGCCGCCATCGACGCACCGGTTCTGATCCGATTTGTTTGATCTTTTCCTTAAATGGTGTTAGGGTTAATCTTGTGTTTATGTTTTCTTTGATTTGGTGTTTTTTATATTAGGATCTGATCATGTGATTTAGGGTTTCACAATGTTCTATTTTTTTTATTGCTTTGTGTTGATTTAGGCTTGATTTAGTATTTTTTTTAACAACGATTTAGTGTTGATTCAACCAGGATTTTTTTTTACTCTGATTTAGAGTTGATGTGCATGGATTTGTTATTTTTTCCAACTCTGATTCAGGGTTGATAAGCAGTACTATGTGTACATCTGAGAAGGACTTTAGTGATGATAAATTGTTGTACCTATGTCCGGAATACCAATATCATACTGCTACATTATATAAAGTTGAGTACAGTGCGGCGATACTGTTGATCATTTTCTTGTATCAAGTGGTTCGGGGTTTGACTGCATATAACTGATATACAACTCACAAAGTTGCAACTTTTAAGTTATATGAATGAAGTACAAATGGTTGGAGAATTGCTACTCATACTATGAACCTGACCATGAAAATTAGCATATGATAAGGATTTCACCTCAAAATCAACACCAACATAGCCTATTTCTCTAAGCCTTAGGTTCAGCTTTATGAATCCAAGTACATCATAAATTCTTATTTGAGGTCACCTAGAAACCAAAATTTCACCAGTCTGCTGTATGGAAAATGATGGAAATACTTGTCTTATAGACATATATTAGTCAACCTTTAGGTCTCTTGCGTTATTTATCATCTTTTATTCAATTTTGTTTAAATGTTCTCTAAAGATATCTCCCACTAATTTCTTGACTGTAACCAGAGCATGTGCATTTTTTTTGGGAGTTAATTTATTATACAATCATTGACTCGCAACTTTGTGAACTTCAAAATCCAAGTTCAAGTTGTCTTCTGCTAATATATCTGATTAATATGACTACTATGTATATTGATCTTTACTTGTCTGTGAACCTCCCTCTACTGGCATTAGGATTTGTCACGGCGATTAGGATCTGTGTTTTCGTTTTCAAGAATATGTGAGGAGAGAGAATATTGAGGGCTTTTATACACTCCATCAAATGGAGTTTCATTTTAGGCCGTCGGATCTCATCCGACGGTCAAGATCAATCCCGAGGTTGAATGAAGATCTGTACCATTGAAGTCTGATCGAACGGTTAAGAGTCGATCCGCACATAAAAATCGATCCGCACGTCCGCAGGATATCGTTTCTCTCTCTATATATATATCTTGTTCACATTCAAGAGAGAGCTGCCTTGCTAAGTTTTTGACCTCGTGTTCATCATCTACTGGTGTCGTTGTGAACACACAGGATCCTCCATATCTATCTTTCAACTGTGGACTAATTCCAATTGTCATCATATTTGTGTATCTTTAAAATTTTCACATATAGAGGAAAACATTTGCTTGGTTAATTTAGATAGCAAGTGTTTATGATTATAGTAAGTGTTACATGATTATTTAAGAATCAACTATAGGAAAAATTGCATTTCCTGTCAAAATTAATCAAGTAAAATTAGAAACTCGTGTGGCAGTGATACAAAGTATGATAGTGGTTTTGAAAATATTTCCATATCTGAAAGTGTTTCTGTTGAAGAATCATAATATATTGCCCACAGACTATCTACACAAAACATTTCATGTCAGTGATAAAACTTCAGTGCCATGTTATATGTGCCAAGTTGTAATTACCATTTATTATAGGTCAGTATGGCTCAGTTACATTGTGATCATTCTAAACACATGAACTTATAGTTTTCCCTCTAACAATTGTGAGGACAGCAAGATCTATTATAACATTTTTTCCTTTTCTTAGGATAAAATTTCTTTCACATTAGTACATGTACAGAATGAAAAACATCTTAGATTAGTGCTTTAGATGACATCTTAAAGTGAAACTCATTAAGTTGTTAGTGCAATGACAGAAATGAGTGCAATGAATATAGCTTGGCAAACACAACTAAAGGGAAAATATAACCAAGAAATACTAAGTTGGTTTGGCATAAGAAGAGAATTAGGAAGCTAGTCCTATTTTCATGTTCTAGAAACTGACATATGACTTTCAGTTAGAGATAATATTTATGATTGGGCGATAAACTCAATTAAGGAAGCCATGACTCCCCTTTTAGTATTATGATCTGATTTATTTTTTATTTTTATTTATTTATTTTGGTGTTGAGACTTTTAGCAACTGCAAATATTGGAAGTTTCCCTTCGACTTTAATTGGGATGGTGTCATGACTTAGTAAGGCCTTATATATCATCCAGTCAAGATGAATAGATTGATCTAAAAGTTATTTGTGACTCAGCAAAACAAGCCAATTATCAACCCATGAATCTTGGCTGGATGAATCATAGAAATTTTAAAAAAAAGTACCTAGAATTTTCTATTTATATATCAATGTACGCTTTATAACTTATGTTGTTAAGAGGCCACCCTAGATTTTGAGAGTTATATTTGTAGCTCCCCACTATACATTTTTTGGAATATCCAGAAAAACAGTAAAATAAAAATAAAAAATTTGTTGCCATGAATTCTCACTTGGAAATGACTCATGACTAATCATCGCTGGAATGTCTTTGAAATAAAAGGCATACCAACTTTTATATTTTTGGATTTCCATTTTTGCTGCATCATATGAAAGTTGGCAGAGCATAATTTGGAGTCTGAGAACTCATGAGTATAGTAAGAGATTCAACCATTATTCATCCATTTAAATACATCATTTCGAAACTAAATAACGCAAACTTATACATCAACCATAATCTAAATGAAAACATCCCAAACTTGTATGATACACACATTATTAATTCAGCTGCTCCGATTGTGCTGCTAAACTTAAGGGTAACAACTAACAACCATTACATGCCAAAGAAAGAAGGTTTTATTCACCCTAATAGAAACAAAGCTAGACGATGAAGGACGACGATCAAAACTCGATCTCGCTAACAGTCTTGAGATCCACAAACACCACTACACGATTCTCAAATCTGAAAAGAGAAAAGAGGGGTGAGCTACAACACGCTCAATGATGGACGTAAGACGTCCCATTAATAATAATAATAATTTAAAAAATGACAGAATTTTAAAATCTGAGTCACACAGAATATTTTATTTCATAATAAAACTATAGTAAATCGTGCTGAACTTCTAAGAAGAAGAATACTTATCTTTAAAGGAATACACACAGAACATATACATGAATACAATGCTACATGAGGAATACACACAGAACATATACATGAATACAATGCTACATGATGCGCATGATGCAACAGACACTCATGCTCGCCTTCCATGACACAGCCGCAGAGGGCTCCATCTATAGCATGGCCATGTAGACATTGCCATGAAGACCGGATTCTAATTTTTCTGGACTATGGCCATGTAGATCGGTGTCACGTGGACGATATCATACAGAATATTGGGATGCATGCATAATCAAATACTCACTGCCGAATTGTCACACATGCAATAACAATATTATAATTCCTTCTAAGCATAGAGTCATTCATAAAATAAACATCTCACATATATCATGACGACATGCCCATATGCTCCATACACAAAGTAATAGTTGTATTCATAATCTAGTCACGATGTGAATATGATATACAATTATGCATAGTTTTAAAACCTGCATAAAATACAAAATCCACTCACCTTCGATCCTACACAGGACAACCGGTCTTACAAGAAAGCTAATCACGGTCTATGTTTCTGAGGGTATTCATACAAACAAACCAAATAAAAAACGTGACAAAGAACGATCAAAGAAAACAAAGTGCACAAAATCAGACAGGGTCGCCAACTTAAATTTAGCCACCTCTTTAAGCCAGCTACTTCAACTCAGCGATATGAATCAATCAGCTATTTTTATTCAGCCAACTCTTATTCAGCGAACCTTAAACCAGCATACATGCCTCCTAATGACTTCGATTCACCATTCCCCTCCATTTTTCTTATCATTTTTTAAATTATATAATATTATATGAAAACTCATTAGTAATATTATTAATATTATTCCATTTATATAAAAAAATTATATCATTGAAAAAATCTCATTACGATCTTTAAAATGAGTAAATATTAAATGATTTTGAGGTTATTTAAATATTAAATAATTTTGGGGTTATTTTTAAATTAGTAATTTTTTTAATTAAATAAGATAACATAATTATTGAATAATCAAACGTATGAGGATATATTTAAAATTAATTTAATATTAGTCTCATTTTGAAGGTCTCGATGAAACCTTTTCAATGATAGTATTTTTTTATTATTAAAAATGGATTGGTAGATATAAATATACATTAAATTGAAGTAATTGGTGTATAAAGTAAAAAGTAAAAATATGTTTTGGACATAACTTTCAAATTTGGAGGTCAAAATTTAAATCTTCAAATTTGGAGGTTCATTTGAAGGTGATTAGAGCAAATACCATCAAAATTTAAAGATTTGGAAGGTGGTTGGAGCAAATCATCCTCCAAATTCCATGTTACCTAGCTCATGGTACATGAAATCTCTACCCTGCACAAACCCAAATGCAATGAGATTAAACGAAACTTTTCTTTGTGATTGGCTGTCTCCCATCTTTATTATTATTTCAAAAAAAAATCATGTGATATGCATCTAGTAGCATTTGATGAGATACGAGTAGAAAATTGGTACATATCCATTAGACAAAAAGCAAATTTTTTTATAACAAAATCAATTTCAACAGTTCCACAACTACTATATACATGATTTAAAGAATTCACACGCACGTGACATGAAAATATTTATTGAAATTACAGATTTAAATGTGTATGTTCTCTGAATAAACTTGTGCGTGACTATCCTCCTCTTGTGAGATCTGAATAAACTTTTATTTCTATTACTTATTTATTAAAAGGATTCTGTGACCCAGTATTTTCATTTCCCATTTTATCCTTTAAACAATTGATCAATTACTAATGTATCTATTAATTTAAATTTTAAAATATATAATAGATAACTACATGATAGATATACATGGATTATAAGTATTTTCATTTCCCTTTTTATCCTTTAATAATATATTTAATTACTAAATTTTAAATTATTCAATGATATAGTCTTATCTAATAAGATTTATGATCAGTAATTTAAATTTTTAAAATTTTAAATTATTCAATGATGCAGTCTTATCTAATAAGATTATTAAAAAAAATTAAATTTTAAATTATTCAATGATACAATCTTATGTAATAAGATTATTTAAATTTTTAAAATTTTAAATTATTCAATGATATAGTCTTATCTAATAAGATTATGATTACTAAATAAATTTATTTAAAATTTTAAAATTATTCAATGATATCTGATCTAATAAGATTATGATTTATTTAATTAATAATAATAATAATAATCTATTACTTCTATTATCTATTTCTATTACTTATTAAAAGGATTTTGTATTTTTTTTGAAAACTTAATTTAAATAATCTGTACAGATTTGGAGCAAACATCAACATTGTTATGTATTAGTTTGATTTACTTTTTCAGTTATCTAATCTAATAAGATAATCTGATTTAAAATTTTAAATTATTCAATGATACATAAGATTTGAATAATATTATTTGTCAGATATCTATGTTATTTCGAATTGATAGATGCACTTACTTTTTATTAGTATTAATATTTTTAGTATTCTTCTACCTTAAAAATATTGATGAGTCTTTATTTATTATATTAGTTTATTAGTATTTGATACAATAAATCAGTGTGTCCAATGTTTTTCTTCTTTTAATGAGAACTTATGATTGATATTTCATTTATTATATATACGCATGTTATTATCTTTGTACATATTAAATAAAATAGATAACATTTTACATTGTTTTTATAAACGCATTATATATAGATGATGTTTTATGTAAATTTATGTAATATCCTTATTTTTTATTTATATATATTTTTGTGAATGTTATACCACGTGCTTTGGCACGTGCATGAAAACTAGTATTTATATATATATATATATATATATATATATATATATATATATATATATATATATATATATACTAGTTACTATGCACGTGCTAAAGCACGTGGTATAACATTCTCAATTAAATATAAATAAATAATTAAATAATGATAATTATATAAAAATTAAATATTCATTAAAAAAATATAAACTTGTGTGTGTGTATATACAATACTATAAATAATGTTCTACTATAATACAAAAATAATACGTATATATCTCTAAAATATTAATCACAAGTTTTCTTATAAAGAAAAACAAAAAGATATATTAATGTTCAACCACTAATAACTGAAAATTCATCAATATTTTTAATATAAAACAATAAAAAGTTATCCAAAGATTCTCATAACATTATTTTATGGCTGAAAGTTATTTTATAAATAATTTTTTAAATGATTATTTAATTAAAAAAACTTAAGGACATCAACTCTACTTTTGACTAAATTAATTAATTAGATTATAAAAATAAAATTAAAATATTAAAAGGAACAACTTACTCTTCTTGTGTATCGAACTCTTATGTATGCATTGATCAATTGTTTTGAAACAATTCAATAAAAAAAATGGTTAGAACTTATTTTTATTGTTAAGCAATCCCAATAAAAAAGATTAAAGATATTCAAAACAAAATACATTCATCATTCTTATAAAAGTCATCTTAAAACAAATACAAAACCTAATTTTTTAATCTAATAATGAGTAAAACATAAGCAAACATAAATAATATAACATAAAATTAAAAAAATAAATTCTTTTCTATATAGACAAAAACCCCAAAAAAATACATAAAATGAATTGTAGAAGAGGCATGTCATTTATAGATTTTTGGAGGTGGATTTTGTTTAGTGTGGATTAGAGTATATATCCTAAAATAAAAAAAAACTAATCACTGTATTTATGAAATATTTAAAATTAAATTTAAAAACATTATTTTTTTATATATTTCTTTTAATACATTTTTGTCAATCATGGAATTTAAATTTAAAAATAAAAACTGATTTCATATCTAGTATTTATTTAATATTAAATCATCTATAAGAATTTTTTAAATTGAATAATTATCAGTTTTTTTAATCCCCATAAATTAGGGATGAAATAAACTATCAAACACAAAGAAAATACGGATAAGATTAAAAAAAAAATCATAAATCGATTAGTAAATAAGAATGCCAACAAAATAGTGAGTTAAACAGCAGAAAATAAAAGAAGTTAAACATAAATTGGAATGGAATAACAAAAAACGAAAATAAATATGACAACATGTGACTAAAACAAAGAGTCAAATGTCAATATATATGTTTTAAAAATAAAAAATAATCCAAAAAAATGAAAAATTAAAAATTAAAAACAATCAAATAAAGAAAGACAAAACATACAAAATACGTAAAATATATGGAATATATAACATGTAAATTATTTTTATTCTTTATCAAAGTCAAATAATAAATCAAGAACATATGATTAGATGACAATATTTAATATTACTGATATTGTAAAGATTAAGTTGTTATTAGAAATATTAAATTCAGGTTATTTGTTGTCATTAGCTATAAACTAACTCATTATAGCATTTGCAAAATGGCACATATTTACAATGATATAAATTAAATTACATATATAAACTACTTGGATTAAAACACAAATCAATTCAAAGACTATAAGCTGACATTATTTTTATTGATTAAAATTTGATCAATATTTAGATCACATATTTCCTTTCGAAAAGATGATTAATTTTCATGCCTGCTGAGAATTTAAATTATAAAATTTTTGATGTTGGGTCTATATTTTACTCTTGACTTAAATAATTAATAAGATAACAAAAATAAAATCAAAATATTGAAAAGAACAACTTACTCTTTTTGTGTGTAAAACTCCTGTATGCATTAATCAATTCTCCTGTAATATAAAAACATCAACCAAGCAAAGGATTAGAACTTATTTTTGTCATTAATCATTCCCCAACAAAAATATTGAAAATTATAAAAACAAATCACATTCATCATCCCTTAAATAGTAATCTAAAAATAAATTTCAAAAAAACTAATTTTTTTAAATCAAACTATCATTGAAGCATAACTAATAAATCATAAAACATAAAAAAGTACTATAATTTTCTGAATAGATAAAGACCTAAAAACAAAACAAAAAAACTCAATGAAATAAATAGGATAGGTGGGGCATTTATAAGATTTGTGTAGATGGATTTTATCCTAAAATCACTCGAGACTGGATTAGAGTATTTATCCTAAAATAAAACCTGATTATGATACTTATCATTTATTTAAATTTAAAATTAAAAACATTAAAAATGATTTCTTGTCAACATGATTTATTCAAATCTGATTTTGATTTGAAATTTTAATATATATTTATGATTAATCCAAACATAATTTAAATCTAAATTTTGAATAAATATATATTAGTAGTTAGTCAACTATTTAAATGATAAAAACTAAAATGAAAATACTGAATCATTTTAATAAGTAAGTAATAGATAATAAATAGAAATATAGATTTATAAAGTATATTATATTCACATTCATATGTACATCTTATATTATTTAGTTTAGTTCATGAGGGTTTTTTCTTTCTATTACAAAAAACATATTCACGGAAATAAAACTTAATGGATATATATGGTGAATATATTTAATTTTAAAATTAAAAAATTAGAATATGTAGATATGATTTATTGATTTTAAAAAACATAATCTTATTAGAAGTAATATATTATTATTATTATTATTATTATTATTATTATTGTTATTATTATATAGAAGTAATAGATTATTATTATTATTTAAATAAATCATAATCTTATTAGATCAGATATCATTTAATAATTTTAAAATTTAAATAAATTTATTTAATAATCATAATCTTATTAGATAAGATTATATCATTGAATAATTTAAAATTTTAAAAATTTAAATCTTATTAGATAAGATTGTATCATTGAATAATTTAAAATTTAAATTTTTTTAATAGTCTTATTAGAACTGTATCATTGAATAATTTAAAATTTTAATAATTTAAATAAATATATTACTGATTATAAATCTTATTAGATAAGACTATATAATTTAAAATTTAGTAATTAAATAAATTATTAAAGGACAAAAAGGGAAATAAAAATACTTATAATCCATGTATATCTATCATGTAGTTATCTATTATATATTTTAAAATTTAAAGTAATAGATACATTAGTGATTGATCAATTGTTTAAAGGATAAAATGGGAAATGAAAATACTGGGTCACAGAATCCTTTTAATTAATAAGTATTAATATTTAATAATATATTTATCATGTAGTTATCTATTATATATTTTAAAATGTTAAAATTTAAATTAATAGATACATTAGTAATTCATCAATTGTTTAAAGGATAAAATGAGAAATGAAAATACTGGTCACATAATCATTTTAATAAACTAGTTAATGCACACGTGCGATGCACGTGAATTATTATGAAAATTATTTAAAATTATTATTATTTAATTAAATATAAAGTTAATATTATCTTGTACATAATATATATATGTATAATATATAAATATGCAAATGTATATCTTATAAGGGAAAAACTACTTAAATAAATAAAAGAATTCAATAGATACATAATAATAACAATCATGATATACAAATAAAATATTAATGTAAATTTGTTTGTGACATTAATTTGTTAATAAATTATATGTAAACATAAATATAAATATTATTTGTGACATTAATTTGTTTTGATTATTAGAATATTTGTTAAAATCATATCTTGAATAAAAACATAAATATAAATATTATAATATTAATAACATAAATAAAAATTAAGTATGAGCAATTGAAAAAGAGATCTTGGATCAATTGATAAATTTAATTCATTATATCACATATTCATTTAACAAAAATAATAATTAAATTTATATGTGTAAATTTGAATTCCTAAATTTTACATATAATTTCAATTTTTTCAAATATAAAATAAAATTAAAATATAATTTTAAACAGAAATAATTTTGTATTTGTAACTTAGATTAGAGATATACGATACATATATTTTTTGTACAATTATTTAAATCAATTTCACTGAATTGATGTATATATAGAAAATTTAAATAATATCAATTATAATTTAAAGAAATTAATTTATTTCTCCGTAATTTAATAATTTAAATTTTCACCCATTTTAAGTTATCCATACGAAAATCTAAAAATTATTATTTATTTTGAATCATAATTTTCTATTTAAGTTTAATTTAAACTTATCAATACAAATAATATTAAAATTATCTATCTAAATTTAATATATGGATATTATCTTATAATATATTATTTTATATTATCATTTTTAAATTAATTTTTTTATTTTTGTCAATTAATCCATATTTTTGTCAATTGTCTCCATTTCTTAATATTTCAATTTTTATTTATTTAAATATTATTTATAAATATCTCATTTATCTATATGTAAATATAAAATTTATCTTAATATTATTTTATTAATCCATATCTAAATTTTTTAATTTAAATCAATCTTATAACATACTATTCATCCATAACTTTTGAATTTTAAAGATGTAGTTATATCAGTTTTAAGTTACATATTCAAACATCTTGTAATATCAGTTTTACTTAATTATCTTGTAATATGTTATTGATCCAAACTTATCATTTTTTATATCAAAATTTAGTTCATTTCTTATTGATTTTGAGTTACATTTTTAAATAACTTTTGAAAAGCATTACTTACACTTCCAGTGTGTTGAATTCATGTATGCACTAATCAATTCTCCTAATATTTAAAAATATTCAATCAAACAAAGATTAAAACTTTTTTTATTGTTAAGCAATACCAACTAAATATATTCAAAATTATTAAAAATAAAACACACTTATCATCCATAAAAGCAAATTAAAAAAAAATATTATTGAAATATAACCAAACATAAACAAAAAATTATAAAAATAAAAATAAAAATCAAAGTCATTTTCTAAAAAGACAAAGACTTAGAAAATAAAAAATAAAAAAATCATATTCACATATATAAAAAATAATGATAATTAAATAAAGTAATAGATGTATATTCCTATGTGCTTTTAACAAGTATGTAGAATGTTATATATAATTTTTTATAAATACAATATTACAAAGAATAAACACATGAGAAAATCAATACTATATATTAAAAATAAAATATAATAAAAATATTTAAAACAACATATTACTCTTTCGATCAAACTCTAGAAGAAACTCTTATATGTATAATTCAATTCTCCTAAAATAAAAAAATCCATTAAATCAATGATTAGAATATACAAATAACATGTTCAAAAATATTAAATATGACAAAAATTCATCATCCTTTCAAATAATTATTAAAAAACAAACAAAAACTCCAAATATTTGAATTTAAATATTATTGAAACATAATCAAACATAAAAAAATAAAATCCACTTCTAAAGACATAAAGACCAAAGAAACTAAAAAAATGAATTGAATATGAGAGGTTGGGTATTTATATAGTATTTTTTTTTTTGAAAATGGCTCATCCGATTTTTATATAACCTGATTTTTTTATTCTTATGATTCATTTTTATCTATATTTTGTTTAAAATATAAAAAACCAAATTACTCAAATCAGATAATTTTGAATTGAGAAAATTAATTATTTTAAATTAAAAATTAATTAAGACTGATTTTTTTGTTTTTGAATATCTACTTTTATCTATATGTATTTTGAATTTCTAAAAATAAAAATTGGTTATTATATCTATTATATATATATAGATTTGAAAATAATTAAAATCAATTTTTTTGTTTTACAAGATCTAATTTTATGTATATGTATTTTGAATTTCTAAAAAACAAAATTTGTTTAAAAAATCATATTTTATGAGATAAAATCTAATTTGTGAGATAAAATCTATCATATTAAAATCATAGATAAGAATATTTTATAGATATAGATGTATTTTTAATTAATTTTAAGTTGTAAAATCGGCTAAATGTTTCCCCTTCAACTCGTACTTCTAATAGATGGGGTATAGATATAGATTTTTTTATCAAAATTCTGAAATAAATAAATAAATTATATTAAGTCATAATAAATTATGTTTAGATAATAAATTTGATCAAAATTAAATTATTTCTAAAATTCTTTAATTTTTAAAATTATAATTTTTCTAGCATAACTCTTATTTGGATGAATAATAGCTCATTGGAAAGATGTTTTCATTGTATACTTGCATGTGAAATAGATTTTTCAAAAAAATATTTCTAAAATTGTTTAAAAAATTATTAATTTTCAAGCATAATTCTGATTGCATGATGAATACATCACTGGAAAGATCAATTCGATATATATTTATGCATGTATAATATAGTTTTCTAAAAATGATTATTTAATAATGAAAATTGAAATTAAATATAAAAATTATATTTGAGCCAAAATTATTTTTTATCATTTAAATAAATTATAAATTTATTAAATATTAATATAAAATGAATATTAAATTTAACTTATTTATGATATTTTATTAAATAGAATGTTCAAATATATTAAAAATGAAGCATATTCATCGTTCTTAAAAAGAATTATAAACAAAAAGCAGATTTTTTAAAATAAATATTATATAAAAAATAAAAAAACATATAAAATAATCTTCTAAAGATATAAACAATAATAGATATAAGATAAACTAAAAGATATATATTCCTATGTAAGTCTAATAAGTATGTAAAATAAACTAATATATGTATATTAGTTATGTACTCTTTATAAATACAACATTTCAAAGATGGAATACATCAGAAAATCGTTAATAAATATTAAAAATAATATCAAATATTAAAAAAATAGCATCTTACTCTTTTGATGAGCGTGTAGAAGAGAACTCTTGTATGTATAATTCAATTCTCTAAAATAACAAAACATTCGATAAAACAAATGATTAGAATATCCAAATAAAATTTTCATAAATATTTAAAATTTAAGAAAAATACACATTCGTCATCCTTGAAAACAATTATTAAAAAATAAACAGAAATTTTTAATATTTGAATTTTAATATGATTGAAACACAATAAAGCATAGACAAAAAAATAAAAAAAATATGAAATCATCTTGAAATAAAGACCTAGAAACTAAAAAAAATGAATTTAGAAGGAGAGGACGAGAGGTAGGGCATATATATATATATATATATATATATATATATATATATATATATATATATATATATATATATATATATTTGGAACCTCCTTTTCATCTTAAATAAATGGCAATTTTTTTATAGATATAACCTTTTTTTTGTTTATTTTTATACATTTTTATTTACATTTTGAATTGAATTTTAAAAAATCATATTACTCTCAATAAAATGATTTTTAATTATGAAAAATAATTTAAAAATTTGAAAATAATTAAAAACAACTTTTTTATTTTTGAAAATAAAAGATCGATTATTATATCTATTATATTGTTTTTTCATAAATTAAATGATTATTATTATATTTTATATAAATAACCTATGTTTTCTTATAATACATTTTTTTCCAATTTAAATTTAAATATACAAACAATTATTAATATCTTTGTGTATTTTGAATATTGGAAATCAAATCTTTCAAATTTGACTATCATTAAAACCTTTTTTTAGTTTCATAAATAAGATCCATTTTTATCTATATTTATTTTGATCAATTATGATTATTAAAAATTAAAAATTTTCGCGTATAAGTCTGATTGGAGTTATAAAGATCTCGATGAAAAGATATTTTTTGATCAATTATGATTATTAAAAACTTGTAATTTTTCGTGTATAATTCTGATTGGAGTTATAAGGATCTCTTTTAAAAGATATTTTTATTTATACTTATGCATATGAAATTGATTTTTTTTTAAAATGATTATTTCATGGTGAAAAATAAGATCAAAAGTTCAAATAAATAACAATAATTATTAAATAAAGTAATAGATGTATATTCCTATGTACTTCTAACAAGTTTGTAGAATATTATATATAATGTTTTTATAAATACAATAATACAAAGAATAAACACATGAGAAAATCAATACTCAGATATTAAAAATAAAATATAATAAAAATATTTAAAAAGAACATCTTACTCTTTCAATAAACCTCTAGCATCCTACTTCTAACCTCTTGCATGTATAATTCAATTCTCCTGAAATAAAAAAAAAAGCATTCATTAAATGAAATGAATAAAACATCCAAATAAAATGTTTAAAAATATTAAAAATGAAAAACATTCATCATCCTTACAAATAATCATTAGAAAACAAATAAAAACTCTAAATATTTGAATTTAAATATTATTGAAACAATAAAAAAACATATAAAATCATCTTTCAAACACGTAAAGACCCAAGAAACTAAAAAAAAAATGAATTGAATATGAGAGGTTGGGTATTTATACTTTTTTTTTTGTAGAAATGGTTCATCTAATTTATATATATAACCTAATTTTTTTATTTATTTTTATCTATATTTTGTATTGAAATATAAAAAATCAAATTACTCTCAATCAGATAATTTTGAATTGAAGACATTAATTATTTTACATAAAAAAAAATTAAAATGGATTTTTTTTTTGTTTTTTTGAAGATCTACTTTATCTAAATGTATTTTAAAATTATAAAAATAAAAAATAGGTTATTATATCTATTATATATATACATTTGAAAATAATTAAAACCAATTCTTTTGTTTTTCAAGATTTGATTTTATCTATATGTATTTTGAATTTTTAAAAATAAAAAATTGCTTATTATATATGTCATATATTTAAATTCAAAAATAATTAAGACTGATTTTTTTTGTTTTTCAAGATCTATTTTTATCTATATGTATTTTGAACTTCTAAAAATAAAATATTGGTTATTATATCTAATTATATATATAAATATTCGGAATAATTAAATGCTATTTTTTTATTTTCAATATTTTATTTTATCTATATGTATCTTGAATTTCTAAAAATAAAAAATATGTTATTATTTGTATTATATATAAATTCGGAAATAATTAAAACTAGTTGTTTTTGTTTTTCAAGATCTAATTTTATCTATATGTAATTTGAATTTCTAAAATTAAAAAATTAGTTATTATATCTATTATATATGTCATTTATATATTAAATGATAATTATCTTTTTAGTGGAATAACCAATTTTATTTTAATATATTTCTTTCAAATTTTAAATTTAAATATAAAATATGATTATTATTATTATCTATGTTTTTTTAATATTAAAAATAGAATATATTAAAAAAAATTATCATTAAAACTAATTTTTTAGTTTCTTAAGATTCTACCTTTATCTATCTGTATTATGATAATTTAATATTATTATGATATGTATTAAATAAAATCTGATAAGATTTGTTAATTAATTAACAATGAAATATTCATTTTTAAAAAAATAATATTTCATGAGATAAAATCTAAGTTGTGAGATTAAATCTATCATATTACAAATATAGATAAGATTTGTTTTTTTTTTTTTTTTTTTTTGATATCGGAAGGACTCCCCGTAGCTGACCCTACGGTCGAGCTGAGAAAGTTACCTCCGCCTGTTTGCCCCGGTCCCACGGAAAATTCTTTCGAATAATCGCCAACAAATAGGTGGGTAAGTCAGCGCCAAGACTCGAACTCATGACCTATCGGTAACACCGCTAAACCCTGAACCGTTGTGCTATGGACACTGGGGACATAGATTTGTTGATGGATATAGTTGTCCTTTTAATTAATTTTTAGGGGTAAAATTGACTAAAATGTTTCCTCTCCAACTCGTACTTTTTATAGTAGTATAGATATAGATATAGATAAGTAATAGATGCATCATTTTTTTAGAAACAGAGAGGAAGAGTGAGAGACCATACCCATCGTGATGTCTTGTAGAATTTAACAAAAGTAGACTTAACAGGCTCATCTTCCCACTCCAGTGCGTCCCACCATTTTTGATGGCCTTCAATTTTCTTCAGATTCGGGGCACTGCCTGTTGCAAGCGGCAGCTTCTTCAGATCGGGACACCTGTTCACCCAGATACGCTCCAGAGATGGAAATACCAATGGATGCTCACATATGGTCTTCAATGCCGGCATATTTTGGAGGTCAATGAATTTGAGCCACTGTAAATCCCGATTCGAAGCTTGATCATCGACTGCTCCTCCATCTCCATCTATCAAATGCTCCATTCTTTCGCAGCCGTCTATATGGATCTCTCTGAGACAATTAAGCTGACGAACCCATCTCACATGCTCCAGATTGCCACATCCATATATCGTCAAATCATGAAGGTTCTCAAGTGCATCTTGTTCTCCCACTTTTATTGTCTTGAGGTCATAGAGATCTACAACACTCAGGAACTCAAGCTCTGGAAGCAAAGGGCCTTTTCCTTCTCCACTGATTATAATTTCCTCCAAACCACTACACCCAAAAAAAATAGCTTTCGCAGACGGTCCATTTTCCAATTAGTCGACGAGAGATTGATGGTTCCCAGATCATGGCAACCAGCTAACTCCAGTGCATATGTGATTCTTGGCAGGTGTGTGGAGCTTAAAAACCGTTGATAAGATTGAGCTGATTTTAGTGAGAGTCGAAGATCTTGTAAACTTTTGAGGGCCTCCAGATCTTGTAAGCTAACTTCAATACCACCGATGGAATTCTCAACGTATGTGGATCCATCACCTATAGAGTAGTTTGTTGGACATAAGCTGAACACCTGCAACTTTGAAAGTCCAGAGATTGCCTCCCTGGGGATGCTGTCAAGATAATAGGTATTGTTTAGATAAAGTTGCCTCAGTTTGGTCAACCTTCCTAACTCTACAGGCAATGATGAGATTCCTGTCCATGACAAATTCAAATGTTGCAACTCAGTTAGCAGACCAATTCCCTCAGGAAGACGAGGGATGTGGTTTTTACATTCCAGAAATGGTTGCACGTGCCCTGTCATATCCAAGACTTGAAGATTTGGCGTTGATGGGAAAAGCTCACCCGAGATTTCAGAAAAAGTATTACCTTGGAGCAACAAGGTTGAAAGGTTAGGACATTCAGGGATAGCATCTGGCAAAGTTTCCATACGATTGCGCATCAGGGATATCCTCCTATTCCCTCCCCAATTTTCGGGCGCAGGTTCTTCGATCTGTTTGATACCAGCATGCACCATGAACTTGTTCTCACCCTTCCTTGAGGAAATCCATGAGGCCATGTCCCGAATCACATCGTGCATCCTTACATCAGTATCATTTTCAAGGCTCCTCTCTAACAAATGTGTCTCCGTGAGCAGACCAATGATAGTGTGTGCCTCTCCACGGGCGCCAACAATGTCATCTCCATACTCCTCATCAAAGAACCCCTCCCCCACCCAGTATTCCACCAATTCTCCTTGTAAATGTCATGATCCTCAGGATACAAGCAACAGTACAAGAAGCATTCTTTCGTAGTGTCATCAGGCAGACTATCATAACTAAGCACCAAATTGTAAAGTAAATCATTTTCAAAACCTCTGATATTCTTGATCCGCAATTTCTTAAGTGCTGATGCAGCATGATTCCACTCTTCAACGGTTGTTTTGCTTGCCATCGCCTTCCCGATGACAGTGAGGGCAAGAGGCAAACCACCACACTTCTTGCATATGTCCCTGGCGAGCATTCTATCTTTGGATCGGAGTTGATTTTTGTCTCACCAACATTCTTCATAAAGAGTACCCATGCCTCCTCCGACTCCAAGCAGTTCACACTCACAATGTGCTCACCTGCACCCATATCGATGCACACCTCCTTGCTTCGCGTTGTCGGTACGAGTTTACATTTGGACGTATTTGGATGAGGGACCCCCATACGGTGAAGGCTTTTTAGAAACTCGGATCCGTCCCATACATCGTCGAGCAATAAAAAAAACTTCATGGATCTGAGGGCTTCAGATATCATGGTGGCTAATTTGTCGATGTTGTCACCTTGGTCAGTCTTCAAATTCAGCGACTCACGTATCTGCCTTTGTATCGTCTCAATGTTTGGCTCCTTGGAGACAACAACATAGATAACTTTATCGAAATCACGGGGTCGATGGGATAGCACATCTTTGAATCTTGTCAAAAGGGCAGTCTTCCCGACTCCCCCCATTCCGCACACACCAATGACATGCACATCATCTCTGTCGAAGCAGAGGTCACTGAGCTTAGCAAGAGCGGCCTCCAAAACAGAGTCTGTACCCTCAAATCGTGAGGTGGGGATTGCCTCAACCATATTATGGAGCCTGTCTCTCTCCGTGATGGCGCCCCGCACCTCATCGAGCAGTTCAGCAGCCCTCCTTCCAAGCTCATCGCTTGGCGAGCACCCAAGATAACAGCCATCATCGCACTCGTTACTGTGCTGAATTGCAATTCAATGGAACTGTTCTCCATATATAGGGACTGAACATTCTTGAGCCATTTGTCCGTTTGATGGGTTCTTGCCAGCCCTTGTTTCTCCCGAATCTCGACCTTCTTTGACACGACACCTTCCATAAGCTTAAGTTCCTCCATTTTTTTCCTCAGAAGCCAAATGTACTTTCTGGGAGGGATGAGTTCTTCGGTCAGGTGACCGTAGACTTCGTCTTTTTTCGAATGTTCAAAATCCACCTTTACAAGCAGCTCAGCCACTCTCCTGCCCAATCTGTAGCTAGACCAGCAGTTGCGGGGACATCCGCAGCAGCAGATCATCCTGTTTTCATATGCCGCCTGGACGATGCTTGCTTTCTTGATGAGATCCTCCACTCTCTTGAGCCATTCAACGACACGTATGGTGCGCTTCCGTGGCGGTTCGTCGCTCTCCTCGATCTTGATCCTCGCCATCACTTGAGCTCGAAACTCGTTCAAATGAGATGTCTTCAGCCCCAAAGAGTTGATGTTGTCGCTGAGAGAGATTAGATTGTCCACCTTCTTGATGAGGGAACCGCATAACACATTCCTCAATGGTTCGAAACACCATTGCACAGATGATGTTACACCACCGTCATTCATTTTTTCTTTCTTTCAAATCGAGACACAGAGATCGATGAAGCTATACTTGTCTTGTTGAGTCCTTTGAATGAGTGAACTTTCCCCTGCACACCCAAGTATCTTTTTTTAATATATTTTGAGTAATTAACATTTTAATTTTTCTTATTGTCTTAGACTTAATATTCTTAAACTAACACTGAATGATATATAGTAACTTGGAGTTTGTTATAGGTGATATGTATAAATATAAGTTTTTATGATTCATAGATGCAGCTAAAATCAAATTTATCCATAATCACTAAAATATAGCAATAAAGCATATGTAGGGCTGGTAAACGAACCAAGCGGTTCGGGTTCGGCTCGGTTTAAGCTCGTTCAAGCTCGTTCAATTAGACAAATGAACGAGCTTGAACAATTTTTAGATCGAACTTCATTTTGTGTTTAAACTCAACTCGTTTGTGTTATAAAAAACTTAATTAAAACTTTACTAAACTCATTTGTAAAATCAGAACATTAAATCAATACAAAGTATCTTTTTTTAATATATCTTGCGTAATTAACATTTTTAAGCTTTTCTTATCGTCTTAGACTTAATATTCTTAAACTAACACTGAATGATATATAGTAACTTTGAGTTTGTTATAGGTGATATGTATAAATATAAGTTCTTTAGGATTTATAGATGCTGTTAAAAGCAAATTTATCCGTAGTAATCACTAAAATATAGCAATAAAGCATATGAAATAAGAGGTAAATGGTAAGAAAACATAAAAATATATTCGTAATTTCTCTGATCATTCTCATATGTATTTTGAACACAATTGAATCTGTAATGTCTACAATTTCACTCAAAAAAATAATAAGAAAACATAAAAAATTTCATATGGAAAGAATGAAGTCAAGATTATATATATATTTGTATCATGTTAATAGAAAATGCTTGGCAAATATTAATTGAAAATTATATTATTCTAAGTCTAAACTCAACCCTAAATAACAATCACAATATGAAATCAATACCAGATTTCCCTTAAAATTGACAACTAAATTGGGAAGCAAAATACCTGGTTATGAGAGATGGGTTTCACAGACGAGATTGGGAAGGGAGAGTCTGAGTCGTTTGAGCCTTTAACATGGAAGACCACCTCAAGCAATTGAGAAGGGAAGCTCCAATCATTTCAGAGTGAGTAAAGTTGGGAAGACCACATGAAGCAATTGATGCTCCAATAATGCAGAGGTTAGAAGGGTGGATTGTTTTTTTTTTTTCTGGTCATTATTACACCAATCTATTTCAGTGATTTAGAAAGCTCACATGTCAAATAATTTTTCATATCCAACTAAAGATAACTAAGAACACACTAAAGATAACTAAGAACACAATCTTTATCTATTTTGAAATAATTATCAATTTCAAAATAGCTTATATCCCTATTTAAACGAGATTAAATATTTTTTATTTTATTTAGGGTTGCAACTCAAATAGATTGGGATCGGTTTGAAGTCAACAAAAAATGAGATTAAATGTTTTTTTTATTTTATGTAAGGCCGCAACTCGGGTTGGGATCGGGTTGGAGTCAACAGAACCCAACTCTTAATGCAAATCATTCAATTTTAATTGGACCCAACTCGATTTTCAATCCGGAGTCTAATCCCAATTCAACCCGTGACAAAAAATCCATCCAAACCCAACCCATAAAAAATAAATAAATGATTTCACATAATGTTATCCCCAAACAATCAAATGATCTCCACTACCAGCAAATCTTTAAAAATCCATCTAAAGTCGACCAAAAACAGAGAAATTTATATCTAACAAACCATGACCGTCAAGAACTCAAGATCCTTCGATGATGAAATTTGGGTGTTTTTTTAAAGAGAAAGAATTCATCTAGAATTCAAGATTCACCATCACTAGGCATTTTTTGATATTTTGTTGAAGAGAGAGAGAGTCAGAGAGCGTCATAAGCTCAAGATTCAACATAAACTATGTCTTTCTTTTTTTAGTATATTTTTAGAAGATGGAGAGAGAGGGGGTATTTTTTTAGAAGATGGAAGGGGCAGGGGGCCACTGGTTTCTCTTCAGGTGCGGTTATTTTAACCCTTTTTTCAATTTCACCCCATTAGATGACCCAACCCTAAGAATCATTATCATTATTGATATATATATCACATGTTATACCTTTGAACCCCACCCCCCAAGGATTTTTCTTCTCTTCCTTCCCCTCTCTCTCAGCAGGTCCCACCCTCTTCCTCGCTGGCGGTCACCCCCTCCCCCGTCGCCTCGCCCGGCGCTAGCACATCCGATCTCATAATGTTTTAATGTGCTTCGACGAGGATTTAATGTTTTTGAACAATGTTTTTTAGGGTTCCGAAGATATTCAATTTGTTTCGCACTGTGTTTTGATAGGGATTCAATGTGAAGGATCGACACTAATATTGTCGACCATGATTCCATCAACATGTGGAGAGTCGAAAGGTGGAGGACATAACAAGGTGCCAGCTGATGGACCTCATATTGAGACCCTCAATAGCTGTCTTGTTCCACAAAGCAGAGCAAGATAAAATGTTGATTCATAAAACACCATTGAGAATTCATTTTAGTTAAGAATTAAAGCAACGCCCTGCATTAAGATTTTAAAAAACGGTTTGCTAGCAATGACATAAGACTATCCAATTCAGCAATGACATATAAAATGAAGTTGGTCTCGTTATATATGATATCGACAGCATTATTGTCGGTGGACATTGCAAATCTTGTCGTCAATAATCATAGTACAATGTTTTAGGTCTTACTTTAAGCCCCTGTTTGGATACAGAATATGATTTATTCATGTGTATTTATTTATCCGAGCATATGTGAGTATAAGTAAGAATAAAATGATTTTGTGTTTGGTTGTGTTTTGAATTATTCTCGTTGGGAATCAGAAGAATAAATGTTTTGTTGTTTGGGTAAAATGTGAATAAAGTATGGATAAAAATTTATAAAAGATAAAAAAGTAATGATAGTTGATTTGACAAGTGATTTATAATAGGTGATGACAGTTGATTTGACAGTGGACCCACTTATTCTAGGGGTTGATTTGAATCCATATACCACTTTATACCAGTTTATTCTAGCACACTTTATCTGGGTTTATCCGGGCTTTCCAAACGGTATCCAAATTCTATCCGGGGTTATCCAGGGTTTATCCGGCATCCAAATGGGGGCTAAGGGTATATCTTGGGTTAAAAGTCTTGGCACTGTATTAAAAATCATATTTGTTTGATGAAATTCAAAAACATATTATGTGGAACCGGGACAAACAAACGGAGGTAGCCTACTAGCTTGGCCATAATATTTAATAATGGAAGGTCCCTCTGTCATAAAAAAAAAAGTTCATCGAAACAAGGGACACAAAGTTCTATTACTCTATCGATAGAGGCTTTGTCAACTGGAGTCGATACACATCAATACCATGTTTGTCGAACAGGGGGATGTACAGTGCTATTTTAATTTCATGCATAGTTGTCCGGGTAACGCGTAGGCGACGCTTATGCAACTAGGCATTCCATTTGGGCGTAGGCATTCGTCCGCCTAGTTAGCTTGTACATTAAGTGAACGCTTAGGTCTGTATACACACCCAAGTGTCGCCCTCCTGCCTAGGCATAAAAAATGGGTTGGGTAGACGCTTAATGGACATGGCTTACCTTTATGAATGATTGAGATTAAAATAAAAATTGTGATTTAATCAAAACAATATTAATAGATACCTAACCTGATTATTTTACTTATAAAAACTAACCTAAACTTTTCTATTTGTCATTATTGACTCGAGAGAAAGAAAATCAAAATAATCATTTAAAATATATTACTCAAACGATTAGCCATATGTATCATGTCCGATAGGGTATTGATTTTTCCTTTATTTATTTTTTATTTCTTTTACGTTCCAACAACATGGAGAAGTAGGAGCTCAATGATAGGTTTATCCCCCTTCCTCCAACACATTATATTCTAACTATATATTTTTATTTATAAATATAATATTCTCATTTTAAATTCACTAGTACAGAAAAACAATGCATGAATAGTTTTTTTTCTCGTAAGTCAATAGATGAATAGTTAGCAAATTAATATTAATAAAATCATATGTAAGCTTCAAAAATACATATATAATTAAACACTGCCTAGGCATGTCTAAGCACACCTAAGGTGGCAAGGCACATGGCCACCGCCTATGCTCAATGGCCGCCTAGACAATTATGTTTTTCATGCTGACAAGGGGTTTGCCAATGGAGTATGAAAGCGTCGATGGTACACGTGTAAAACCACGAGACAGAAAGTTCCCTTTTCCAGTCGACCATGAGTGTCGAGCGTATATATTTGTACTGTTTGATTTAGAAGTCTGAACTTGTGAAAGAAGCATTGTGTGCTTGTGTGGAAGATTATTGGTATAAGTGAAAAAGCAAGGCTGAATAAGGATTGCACTATTGCAATACAAGGGGAGTGATGGAAAGTTTGGGTGCCTTTAGTGTCTTAATTAGATACTTTTTGCTTTCCATAAGAAAAGGCAAGCAGAGGATGAGATACAGTTAGAGGAGGGTGGGCCCTTCCAGGAACACCACACAAGGGTCATCTCTTATTCTTGAAGAAGATGCAAAGTTAGCTTTCCTTTGGCTGAATATATCTACAAAACACCACCACCACAAACAAAATGTCGCCATTGATGATCGCCCTAGAGCCTGCCAACCTGACCCAAGTTGCAGTTTGTTAATGGGTCCCAATCACAGCTGAATTGTTATACGGCTGCAAATAAAGGACCACTCGGATTTCATGTCATTTGTAATCATATCATAATTTTCATTCATATTTTTCAATATTTTATATAACGAAGAGGATGTAATCTCTGACAATTATATGTAATAATCAATTCAGAATTCAAAACTCACATCAGCAATCCGATATCAAAATCTGCATATTACCATTAGTTGGGATTGGAGTTGGAATTAGGGGGTATGGAAGATTGACTCGTGATAACATGATATTGAGATTTTTATCACAAAACCAATCTCCAATTAAATCTCTCAATGAAAGGATATAGATTGGATATGCACATATCCGTATCCAAACTAAAAAACAATATCCATAGTCAATCCAATAGATATTCAATATAAGTATCCATATGCGATCCAAAAATCTAGATTTAGATTTGAATAATTATCCGAAAATCCAAAAATCCTATAATTACCTTGTAGAAAACATAAATTTATAAGTATGCATCCCTTTCACTGCCACCCTCCCTGATCTCTCTCTTTCTCCCTCATCCCCAACCTCCTCCAGCATCTTCCCGCCGCCCTCCTCTCTCTTTTTCTCTCTTTCCTCACCTCTCATTCCCCCAATTCTATTGTCTCCATCCCAAAAAAAAATTTTGGGTAGTGGGAGCATCTTTTTCCCAATGTTTATATGCAAAGGCTAGTTATACTAGGTTTTAAATGTTATCTTTGGAATAAGGAAAATGATATTCTAACCCTGCGTGTAACCCTGTTCGCAACCTTCACTAGTTTTCATTTAAAAAAAACACACACTTGTTCATTAAAGTACATATTGTTACAAAAAAAATGAAATATACATTTAATATACTAGTATACGTTTTTCTTTTGAAAAAATGAAAAAAAAATTGTATACACTGTGATAGCGCAATAATGTGATAGCATAGTGTATACTACGATGCAGTTGGGAGATCGTTTTTGAACTGTAAATTGAGTTACAAAACGGACTGAATGTATCAATGCTCTTGAGAATAATTCATATACATTTCTCTCAAATTGGGAGGTCGAATGAGGCACCATCTAGTCACTTTTATTCCGATGGAAACAAGTATGAATTGGTCCAATTTGAAACCAACTCAAGCCAAGGGAGCGAGCATTGGTGACAGAGCATCAAAAAATACCAAACATGATGTATCATTTGAAATTGAGCATCAAAAAATACCAAACATGATGTATCATTGAAATTCAAGTGCTAAAACACAAATTTAGGGCTATAAAAGGACACTACAAATCACTGAACATGTCTGATATTCAAATGGCTATATGAAATAGAGATTCACATGAAGGCAATCAATCTCTCTTTTCAAATACAACAAAACAAAAGATTATACAAGGGCCCAAAAAACACCAAAAATAAGCATAAGATTGTACCTGAAAGAAAGCAGATGCCACATAAATGTTTTTTTTTTATAATAAATGTAATTTACTGTCCCACAAGCAACTGGCAAAACCAGATTTTGATCCCTTCTAGTCCAATGAATAACTGTTCACCACGCATTGTGTCAATAAATTAAATTTTCATAACATCTCACAAAAATATTAAATGAAACGAACTGAGATTTGGTGGGAATGAATATCACAACTTACTCTTCCACAAGTTAAATTGAAAGGCTAAATTTGCTCCTCCTGGCTTCCTCATCATCCAGCAATTGCTAATCATAGCATGGTTGTTCAAGTGGCTGAATTTGTTGGTGGTGGCGTTCAAAACTAGAAAGAAGAACTTCCCTCACCACCGCCTCCGATAAGAAAACAAAAGAAGTTTTGTCAATGTGAATTTAACAGACACACTACGTTTTACAACTACATTTGGAAAAAGGAGAGTAAAAATAGGGAATGCATGTAAGAGCTTTAGGGATTATATGGCCCCATATTAGCCTTGTTAAGTCGTATGCTGGTATGAAAGCCAGAGTATCTTGGATTATGTGTTTGCTCTGTAAGGACCATAGACATGACTGTCTAAGCAACCAGATGTATCAAATTTATAAGCTTTGATGATGTGCATGTTTTCTCAACACAAAATGGATATAGAAAGGAAATCAATTTTTTAATTTAACATGGAATGGGAGGAGAAACCATACCAATCACGGAAGCGCCTAACAAATTTTTGTCTGATTCGATCATCATCCCACACCAGCCCATTCCACCATTCTTGTTGGCCACGTATCAACTTTAGATTTGGGGCGCTGCTTATTTCGAGTGGCAATTTCTTTAGATCCAAGCAGTCTAATGCAAAGAAATACTAAAGAGAAGGGAAGAGCAACGGTTGCTCACATATGCTCTCCAATCCCGGGAGAAGAAAGAGTTCTATAGATTTGAGTCTCCCAAAAGACACAGGAAGAGAAATTTCATCCTCCATTCCATCTTCACCGATCAAATGCTTCATTGCAGAACAATAGGTTATACAAATACCCTCAAGGCACCTAAGTTGACGAATACATCCAATGTGCTTCAACTCATCACAATTATCTATCCTCAAATATCGAAGGTTTTGAAAGGCCACATGTGCTCCCAATTTTATCATCTTCAGGTGATGGAGATTTGACAGAGAGAGAGACTCAAGCTTCGGAAGGGGAGGACCAGTTTCTCCAACACTGAATTTCAACTCCTTCAATCCATTACAATTATCGAATGAAAGCACTCTAAGGCGGTCCATGTTCAAAGAAGTTGATGAGAGATCTATGGTTCCCCAACCATGGCAATCTTTCAACCTCAATTCATGCATAATTCGGGGCAACTTTGTGAAGCTCAAAAACAAATTATAAATATCAACTGATTTCAGATCGAGTCGAAGATCCTTCAAGCTCATGAGGGCCTCCAAATCCCATAAGCTAACTTCGGCATCACTGAGATTATTCTCAACATTTGCAGATCCACAATCTATGACATAACTTGTGTTATGTATGTGCAACACTTGCAAATTTGAAAGAGTAGAGATGGCCTCCTTGGGGATGCTCTCAAGACTATACGTGTTGTGCAGATAAAGAAGCCTTAGTCTAATCAATCCTCCCAATTCTTTGGGCACTGATTTGATCTTTGTTCGGGATATATCCAAGACTTGAAGATTGGTCATAAATCGATAAATCTCACTTGAGATTTTACCCAAAAAATCATTACTTTGTAACAACAAGGTTGATAAATTAGGACAATCAGGGCTACCACCTTCTAAATGTTTAATGTGATTGTGCATAAGGGAGATCCTTCTATTACCTCTCCATTCTGCTGGATCAGGTGCTTTTATCAATCCCTGACCTGACTGTACCAGAAATTTATCCTCCCTCTTACTTGATATCCATAAGGCCATTTCCCGAATCACATCATGCATCCTCACTTTCCCATGACTATTAAGACCATTCTCTAATAAATGAGCAGCCTTGAGTTTTCTTATGATATAATATCCCTCTCTACGTGCCTTATCAAGATCATTACCATACTCATCATTAAAGAACCCTTCTCCGACCCAATAGTCCACCAATTCATCCTTGTCAATATTGGCATCTTCAGGATACAAACAACAATACAAGAAGCATTCTTTCATAATTCCATTAGCCAGGTTATCATAACTAAGTTTCAAATGGAACAATAGTTCATCTTCCATACCTTCTATCTTGTCAGTTCGCAACTGTTTCATTGAAGATGTTGCGTGTTCCCACTCCTGGACAGTTGTTTTGCTAGCCATTGCACTACTAATTATTGTGAGAGCAAGAGGCAAGCCGCCACATTTTTTGGCCATGGCCCTTGCAAGAATTTTTATATCTGGATCTGAATTGATTATTGTCTCACCAACATTTTTCTTGAAGAGTGACCATGCTTCCTCTGACTTCAAGTAGCTCATCCTCACCTTGTGGTTGCCCGCACCCATCTGATTGCATACTTTCTCGGTCCAAGTAGTCAATATTAGTTTGCTCTTGTTGTTCTCATCTGGGAAAGGGATTCCTATATCTTTGAGGATTTTTTTAATATTGAATCCATCCCATACATCATCCAACAGTATAACAAACTTAGTATCTTGTAGGATCCCTAATATTTTGTTGGCTCGTAGCTCTATGCTTTCATCTTCTAGAATGGAAAAACCTAGTACATTGCCTATCCCTTTTTGGATCTTCTGTGCATTTGGCTCCTTCGAAACCACAACAAAGATAATTTTTTTGAAATCATGAGGTCGATGGAGGATCTCAGCTTTAAATCTTTCTAAAAGGGTCGTCTTTCCAATGCCCCCCATTCCACACACCCCTATGACACTTGCATTGTCTGTTTCAAAGCAAAGTCGATGGAGTTCTTTCAGAGCAGCTTTCAGAGGGGAGTCTGTTTCAAATGATGATGGGCCAGGAATCACCTCGACCAACTTTGTCAGCTTGCTTCTTTCTGTATTGGAGCTTCGAACTTCTTCAAGCAAGGTCACAGCCTTGTTGCCAATCTCACTTATCGGTGAACAATTGAGATAGCAACCACCAACACATGTGCACATCCTCTGAAGCTCAATTTCAAGGGAATCATATTCCTCCTCTAGTGACTGTATAGTTTTCAGCCACAATGCCACTTGATTGGTCCGCCCCATACCCGGCTTCTCCTCAAATCCAATCTTCCTCGACACACCATCTCGTAAACGCTTAAGTTCATTGATCTTCTTTCTCAACAACCACATATCTTTTCTAGGGAAAATGAGCTCCTCTGTCATATCATTATCATTCAATGCAGCTCTTGTTTTTTTGAGTTCCCGCACATCTTCAAGCAACTTGGCTGCATTTTTCCCAAGCTTGTAGTTTGACCATATACGAGGAGAACATCCACATAAGCAAGTACTCCTCCTCTGGAATTCAGTCTGGATGGCTGTCAACCGCTCGCTAAGGGGTGACACTCCATCCAACCATAGAACAACACGATTGGTGTGCTTCCGTGGCTCGTTGTGCTCCATGTTTTGGACCCTCATCATTACGTCAAGCCGTAATGCATTCAATTCATTCATCTCCTTCTCCAGCATGTGAACGTCCTTTGTGAGAGAAATGAGATAGTGCAACTTTTGGAGGAGCAGATTGCATGCACAATCCTTCAATGGAGTGCAACAAATTGCAACCATGAAGAGGCTATGGAAGACATTTCTTTGTCTCAACAAGTGGAGAGGATGATGAATCGAATGGAGGAAACTGCAAGAGTGGATGGTTACAAAGTTTGCATTCATCATGGAAACATGAGGCTTAATTGAGCTAAGCTAAAACCTATTCACAAAAAATGCCACAAGCACTGACCAAATTATGATAAGAACACATTAAAACACACTTTTTTTATATTGAGAACGATAAATTTGTGAGATGTTAGAGTGTCATTATACACATCAGAACATATTCTTCTCACTTTTGAAGGTGGATCTATAGATAAAAATTTTCCCACACTATAATGAAACATAAAGGCCTTGTGGTACCCCGGTAATTAGAAAGAAGCAATTCAGACTCTCAGTTCAAAAGGGATGAAAAACACATACAATTTTTGACAAATTCATGATTTGTTCATGAATTGTTGGACGTCGGGACAATGGAAGGAGAACAGAACCAGTACGAGTGCTTCAAGGATCAACTGTTGTTCAACACTGTTCACCCATGAACAATATTTTCTCTTGCATTTTGGAGTGCGTACGTATGTACACATGTTCATAACGCATATACTTTCTTAAATGTCACAGGTAAATCGCATATTGTTACTTGAAGGTAGTTATTTTTGCACGTTCGAACGAGGAAAATTGAGAAAGAAGAAAGATGAAACTGCTGTAGTAGCACAAATGAAAGGTCGTCTGAAGAGCAAAATGAATGTCTCACGATGCGAAATTGATGTAAACAGAATTAAAAGCATAAGTATCATTAAAGATTTGGTCTTCTCATACTGCATATGCTTTATGTAATAAAGCATATACCTTTTTCTGGGAAGCATATATCTTTTTCTGTGAAGCACATACTCCTTACTGGTGTTTATGCAATAATATTTTCTTCTTATATTTCAGAAAACACGAAAGACAAAAAAGTAGTAGGAGAGGCCTACCAAAACCCCCACGCCGCCATCACAATCACAAAGTTCATAGCACGACGTTTCGATGGGGGTCTCCGAGAGACCTCGTCACTGTTCTAGCTAATGGTGGTAAAGACGATGATTCATATTTATTGAGGTTATGGTGGGTCTTTTGTAGATGTATTGCTGTTTTTTTGACAAATGAAGTTAAATTTTTTTTATCTTTGATTGTGATCAGTGTTTGTTTTTTTTTTTTTTTTTTTTTTTGCGTGTTAGCGTTCTTGCTGTTTGAATTTGCGGTGTGATACATGGGTTTTGTCATTCCATTGGATCTTTTTTGTTATTAGAGGAAAATAAAAATTAATGAAGTATATACCTGATCTAAGGAGGTATATACTTATATAAGGAGGTATATAAATCATTGGATAACAAATAAAGTACTTGAGACTTGGGACTATAAAAATAATTCTATATAAAGTTGTTCTGCATTGGGTAAAAAGAATATCCTCGAATTTGATATTAAAGTAAATATCAATGATAGTCTTGTGTGTAATGTTGAGGTGCTCTCTTAGGCTTTCAAATGCGGTCTGTTGCTAGCAAAATTCATCATCCATAAATCCAGCGGTAATCATAACACGCATATAAGCCATATCATCATTGGTGTTAAAATAACAACGAATATCAAACATCCTTCAAGCAATCTAATGACTTGTATGGGTAAACTTCAACCAACCGCAATTAACAGACTAGTACAAATTGATTGTAGGTGACATATGTAAGGTGATGTTTAACGCTATCAAACATGAATAAACATTTAACAAATTTTGATGGCATCTCAAATGTAGCATTGAACAATTTGATTTTTTAAAAGAAGTTAACATTTTATTCCCAAAATGGCGTTCACATTACTTAATCGCGTTGGTTATTAATTCCATACTAAAGTATGATTACGCACGTGTATACACACAAAGCATATACTTGACTTCCGAAGCATATACTATACCAATGCATACAAGAATCTTCATCGGTGGGTGTCAATATTTGTAAAGGACACGTCACTGATGTTACATGCATATATTACTTATATTAGCATAATCACACATGCATTGAAAATGAAGACATCTTGAAAATATTTGAAGTAATTGGGATCACAAGCATACCAGCTAGACGAGGAATTTGACATATGGATGGCATCGCGAATATAGTATTTGTTAATTTGGTTATTTATAAAAAGTTGACTTATTATTTCCAACATGACATACACATTTTTTCATCGCGTGACTTATCTAACCCATATTAACATGCCTACCTAGGATCTTAGGCATATACATTAATTAACGAAGCATATATTTTATCTTACAAAGTATATAACACAACTAACGATTACATCACACAATAATTATTAAACAAAATAGTCACACCACACAAATAATATAACACAACAAAAAATCATCACATATAAAACAGTCAAACAGTACAATTGTATATGATAGCTAAAACATGGTTGAATAAACATCAATCAAAAGAGTATCATTTACTTGTTCAGATTTTACTAAATTCATCACTCATAAATCCAGTAATATTCATAGCACGCATATAAGTCATATCAACATTGGTGCTAAAATGAAAACGAGTATCAAGCATTCTGCAAGCAATCCAATGGCAAAGGAAGACACCGAAATCATGCCCACCAGACTGTTGCGGAGAAAGGACATCATGAATGTGGGGCTACCCCTCTGCTTCCTTTAACGTGGGGTCATCAAGTTATATATATCATCCAAATTAAAATACATATTAGTATTAAGGAGGTATATACACGCATTGGTCACCATGGTTATTTTGCTTGATCCAAAAGTAGATTTTGCTTCTTCCTCATCAACCTTCTTTCCCTCCAACTCTAGAGGAACATTTCTAATACTCAAACAAATTTCTTCAGTTTTCTTATTTGGTAGGACTCTTTTGAACACCTTTGTAAATTCCTCCATTGAAGAGAATCCCGAAGGCATGGGTAGATGGTGTATCATACAAGCACAAAACAAATGTTAAATCACATGAAGTACCAATGTTTATGAACAATGAACATAGCATATCCAACAAAATACACTTTAAGATTTTAAAAAAATTGAAAGGGGAAAAAATTTATTTGAGATAAAAATATTTGAATAATGAAACCATATATTAAAAAAAATTAAAATAGAGAAGAAATTTATTTCAGGTTAAAATATTTAATTTATGAAATCGTATGCTAAAAAAAATTTAGATAGGAAAGAAAAATAAATATTTGATTTATGAAACCATTTGCTAAAAAAAATTTAAAACAAGGAAGAAAATTATTTCACATTAAAAGTATTGAAATAAGATTAAAATATTTGTCATATGAAACCATATGCTAAACAAAGGATAATGCTTCAAACCTAAGTTCTTTCGCTATGCAGTCATCTCTAGACAGTGAAAATTGGTGAAACTCAACGGGATGAAGAATGAGAGTTTGTTACTTGGGAGTGGTAATCATGTAAAAGAGATAAGAGACAACGTATAAAGAAATGAAAGGTAAGAGATAAGAGATGGTGAAGTGGAGGGCAGAGATAAGCAACAGTGAGGCGAAGAGGAAAGGTGAAAGAGAGAGGGGGGGAGGGAGAGTGTATTTGTTTTGTGGAAGACGAAAGAGTTTTAGTCAAAAAGGAGAGAGAATGTGTATTTTATAAACGAAAAGGAAGAGAGAAAAGTTGCATTGGAACTCGAAAAGAATCAGCGAATACAGACAAATTGGTGGAACAAGGTATATACCTCCATTATCAAAGTACATGCACTTTGAAAGGTTGTATATATTCATCACATTTGGAACTACGCTTCCAGAATGCGCGAGGGGCCATGTGACGCTGTCAGAAACGTCTTTTCGACTATTTAATATGGTGTCTGAGTTCCTTTAATGCAGTGACAGGGGTTCTTATCGAGAAATTTTGAAATTTAAAATTTGAAAACCTCATTCGGGCCCGCCAAAGGAAAACGAAAACAAATCCATGTCAGCCGACCTCGCCACGTCGGATCCTACGTGGGGTCTGAATTTCTGACTGAGAATAAGTTGGAGTGTATCATTTTCCTTAAATTAAATCCGATCTCAAAAATGTATATGATCATTCAAAAATGAATGTAAAATCATAATAGTATATTTTATTCAGATCGAAAAGCCTAACCTGAATGGGTCGTCATTGTTTGCATCACAATGAGATCGCAAATAAATAAATAAAATTACTCGAGTAATTATAATCTTCTTCTCCAATCCCCACCAAAACTGAATTCGATATTCATTTTCGTTTCCACAGATCAATCTGAATAAAAAAAATGTAAATCTTATTTTTTTTCATCCAATTGAATTGATTGCTTCAAAAATAGAGAGAATATCCCAAATGATAACCACCTCGAGATTTAAGGAATCAGTTATGAAAATAACCTCACCATTTAGATAGGAAGGGTAAAGTGGGTAATTCAATCTTGCCACCTCATGGAGCTTGGGATGAGGTCTACCAACTGGGGCCCAAAAATCATTATTGTATGTTTATTAATTGAAAAATGATTGACAAGCCCCAATTCATTGGCCCAATGAGGTGGGAGCAGTGTTAATATCTATTTTACCCTTTCTGCATTTTTCGATAATTACTCTCTTTAATCAAGGAGTTTGATGATGTGGCATGATTTTTTAAATTTTGTGGAGGTTCAAATCCCATAATTTTTTTGCAATTAATAGTCTTCTTTTTTTGCTTTATAAGATGAAATATTTGCCAACTAATATCCATTTTTATCAATGAATTGATCAAAATCATATTGACTCAAACCATCTCCAGTAACTTCAAATTCTGTTTTTTTCTCTTTTTCTTTTTCTTTTTGAGGGTTATGATATTAGTTTTTTTATTACAAACTATCATTGCGAGGATATGCACAAACATAAACTTATTAATTCATCATGCAGTTCATGGAGGTTAGAATTCTCTTGATGTTCTGAATTTTATAATTGTTTGAACTACTAAAAAGCATCGTTTTTGCAACATGTAATATTGGGTCACATTCTTTGTTTTATATTTGTCACAATTTTTTATTTTTGAATTTGGTGCTAGATGTTAACTCCATTTTTAGATCCATTCAATTTACATTATTTCAATTATTTATTACTTGTTTGTCGCACAAAAAAAACTAAAGAAAAAATCTTTGGTCCGGCCTTTATTACAATCTTTTCTTAGATGTGGTGTTTGATATTAAATTATTTTATATTGTCTTGCGTTGTGAAACATTTAAAAGTTAATTACATATTTCAAACTATTATTTTAGACTTATATACATTATTTTTCAAACGTTAGTGACATGTTAATCTAATATAAACATGCATTATATCTGAAATGTAACTGAATTTTAATTGTTATATTTAACAAAAATCAGTTACAATTACAAATGTAACTGACTTCTAATGCAATTTTTTTAAAATTAAGTTTCATTTTATAAATGTAACTGACTTTTATTTTGAACACTTATTTTATACCATGATTTATGTTTTATTTCTGCATTCATTTGAAAAAAAAACTTTGCATCCATCGCAAGTACTTTGTCTAATGATTGTAATTAAATAATCATCAAGTTAACAACGTTTCAAAAAAAGTTCATTTTATGGTTGAATGAGAGGTTACAAATAAAAATTCCATCTTTTTCAGAGTTTCTGAATAAATAGGTTTTTTTAATGATTTTATTTTTTTAGTTTTTTTCTAAGAAACCTTAGATGATTCTAATTTCGGTCTTGCTTTTCATGGTTTTTTCTTTTTATTTTGAATTGGTTTTGAAAAAATGGATTCCCAAAATGGACTAGATTGATTTGTTTTTTGAAAAAGTGGGAATGAGTTTAATGAGGGAGGAAAATGTGGGATTTAAGTGAGGGTAATATTTTTAATATTTTTAAAAAGTTAAACAAGTAACCAATGAGGGAATGACACATCATGGGGCTTGTGAATGAGACCTAAATAATGGGGTCTATGTAGCAGGACTCTTATTAATTTTTTAATAATGTTAAGCATATGAATTTATTAATAAAGGATGCATTCTAATGGGCTGCTTGGGCGGAAAAATAATGAAATAAAAATCAATGTTCTTGTATTCAGATTTTGTTTTTTTCCTGGTTCAGGTTAGGTCCAACACGCATTTATGAACAAATAGATTGTTCTACACATTCGTGATTATTCGATCTTATCACTTCAATATAAACAAAATCAAGAAGTTTCCTGAAAAAGAAAAAAAAATAAAATTTAAAATTGAATCTTAATTTTAACTTTGAAATCATTTATAACATCTCAGTCGTAATGTCTACGGTTACAGGAATGTTTGACAATCTAATTGTTCAATGCTTGTTGGACATAAATCGGACCCGTATGTTTCATATTTGTATCTTGCTTGACTCACTGTGGAGCTACCACACACACACCATCATGTGTAACTTTTGATGGTTATAACCGTATCAAGTGAAATGAGTTTCTATTTTTTATTCTTAGATTTCAATGTGTAACTTTTGATGGTGTAACTTTTGATGGTTATTACCGTATCAAGTGAAATGAGTTTCTATTTTTTATTCTTAGATTTCAATGAGATGATGTGGCAGCTCTATAGTGAAAATCAAGTAAGATATAATTATCTAAGAATAAAAAGATTCAAACCAATGTTTCATCAACCAACAAATTCTTGAAAAGTTTATAATTGGCATATAACCGCCGCTGGGAAAAAACTTGATTAAATGGTTATCTTATAAAATTAAATTTTATAAATTATTTTTTCCTCTTGTTGATTTTTTTTATAAATGGTTGTTTTATAAAATTAACTTTTAAATATTATCCGAATATTAAATGTTAATTTTATCTGAATTTAAAATTTTAAACTTAATTTTAATTTTAAATCAAAGTTAAGTCTTATCTTTCCTAGATTATCTTTAACCAAATATTACTTTAAAAAATTATAAATGGTTGATTATTATTACTTTCCTTATCTTTCTACTGTGTGACTTTGATTAATTTTATAAAAATTAAAATTTAAAAAAAATTAAACACCCCCCGTGCGCGCTGACCCGCGCGGCGCGCACGAGGGGTCATGCATGTCTTTCCCCATAGGTAAAGACATGATTGTGAATCACGGGTCAGCGTGCAGCGCGGGTCAGCGCGCGCGCGGGGTGAAACAGCGGAGACGTGATTGTGAATCGCGTCTCTGCCGTGGTAACAAGTAGCCCGATCAGCGCGCAGACTGGGATCAAACCAATCCCAGGGCTAGTTTTGTAAATAAATTAGCCATCTGGTCAAAAGTGAAATTCTTTTTTTTTAGAGGATTATTTTTTAAAAAAATTTCTAAATTACAATATAAAATAAATTTTGGATACATATATTTTTCGGAACGGATGCCTTTATATCCATATCTGATCCCAAATATTTTGAATATCAATATTTTATTTCAGATACAAATACGGATTTTCAGATATCAGATAATCTTATAAATTTTCAGATACGGATTATGATCGAATACGGATTTTTTGGATAATTGACATATATAAGTCAATGTGTCATTTACTTGGCAAAGAATCAGTTGTATATGCCAGACCAAAGCATATAGATGTCAGGTGTCACCGTATTCGTGAGTCGATTTCGGCAAGAGACATACTTCTTTCCAAGATTCACATAAAGGACAATGCAGCGACATGTTGACGAGGATAGTCCCAACCGAGAGTGCTCTCTTACTAATCGATGGTGGAGCACCCCTACCTTCAAAAGTGTGCAATGGTGGTACCAGTTGCTAGAGGTACCATGACTCTAAAGATGTCTAAAAGCTATCTTCGAGGAGCGTTGCGAATGCAAGCCAGGTTGTGAATTGTTGTGAGATGTCTTGCATTCTATCATGAAGGCCGGTTCATGACATCAACAAACTATCCTGAATTTTTATAGGGGCAGTTTTATCATTTTTTCTTAATTGCACCCTATTTAATTTATTTCGTCTCTACCTTGTTAGGATTTAGTGTGAGATACTTTTTGTAAGAGACGGCCGGTTAGGGTTTCCTCTATAAGAGAAAGGGACGATACAGAAGAGAGAGATATTATTGAGAGTTTTTATATTTCGATTACTCGATATAATGAATCATTTTCTACTCTCTTATGTGGATATAGGCATATTTTATCGAACAATGCAAATCCTTGTGTTCTCTTAGGTCGTATTTTGTTCTCTCTTAATTGTTCGACAGGTGTTAGAGATCAAACCCTACAGCATCCTGCACTAACATCTTTAATAAGGAAGACCGTACCACATGAAGAAATTGATAAAGGATGCTCCAATAATTTAAGAGTGATCAGTAAATTTGGAACGACCACATGAAGCAATTAATGCTCCAATAATGCAAAGGCAGGGCATGGACGTCTTGTGTTGGAAATTATTTCCAGAAATGATGAAAAATATTATATCTCAATAAATAATAATTTTAAAGAATCAATAAATTAAAAAATTAATAATATAAAAATAACAAAATTAAGAGTTAGATCGGAATCGTCTGATCGAGAAGCACATAGCACAGAGTTTCATCGACGTTATTCGTTCTCTATATACAACTTCGACCTACAAGATTCTGCAGACTCCAGGAGGTGCGATCAAGTAGAGCCCTAGAATCGAATCCTTGTATATTGTCGATTCCCAGAATGGATGGATAATAGCTAGATTTAGATCTTTTATGAACACAAATGAATTTTGAATGGAAGAAATTCACAGAGAAGAACTTGATATTCGTAATCTAATAAAATTTGGATCTAATTAAAATATATCCAACAATCCCCCCACATGATCCAAATTTAAAATAAAGGAACAGAATTATATTTGGGCAATTATACTATGTCATAAGCAGAAGGTCCTTTGGACTTGAACCTCCAGCTTAATGTTGATAAGTCTTAGAATGAAATGAATCGCAATAGATATTTCACATTGAAATAAACCATTTTAGCTCAAACAACTAATCACACAACATAGTACGACTAAGGATTCAGTTCTTCTTAAAGGTAAGCGCTATAGGTCATGCGCTGGTATCTTATTTCATGAGTGCTCTAAGGATTACCCTAATTCCTATAAATTGCAGCCCCACAATCACACTCATGTCGGTGGGTCTACAAGGGTACCTGTAATCAAACATACCCTGCCTAATTGAGTATACAACTCTAGGTCTTCATCTCTGGTATGTTTTAGGTAGCCACTCGATCGAACTACCTAAGTTACTACCTCGGCGGGGGTATGGGGCTTCCTCCTTATTGCTTTTCTCTTTGCTTTTCATTCTATGTACCTTTTCTTTCCTATATGCTCCAAAATTCAGAATTTATATTGATACTTCAATTGTAATACAATGTCTACCTTCGGCTCAAAAAAAAACTCTAGGTTTTGATCTCATTAAGAGTATAAAACTCAGTGTGCACCATTAGTTGAACACTGATATCGTAGGGAAGGACTGAAAGAATAATCTCTAAACTCAGTGCTCCTTAGTCACTCATCAATTCGTAATCCATATTGAACTTTCTTCATGCATGGGATCTCCAATCGCAAAAGTTTTAATTATTTGTTTCTTCGCCATCTTCTTCAACCTCTCACCAATTTTTTTTTACCTCTCAATGTCCCTTTCTTCAACCTCTACCCAGAAATGTTTCTTGACTTGTGGATTTGGATTCTCAACATCTAAATTATAAAGAATTGGGTTGATCACTTTTTATTAGGTTAAAACCGAAAAAGAGAGATGGAACTGATGAAACCGACAGAATATCATTGATCCGGGCTAAAAAATTTTAGGGATTTTTTAATTAATAATTTTGGTTAACAACATTTCTCCGTTTGGTTGTATCAGATTAGGCGGATTCCGTTTTTTGAAAAGCTAAAAAGCTTAAATCGTCCAGCCAAATGGGACGAATTAATTCAGAATCGGAAGCTAGATTCCTTTTAATTTTTTCCTTGAATTTTGTTTTTCGAAAAGCTTAGAAACATTGTTTTTTTGTCGGAATCAATTTTTTGAATTGAAAAGCAACTTTCTCTGTCAAACATCAACTTCTTTTAAATATTATTTCTTGAATTAAAAAAGGCACCCCAAAGTCAATGTCAAAATCATCTTAAAAAACAGCTTTATTTCAAAATCTACTTTTCAATATATGTTTCCAAATGGACCCTTGCAAATAGTGGTTTGTTCACTAAAAAATATGGCGACATGCAGAAGGATGAGATGATTTGGAGATTTTGTTTTTTGTTAATCAGGGTTAGTCAATCAATAGGGGCTTTTAATTACCTAGGACACGTCATTTATCTAGTCATCGACAACGGGCCGGCCCAGCCCGTTGAAACAGGAACCAGGCCAGACTTTGGGCCCAAGCCGGCGGACCCGGCTAGCTCATGGTCAAATAAATAGGCCCAGGCCCTGTCCACTGGCCTGGGCCTGAACGGGCCGGACCCATGCTTCGTGCCCACGGGCGGGCTTGCGGGCCCAGCTTTTAAACATGTTATTTCTTTTTATTTTTTAATTTTAAGTTGTTCATTTGTTTATAAATGCTAAATTAACACAAAATTAAAAGTATAATGTTGAAAAAATATATGTATATCTATTAAATTTTTAAAAATAAAATATAAAGTGAATTAGTTATTTAAAAAACTTAATCACTACATGTACCTAACTAGGTTGACATCTACATAAATGTCAATAATTTGCATGATACAACCACAATTCAAATAAAAATTACAAAATCATACGTGGTTGTATCATGCAAATGAGTCAGGCTTGATTATGGGGCCCGGCCCAGACCCATTTGACTAGCCCATGGGCTGGACCCGGGCCCCATAATCAAGCCTGGCCGGCCCTGAAAACGGGCCCGGTCAAATGGGTCTGGGCCGGGTTTTGGCCCTACCAGCGGAGCTTTCAAGTCTCAGGCCAAATGGAGACCCTTACATTCAAATGTGGTACTGATAATCCCCCATCAGTATGTAATATGATGCAACATATCATGCTCATTAATTTAAAATATTATAGAATCAAATGTGTCCCCCACAACTTACTCTATGAATAAAAGCACCAGATTCTCAATTATGAAATAATAATGAAACACATCTTTAATAATAAATGAGCATATATATGTTAACTATATGAAACAAATATGGAATCCATTTTACTTTCCTTGACAAATCACATGTTTTTAATTCTCATAACTTGGTCATATTTATAACCCCCACATTAATATAAATTCACAAACTATGTCATTACAAGTCATTTGCATGTAAGCATGTATGATGAAAATAAAATGGTATTTAGTCACATACCTTAAAGCTCTTGCTTTTTACTAATGATTCTTCTATTCCCAAAATATAATGGTCAAATAATATAGAAGCCAGATAATATCCATACCATATACACCGGAAACCCAAAAGACCTAATATAAGACAACATGCTCCTGTGAATTGCTAACCAGCATAATATGATAATTGTAGAATAATATATGTAAATCATTTGCTTTATATGATATTGAGAAAATGTAAGTCCGTAATAGTAATGACCTCATATGAAATATCTCGAGTTATTATTGAATGATATGCCAAATAACCATAAATCAAGAATAATAAACACTTGTGAACAAATTGACCGATAATAGAATCTCGAGAATTCTAGAGCAATAATAATGAAAGCCCAGTGAATAATATTAAGTCTTGATCAAATATAATAAGCCTCGTACTAGAATGTAATTGTTCCCATATATAAATTTGATGATATCATAAACCTTACCTCAATATATGTGAACATAATTATAACATCCCCCATCCATGAATCATGGGTGGAAGTCATTTTGGATCCTCAAGAACTAGCGCATAGAGAAAAATATCAAAACTGAATGAGTGTTGTTATACTCAATTTTTTTTCAATTCAAAACATAGTTCTGTGTGCCATATTACCATGTTAAAAATTCAGTAAAGCATATACCTCGTTAGATGTTATATATATCTCATTGGATGACTTAACAGAAGACCTCCAGTTAACATTCAAACAGGTCCATGCAAACTATAGCACATTTGATTTAGTCCTTTTGAAGACTAAATTGCCATGGATATAGAGAAGCTATGACCTTCGATTTTCCCAATCAAATTCTACAAACAAAAAGATATAATTGAATTCCACTTTGTAGAAATAGATGACATTCACATATTAAAATTTAAGTAAATAATTAAACATAAAAGTTACTTCTTTCTTTCTCTCTAACTTTTTGTTCTTTCTCATTGGCAGATTAATATAATTCATGGGCTGAAAGTGTATCTAAAAAAAAACAAATTGGAGAACTATACGTACGAGACATATAGGACCTCTGGCATGTACTCATATTGTTTAAAAGCAAACAATCCAATCTCACAATTGACATTTTATAAAAGCAGTGCTCAAACTTCTGTGGGACATCAGCATAAGAAACAGAAAAATATTTTATGAGTTCATTTTTATTCATGAATAACATGACTGATTTGTAAGAGTAACTTAATTGAAATTTATAGCATACCTCCTCTTGATGAGAAATGGCCAAGGTAGATGATCAAATGTTGGGAGAACCTTTTCTTCTTCTGTAAGAGATGGCAGTCCTCTTTATAACAGGAACTCTGACTGCTGAGAAGATCAACAAATATATCTTATGCAAAGGCATACGTGAAGCATATGAGATATTGTATAAACTCAATTGGCTGTAGTTTGGCTTGGCTGTATATAAAAGTAAGGTCAAAGGGCAGACTATTCCACGGCAAGTAGACCTTGTTTATTGTTTCATATTGATCAACAATCCATTGAAAGTTGTAGCAGGTATGCAATTTGGGCAATATATTTATTCCCAGACTATAGTGTTACCTACCTAGCCGGCCAAGTCAGTACAGTGAAACTCCCCAATTGTGGAGCCAGAAATTTGTCTTAGTGGGGGGTAAACTTTAACTGCTACCTCTAATCTTTCATTAAGTAACAATCAAATGATATATATTTTTTTCAAAATAAAGAATCATTTTTCAATAAACATAAAAGAAGGATAAAAGATCTCTCTCTCTCCCCCTCCCCCCCCCCCCCCCATAATCCTATTGTCTACACCACCAAGAAAAATTTGTGGGTGGTGGGAACAGAGATTTGGGTGGTGGGGATAAATGCTCCCAACACATTCACCATTGCATTAAGTTGCCTCACATTTTCAAAAAGCCATCACCCAAAGCGACCCACATATACCAAGGTACTGAAAGAGGAAAGTATATGATACTACTTTTGACATGTTTTACATAATGTAACAACTCTCAAGTCTCAAAACCCTGAATTTTGCCTAATTATTTCTCAACATTTTACCATTGCTCCAAGCATGGTCCTTATTTGCTTCACATTTTAGTAAGAACTTGCATTAAGACTGAATTCTATGGCCAATGTTATTAGCAGAAATGAATCCTGAATGAGGTCCTTCACAAAAGCTTTGATGCATAGCCTAGTTAGAAGCCAGAGAAATAAAAGTTGTAGTCATTCTGAACATTAGGCAACACTAAGAACTGTGATCTTTCTAAAGAAAACTATTTTAATACATGGTGTAACATGCTGTATATAATGATATAGAATTACATGATAACATTACAATGAAACATATGAACATATCAGGATAATCCATTAAACACTTGTGCTCCCCTAGCAACTTTGATGAAGACATCTTCCAGAGTGGTGTTGGCTAGACCCCAGGCTTGTATGGTGAACCTGCTCTTTGCGTTCTCAACCGCTCGAAAAACATCGGCGATCCACACCTCATGCTTTGGAAATTCAAATTTCTGTGTACCTGAAATGTGGTATATCTTGTTCGCGTTTGGAGAGAGCTGCCTTGCTAAGTTTTCGACCTCATGTTCTTCATCTACTGATGTTGTCATTGTGAACACATAGGATCCTCCATATCTACCTTTCAACTGTGGACCAATTCCAATTGTCACCATATTTGTGAATATTTCAAGATAGCTATGGGAAACTCATTTGAAAAGCAGATTTTCACTTAAAGCTGCATTTGAAAATTAGATTTCCAAGAAGCATACATTTGTTGGATTCCTGAAAGGATTCTCATTTTTACCATTTGTAACTAAAAGCTGTGTTTGGCTTTAATATAAAAAAATGCAATTGTTATGGGTGTTTGGAAACATGTTTGGACTAATTTGATTCCTGCAAAATCAAAATCAATTAAAGCAATTTCCAAATTCTAGTTAACTTGAGAAGTATATGTCTGTGATACAAAGAATGGAATTGTTTATGAAAAAATTATGCCGTATCTGAAAGTCATTCAATTCAAGAAGCCTACAGAGAATAGTTTGTATGCAGCAGAAATATAGTGTCATATGAGTGATCAAACTTCAGTGCGATATTATGTTTGTAATGACCATTTATTAGAGGCGAATATGGTTCAGTTACATTGTGCTCATTTTAAACACATAAGCTGATAGTTTTGCCTCCACAAATTGTAAGCAATGAATGTATCTTGCAACAGCAAGTCTATTCTGACATGCATTTGCTTGATTAAATAAAATATGTTTCACAGTAGTAGTAACTCAAATTTGCATACCTCTGTTGGGTTTCCTATGCACTGAAAGCTTCCATCTACAAAAATTCCCAACCGATCGCATAAAACCTCTGCCTCTTCCATCGAATGCGCTGAAATTACAGAGCGAATTTTTTGATGAGTTAGAGAAAATAAGCTACAGTACTATGCCATACAATTCTTTTTAATTCTAATATAAGGATAAATAGAATGCACTTGATGCATAATATTCAGAGGTGATAGAAAATTTACTAGTGAGGATGATTGCCCGGTCACGCTTTGCGCGCTTCACAACGTTCCACAAGTTGTTCCTTGAAGCTGGATCTAGTCCAGTACTAGGCTCATCCATATAGACAACCTAGCAAAATATTTCAATGTTAGACAATTTGGTATTCCAAAAATAGATCATGTCCACCTTGGAATATAATTTAATATAGCAATGTTCAGGTTTAACATACTTTGGGATCTCCAATCAATGAAATTGCGACACTGAGCCTCCTCTTCATACCACCACTGTATTTCTTGGCTTGTTTGTCTCCAACACCTCCATGGTATAGGTTTACACTCTTCAACGATTCTTCAACTGCCTAAATTAATTGGAAAATGAAATTAATTCATCTGTAATCATGGAAAAGATGTATTTTTTTTCCTTCTAATTTTGTAGAAGACTAGCTTCTACTACATTGGGAAACAACTCATGAGAAAGGATAGTCTTAGAGCAGTCAATTAAGCTTGATAGACATGAGCATCACCAGACAGACAATTAAATAAACAAAAGTTTTGATAAAGATGAAAACATAAAAGTTCCTGTTCTATTTAGAGTAGTGATTTAGAAAGCTCAAAATCAAATTCATTAATACCCCGTTTGGGAAACGGAATAAGCGAGTATAAGGGTAGTATAAGGGTGGTATAAGAATGGATAGGGAAAATGGTTGTTTGTTTGCAGGGTATAACTTGGTATTACTAAGCCAGTTTAAACGAGTATAAGAGAGTATAACAACTCTAAGTAACTCCTAAGATAAACTATTCACTTTATCTATTCCCATGGACCCACATGTCAAATTAACTTTTTACATTTTATCACATCAAATCATCTATCAATACTTCTTATACATCAAAGGGCCCACATGTAAAATCAACTTTTTTACACTTTATTTATATTTTATTCTTTATCAACCAAACAACTCAACCTTATTCTTACATTTTTCAATGAGAATAAAAAAAATACAACCAAACAGAAAATCTCTTATTCATGTAGATTTGTTATCTATACTAGCATAGTTATCTATCCAGAATAACTCAATTCTGCTATCCAAACGGGGACTAAGGTTATTGTGACTTGGAGGACACTGAGTCCTGACATCTTACAAGTATGGAATGTATGGAATTAGAAATGAGTGCAATGAAGATAGCTTTGAAAATGTAATCTTGGTTCGTGCATCATGTAAGAGCAGAGGGATTTGAACTCAAGACATATAGGGAGCAAACCCACACATCTAGGCAAAGAGTCAATCCATGTGAGTTGATATAATCCAAAGATGAACTATCTAATGTGAGAAAGGGGTCAACTGAATCTCACCTGCTCCAAAGCAGCACCTTTGAGGTTCTTCAGCCTTCCATAAAATAACAGGTGTTCTCTACCGGTTAGCATTTCCCACAGCATGCTGTATAATGGTATCATTGATGAAAAGAAGAAGGGGAAAAAGAAGCAAATCAGTTACTACTGTTTTTTTTTATTTTTTCACGTGTGAATCCAAAGAACATAGGAAGGATGTTATCTTACTCATGTTGTGGGCAAACACCCATGCTAGTGTATATTTTGCTCATGTTCGACCGTAAATCTAGTCCCTGAACATATGCAGTACCAGAAGTTGGCTTTGTGAGCCCAATCATCTGCAAAATGAAGGATCACTCTGTTAAATCATGCACCAAAAAACAGAGTTTGTAAAATTGATCCACAAACAAATGTCAAAGTAAATTAGGTTCGGCATGGATTCTTTCAGATATAAAGGATATAACAAGCGAGGGAGGGGGATCTATTATTTGAAATAATAACTGTCCAGACGTACAAGTTTTTCAGCCAGATATGCTTTTCAACATGATGTAGTTTCTCATAGTATGATATATTTAAGGAAATCAAGTTAGACCCCCGTTTGAAAGCAAATTCATAAAACAGTTTTTCCATAAAGGCTCTCAACCAATTTTTTCATAAAACCTGTTTTGTCTACTTTTAAAACATAACAATCAAATTCCAAAACTAAAATTTAAATTTAAAAAATGTTTGGAATTGATTATCTGAACACTGATCTTGTAGAAGCAAAATCAGTTTGACAAAACAGGGCTTTAGTTTGATTTTCAAACATGTCTGAAGAAAAAGCAATATGGAATCAAGCATTTGGCTAAGTTCATATGAAATCCATAAATTATTGCAATATTTTTGAAAAGCCAAACAATCTAAAAATTTGAAATTTAACTAGAAATATGCTATAACTCACCATACTGATGAACGTTGTTTTTCCAGCACCATTGGGACCAAGCATGCCAAAACATTCCCCTCTTGGTAAGGCCAGAGATAAACCCTGAACAGCAAACTTATCTGGAACTCCATCCTTTCCTGGGTAGACCTTTTTGAGGTTATCGCAAATGATTGCATGACTTGTACTCGGCTCAAGTAGCAATTGTTCAACAGTCTCTCTCTAGACAAAGTTAAGAAAAATTAGTATTACAGGAACAGGAGATGTTTATATGACAGATAGATTGAAAACCATCTGTAGAAGGTTTATCAGGTCATTACATGTATGAAAAAAATATCAGGTTGCATTATCAATTTCTCTGTGGAGATCAGTCCAGGGCTATTAACCACCAAAGATGCAGTAATAAAGTGACAAAATAGTGATGCAATGCAGCTTACTCAAATTACAAGTTCACCTATGTTTAATATGTAACTTTCCTTGTTTTGTCATTCTACATTTATGCTTGGCTTACATTTGTTCTTTTATCATGACTTAATGGTGGACTTAATGGTGCATTAGTATTTTAAAATTTAACCCCAATGTTTTTTATTAATCAACAACTCTCTGCCAACATGAGGTCATAAGCAGTTATTTCCATCTACTAACCTCTTGTAAAACATCAGGTTTTTCCATGTCAATGAAAACTTTGGATCCATGTTTTTGCAGACCTGGCTTCCTAAACGATGCTGATGATTTCTTCCGGAAGCAATGCAGAAAAAATAAAGGGTCTTTCTGTATTGAGCTTCCAAACGAGGTTAATTGGTCTAGATAATACGCCAGGGGAAGCAGTAATAGCCATTCGATAAACATGATAATCAGGACTTCTCTCATTCCATTTGCACTATTGCTCAAGTCACTCCAGCGCATCCCAGAGGTTCCCATGGAACTTCCAGTGAAAGCATAATCTGAAAACTCGTACAGACCACGATATAAAGCAAATGCTGGTAGAATCTCCATAACCCGGAGCCAATGTCCTATAAAGAAAAAAAAATTAAAATCCAAGCCAAGTTATGTAAAAAGAGGCTTCAGTGCTTTTCTCACTAAGGTCCCATCTGGAATCAATTGTCAAATTGATGAGAAAGTTGTTTTTGAAAGTTGGTTCCAAATGGGGCCTAAGTTTGAATTTGGGAACGTACTTGAGAAGGACAAGTCCTCCAGGAAAAATCGGAATAAGAAGCCAGCTAACAGACCAGATCCAAACACATAAATGTAACCTAAAGCTGTCATCATAAAAATCAAAGCACAAAGTATGTCACATATAGATGTCGATCTTAAGGAGGGTTTAACATTTAGAAAAACCCATTAAAGTAAAGCCAGACCTTGAGCAGTCTTGACATTTGAAAAGGCTGTCGCAGCAAGAAAAGCAAGCGTGATCTGCAGATTTATATAAATGAAATAGAAGACTAATTGTATGCTGTAATCATTCAAACGGAAGAACTTCAATCCTGAAGAAAAAAAATCATTGAATAAGATGAGAGATCTTGAATTATGAATCACTCTATTGGAAGAATCCTTGATGGGATTTCTTACCTATAACAGAACCAAATACAACGAATAGAAAGATATAAACGACCGATATAGAAAAGAAATAAGCATATGAAATGATCCAGTATGGGCCATCTCCAAGTCCATGCATTTTCATCATAATTTTTAGTTTCTCTTGCTTCTCGTACACCAGATATGTTAATATAACCTGCAATCCAAAGAAGAAGAAAAAAAATGATGCTGAATTATATAATGTATCCTTGCATTGCTGAATTAGATTAATAATGGGCAGAATCTCTGGATTTAGGGATAGGCCCCCTTAACGTGTTGCTGATATTGAATAACAAGGTGGCTTTGGTGTAAAAACTATTCGTATATCATTTAACATAACTTAAAGTATATTACTGAATAAATCAAATGATTAGGAAAAATGGAAAGGCAGTATGAGAACAGTCTGAATTTAATATGCATAGCCTTAACAAAAGTTAATAAATCATTAGACAGTGCCTCAAACAGGCAAAAAATGGGCAAATAGTGACTGGTATTTTTTTTCCGGTTGAAATTTGATTTCTAAATTTAGTTTGGCCTTTGAATAGGATTTTCAAGCTGCATAAAGTTTTAAAATTTAAGCCTTCTTTCTGAGAAGAAATTTCAAATTTCAAGTTTTTTAGCATCAGCATGTATAAAGAACTTCTGCGTTACAAATGTGGACGCAATTTACATCTACGTATGTGATGAAACAATTAAATTCAATTTCTTTGAATATATCATAGCTCCACGCATATCAAATGAAGATGAAACAGCAATTACTATTAAAAATGGACCACGCTCAATTGACATAATCAAGAATCGCCATAAAAAAGATTGGTCTGATCTGTCTCTTAAAAAGAAAGATATGATACATAGTTTACATATATATAGCCACATTTTCCAATTCTTGGACTAAAAAGCATCAATGAATTAGTTATACTTCATAAAGAAATGGTTTATTTCTGGTAACTTATGCACCTACCGGGAAGAGTAGCTCAATAACCCATTTGAAGAAAAGTGCCCCAAGAAGAGAAGCAAAATCCAGACTAAGTTTTTTCCCTGGCTGTGGCATTTCTTTTACATATTCAAGTTGCATCTTGACATTAGCACCTTTTAAGAACTGAAGATAGGCATTGGAGACCTACAAAAGGAGAGACATGATGTTCATACTATCTTTTCCGTCTATGAACTACAAAGAAATCATCATTTTATATCTATGCTGAGAAAAGAATAATAATTTAATCCTTGCAATAAAAATGTATGAGAGGTAGTTGGACAAAACAAAGAAATTTTGGAATAGAATGAGAACTCATATTCTGCAGTAAACAAGGACATAAATCTAATCAAACTGATAGTATCTATGCCATCAACTTTTCAATAAAATTGTTTTATGAATCAGTTAGGGGAAAACGTATTGGTTGTATTCTCTAAATTGGACACTACATTAAAGCACCATTGTACATTCATTCTATGACCTTCACAGTTAAGAGGAACAGCCCCCATTTTGCCTTGACAGCAAATAATGCTGAGGAGATTCCACATTGAGTCGCATGTATGTTTAGAATATCATTTCTCTTCCAGAGGATGGAAATCAATAATGTATAAAACATTGGAAGTCATTCTGATGAAATTCATGAGCATTAGCCACACACACTGTCTAGTTTATGAAGAGATTTTCTCATATAAAGTAATGTCTTATTTGTGCACATTGATTTTCTTGGCTCATAATAATCTAATTAGCCCTTATACATCAGTTTTGAAATATGACTTCTTTCATGTTAATTCACTAAAGAACATTTAGCTGAAGCTCCACCTGGTTTACTACCACCCTCCATATGATATTTTTCATGCAAGGCATTACATTATCCCAAAAAATTCTTACATCCACTCTAACAACTTTTTTAGTTCAGTGATGTTTAGGCATGCCTCCTCTCATCATAACTTATTCTCTAATTATAGATAGAAGGGGGTCAGTCTACTTACTAGTCTGATGATCAACTTCAGTATAAAATTGAGAGAGAGATGCTTCCATCACATTGATCACTCTCTCACCTACAAAGTGCTTAGTGTGGAGCCATTGTTATGTTATTTGTACAGACATCGACACTTTTTTATAACTCCACAGTATTGGCACCATAAATTCCTATTTTATATCATAATTCAGATTAATATTATCAAATAATTTGGCCTCATTATGAGCATATATGCTCTCTCTGTCACTCTCACATACACACACAAAAAATCCACAAACATGCATTTACAAAAACAAAAGAAGTAGATAATCAGTTAAGCACAGTATGGAAGTATGAGAAAGACAACTGAGTGACAGCATTGCAGATGATAAGAGTAATCAACCCAGTTCAATTATTGAATCATAACAATGAGATGCTTAGAGATGCCAAATTTTGAGGATGAAGCATACCATATTCAATGAACGGGGAACACGCACCAAAGCCGTTGGGACATTTCCGGAGTCATTCTTATATGTTGCATTATACCAAATGATCATATTCAAACTATTCTCATTGGTGTTTAAAAAATCATATCCTGCAAATATCAAGAAATTTAGTAAATCTTGACATACATGGAATGTAGAATGAATTAACATGGGTAAGCGAAGCAACCTGTGACGATTTCATTTATCTTCCTCTGAGGGTTCCCTTGCCGATAACCCTTAAACATCTCATCATTCACAGCTGAAGAACTATTGCGCCACGAGTGCAAGCCTTGAACACATTTGACCTCTGACCAAGTGAAACAAAGAATTATGAACCAGAAAAACAGGTGGAGAGACTGTACCAATAACAAATGAAAATCAAGATATGTGCTCGCTACATCTCTGTATGAACACTACTAAGCGTAATTTTTCATTCAAAAACTACCTTTGAAGGACATATGGCCAGCATATGAACACACAGATCATTCAACAATTTTTTAATATCAAATTTATACAACCAAAAGCTATACTACATTATAACAAGTCGATCAATGTTGAGTATTTAGTCCATGTAATTTGGGTTGTTTTCTTCTTTATTAAATCCAAACCAGTGATTTGGGCATAAGATCAAGTTTTGGTGGAAAGATACTAGAGTGATACTGTATGTTGACCATATCAAAAGATAAATTGATAAATTTGTGTAAAAAATCTGTAATCAGATCAGTGGAGTTATAACATAGTGGTGCAAAACTTGTCAGTAAATACTTTTACTATGTAAATAACATCAAACTATTATCATATAAATAAAAAGAACAGTCCAACGAAATGAACTTACATCTAATCGACATTCATATCCATGGAAACCTAACATGTGCCCAATTAAATTTCATATGAAGAAGAACATCCTTACCCTGTTGAAGTGTGGTTGATGCAATCCGAATGGAAACGGTGAGGCTAAAATTAGCTGCACATTGTGGTTGAACTATATATAAAGGTCTATCTGAGAGGAAAGCAGGTTCAATGAACTCCGTGTTTCTAGTATATGTATCAGTCCCCTGAAAGAGTTACAATTAACAAAATTAGTCATCCACTCATATTACTATAAGCAATCTAGCCAAATAAATAGACCCACCGGAAGTAGATTTGATAGGACATTCAAGTAATCTGAGATATTCGATGGTGAACTCGTTGAAAATAAATTTCCCGCCAATCCTATAGAAGAAAAGAATCCAAATACTCTCAGTCCTTTTTGTCGTTACCACATCTCTGACGTGGTATATGAAATCTCCTAATGGAGTATGTATTCCACTAAGTCAATATATATTCTATTATGAAAAATGTAAAAATATATGCATTCAATTCATAAGAGTATGTACTTCATTTTTTTTATAGATCTTCAAAAGGGACTGCAAAAAGGATTGAGCACAACATTATCCAAAATGAAATTCACTTTTAACTTCTGACAGAGGAACTTACTGTCTGCAAGGGACTGATTTCCTCCAGTATATAGTATAGTAGCTGGACACGATTGTGTAGCTCTGCATGAATCATCCGGTAAGTCCGCGTATGGACCACTGCCAGTTCTCGAGGCACGATATTCTGCACGAGGTACTTGCAACAAAGCTGGCCATTTGGGTGGACTCGGGATCGGACAAGTGCCTACTTGATCTAATGTCGAGTATTCAATCCCACAAACCTTCTTATTGCATGAACCATCTCCATTGGTGCTAACACATGTACAACCACATCTGTTCTTAGTCTTATTGAGTTCACTATCGATCAGCTTCTGGATGAGAACGAGTAGCAAGCATAGGAGAACGGGAAATGCAACAAGACGGATGTTCGTCCTCAGGTTACGTTTCTGCACATCAGAGAGATTGGTGACAAAAAAATGTTATGTCTTTCCATCATACATGCATGTCTCAAAGGGCATATTTCAAAACATATGGAGTGCATTAACTATAAGTCCAATCTATGAAAATCCCAATAGTGGCGCTTGTTGATATATGTTTCATATCGAAATCTAAAATTCAAATTAATTTATGGGTATTACGTAGAAATATCATATTTATTGACTTATTTTAATCAAATTCCACTATCACAAATACTCAAAATCTGGATATTGGAACTAATCTTCAGAAACAACTTTTTCATAATACCTGCTCTCAATTCTCACCCTTTTTTTTATAAAAGCTGCTTTGAACTAGCTTTTTCACAAAAGCCATTTTATTAACTTTTAACACATAAAAATCAAAATCTGAGACCAAAAAAAAACACCTATTTGGAATCGATTATCTGAAAATGAGTTTGCATATGCAAAATTAGTTTGACAATTGGTTTCAAATGGGGACTATAATAATAATAAAAAATTACCATATAATATCTTTTGATGCATTTTTATATAAACTTAACCTCACAACCAGACACACATAGATACTCAAATAGATCCATCTTACCAATAATTAAAAAAAATCTCATTAGTAGAGTATGCTTCAAGCGAAGAACAAAACAAACCCAAGAAAGACATCCCAAGATCTGAACAATCACTGTTTGGAGGTGGAATCATCACCAAAATAAGAACAAAATAGAGCCCAACATAACTAAAAAAAACAAAGACCACAAAGCATAATATATATAAGCAAAAACATATGATTTCAGTGATATATAGTTTAAAGAAACATTTAGAGAGTGATTGCAAGACCTGAAAGGTGAGGTTCTTCCTCATAAGAGCATTAGCCTGGGCCGAGAAGCTCGCCGGCCCATGGACCGGACCATCCATGGATTCAAGAGGAAACCCAACTTTTCTGTTTCTTTGATTCTTCCCGCCAAAATTAACTGCACCTGCTCTCCTCCTCTGCTTCTCAAGGACCCGATGATGCTCTGTTTTTCCAGATTTCAGTTTTAGACAGTTATATATAAAGAAAGTTTCCCAAGCTTGGAATCTATTCCATAATCACGAAACTGCCACCATTGACTACTCTGCCGTATTGATTACCGAAAATGCCCCTGATGGTTTTTTTTTTTCCAATTGAACAATTGCAAAAAAGACCCTCCACTTCTGATAGTTTCATGGATGTATTTAAGCTTAAGTTGCTGTTCACTTCACATGGAGGAGATTGTCATGCAAAAGTTACAAAGTCAGCATATTGTGATGGATCATCACTGTTTTGATAAGTATAATAATGAATGAAAGAAACTTCTTGGAACTTTATGAATAGTTTATGCTAGTCAAACACCATTCACATACACTTTACAATGACATGATGAAGAGTGGTTTCACTTCCACCTATTTTAAAGTGCATATTCTACAAGGGTAAGAAAGACTTCTTGAATACGATGGCCCTGTATTATTGGTATTCTCAGTCATAATATAAAATGACATAAATAGAAAAACTTGTTACGCGCAGTTTTTCATAGGCAGTCTAGCATGCAGTCTCATTATTATAACAAGTTATACATTTCATTAGATGAAACATGTAATTTTTTTATTTTTTGCAAATATATATATATATATATATATATATCATTGAATTATATATTTCATTTATTTAGGAATATTTACTTCATGACATACCATCAAAATTTTAAAATATTAAAACATATGGAGATTCCATGTGAGACTATGTCTCTAACATTATTCTTATAATAATTATCTTATCAAGAAGAAAAATTTAAATTAATATTGATTAATAAAATGTTCTTTGACTTATATTTCATAGAAAGCGAGTAGATCATTCAATAGGAAAAGCACAATGGTCCCACCAGACGGACACATTTTGCCCCATGTGTGAAGCTGCTGATGAAACCACGGAACACCTGTTTGTGCACTGCACAGTAGCCCGTAGTCTTTGGAATTTTCTTCAGAGGGCTATGGACTTCGACCCACAATTTCATTCCCTGCTGGGACTATGGGAAGCTAACCAGAAGCTGAAAGCCTCGAGGACGAGTTATCGAGCAAAGGTCTCGTAGTCATTGGTCCCTGCGGTGGTGTATAGGCTCTTTGGCTCGTTCGGAACTGTCGTATCTTCCAAAATTCAAGAGTCTATCCAGAAAATATTTGGGATTCGGTGTACTTTATCAAAGCTTGGGGAAGAACTTGTGTGGGTGCTCGGGTTGCTCTTTCTAAGGGCAAATTAGAGATTGATGGCTAGTATTATAGTTCTTGTATCTGGGGCCAGCAAAATCCTCTCTTGCTGGGGCCTCACTTTCTTTGGCTTTCCTGTTTTTTTTTTTTTTTTTTTTTTTTTTTTTTTAAAGCTTTGTTTGTATGGTTTGCTAGCTGAGATGCCCCCCACCTATTTTTTCACCTTCACCCTGGGCTATGGCTTATCAATGAATATTCACAAGGCTCTAGCCGATCTAATTCTCCAAAAAAAAAAAAAAAAAAAAAAAGGAAAAGCATAACTTTGGAAACTCAAAAACATAATACATTTCAACAATATATAATAATAAATGGATTCATTAAATTAATACTGGCTAGGATTTCTTTTGTACACTTTCAAAAAATCAAATGTAGAGAGTAGAGACTACATATAAAATTCTCTCTGACATTATCCCTATAAAAACTATCTTATCAATACAAAAATTTTAACGGTATTGATAAAATAGGAGTGTTGTTACACATGTACAGTTTTTTCCCACCCCATTTTCAGTTTTATATGTGTCGATAAAAAATCATCAAAGCATATACTCATATTAACAAGATATATATTTCAATAAAAACTCACATTTTTTTAAATGCGTCTATATAATTCATCGGAGTATATGTTTCAATTTTTTTATATACTTTATTAGATCAGGTATACTATTTTTAAAAAATTTAAAACACGTGTAGATTGAAATTGATGTCGAAAAAAAAAAGAATATATCTAACATTATCCTAAAATAAAAATATTTACATGATACATTTAGAAAATATGAGATAACGAATGGATTCATTAAATTGGTACACGCAACTATGCAGGTACTTCATCCCCCACGCACTTAGCACAATCGTGAGGACACCCCCCTCTTTTGGTGGAGGGGATGGATTCAAATAGCAGGAGATAAAAAAAAAAAGTGCAAAACGCCCACTGAGCGGGCTCTATCCACTTAAATATGTAATCGAGTCTATGTATCAAAAAATAAAAAACAAAGATAAACTATGCAAGTACTTCATTCATGGATCTTTTCTAATCCTTAATAAAATATTTATTGTTTTCATCGCTTTCAACGATCAGAAAATTAGACAACGTGCAGACCAAGAAACCTGAGTGGGGTGAGAACATCAACAGGAAGTTTTTAACCGACCATAACCGGTGATAAGAGTGAACAATAAATGTAGGGGGTGACAATGGAACCCGCGTTTGAGCCGTTATGAAGCGTCACGTGATCCTTAAAATTTTCGCGGGAAATAACGGCCATTCAAAAAGTCAACGCACGAGACTTGCTATCATTGTTTAAAAATCAGGAACGCCACGGTAAAGAAAGTTCGTCATATTGTCCCCAAAATGCCCCTAATGCCCCTCGTATCTTTTCTACCTGAAATGCCCCTCCATTAAATTACGAAAAAGTCCTTCCATTGAACATGCTTACCACTCGTCGCACTCGAGTAGTTATGTTCCCTGTTCCGAATTTACTATAATGCACTTCGAACAAAAAAAATTCTTCTGAGGATTTTTTTTTCTGAAAAAGTTTTGAAACTGATGGTTGACATGAAAAAATTGTTTAGGATAATCATCCCTACACTCATTTTTGCAGTTTACATGTTTTAGTTTTGTTTTTAAAGAATATATATATGTGAAATGAATGACACATTTCAATTTTAAGTATATACTTGAATGTAATGCATACATTTTTACATTTTAAAGTAATACAATATATAGTAGACAAACAAGTGTATCAACACCCTGAAAGAAGAATCGTTGGGTGAATATTAAGATACTTGTCCAATACTCCAATGAAGTTTTCTTAAATAGTTAGAATATATCATTATTTTATTTGTTAAAAAACCTAATACATTCAAATAAATATGTTAATTATCTTAAAAAATCTGAATCCGATCCGAATCCGTATACAGAAAATCAGAAATATTCGAAGATCCGGAGTGCGGATATGGATATCAACGTATCTGATCTGAAAAAAATCTGTATCCGACATATATTATAAAAATATATATATTTGTATTATATATTATTCATATTTGTTATTTTCTATGATTAATCACAATCATGATATATTATATTGCTATTAAATTTTCAATGTATGATATCTAAAAGAGATAATAAACTTTAAAATCTTAATGTTAATTTTCATATCTTTCTAATATTTCATTTGATTATCCATATCCGATCCATATCCAAAGATATCCAAATTCAAAAATTAATATATGTATCCAAATCTAAGAGTTAAGATATAAATATTAACATATCCGATCCGAATCTGTCCAATTGACCGACTTACATTCAACTTTACTGGAGTACAAATAGTGTTGTCACACAGCAATCCATTTTCATATAGTTAATAGTTATTCGCTCACATGAACAAGGTATATACTTCAAAAAATAATTCATATTTTCTATAAATTGATGCATGTAATTAATTAAAATATATATTTCACTTTGATAAAAACATACATCTCATTATACAAAGTATATTATTTATTAAAAAAAATCAAAACAAGTGTAAATTAGACAATAGACTGTAGAGAACATTTCCCTTCAATGAAGTATATATTATTAAGAAAATCAAGACATTCGTGAACGGTAAATGCTCTACCTAGAGCAACTTTAGCACAACAGAACCCAAGTTCAGCATGCTAGGAAGAACACAAAAGAAGGAAATGAAAAGAAGACCAATACAAATATAATTTATACATATATATAATGGTTGTGAGATTACTCACTCGAAAAAAATGTTAAATAAAAAAATAGTCATCTCACTTCACTTAACACAATCCACAAATAAAATTGATCCACTTAAATATAATGAATCAAGAAAACCTGAAAAAGATGAAGAGATCATAATTTTGTTCTATTTATTCAAAATTTGCTTCTATTTTTTATAGCATGCGCTTCAAGCCCACCCTCATGGGATAAAGGTTTATTTTTCTCTATTCCTTTGTAAAGATTTCTACTATCACAAAAAAAAAAATGACTACAATACAAGAATAAAAATTTTCATAAAGAATCTTGAATTGGAACCTTTTGAATTTCTTCGGTGAGTCCTTCTTGGTCTTGGCTCATTGTTTCCTGTACTCTATCACAACAGAAAATTAGAAGAGCTTGTTCCAGCCACTTTAATGAAGACATCCTCCAAGGTGGTGTCAGCCAAACCCCATGCATGTACAGTCATCTTAGCCTTCGCATCCTCGACCGCTCTGAAAACTTCGGCGATCTTAACTTCTTGCTTTGGCAATTCGAACTTCTGGGTTCCTGCAATATGATAAATCTTGTTCGCCCTCGGGGAAAGTTGGTGCGCCAACTTCTCCACTTCATGTTCTTCATTAGGTGAAGTTGTCATTGTAAACACAAAAGATCCTCCGTATCTAGCTTTTAGCTGTCAATGTATGCACATGATTAGTACTATTATTACTTCCCATTAGTCAGTATACAGTGTCACCACATCTGTAGATGGTGGGAAAAATTATTGAAGTTGGTCATGCTAATTTATACTCTGGGAATAAAAATGATGATTGATATTTGTGGTACATTACCTCTTTTGGGTTCCCTATGCATTGCAAGCTTCCATCTACAAAGATCCCCAAACGATCACAAAGAACTTCAGCTTCTTCCATTGAATGTGCTGGAATTAGTAGACCATGCCAATATTAAGTTAGGCTTGTAAACCAATTCACAGATGGAACTCTTGACACCATTTGAGGTGCCTCTCTCTCTCTGTCTGTTAGGTGTGTGTGTGTGTGTGTGTGTGGGGGGGGGGGGGGGGGATGGTTTGGGACCATGTTATTCTTTTTGCAGTCTAGTAGAGCTGCGTGTTCAATATGGCACCTTTGGCGAGGTATCCCCTCTTCACTAAGGGTCATGGGTTTGAATCTAACTTATGCTTATAAGATAAGATTTGACCATAAAACAAAACAATAGCACACACATGTAAGCTCGTCAATGGATCAGATAAGGATCTCCTATCCTATCTCATTCGAATAGATTTTAAGAATCTTTTCGTATCTGGAGTGAATATAAATATTTTTCAAATAGTTGACATGAATAAATATGGAAACAAGTTTGGGTGATCAAGTGATATATTAAGATTAGAGATAAAAATCAAAACTTGAAGGCTTCTCATCTCCTTCAGAAATCATTAAATAGTTAAATTATGATGCAGAATAATTAAATTTGAATAGTATATAACACAAACATATATAATTTTATAACATATGTCAAATATGAATATTTTTTTGGAGTGTATATATTGATATCTGTATCCACACTCCAGATATTCGCCTATCAGATAGTTTTTTATTTTCAGATATAGATTTAGAGCATATATAAATATTTTTCAGATAATTGACATACCTTCCAAAAAAAAATGTTCAATATGGCCACCACAATTAACATATCATGAGATTGAGACTTCAAATTAGATGCAGAGAAGTAAAAGCATTACTGGTTAGGATAATTGCCCGCCCTTGCTTTGCACGCTTCACGACTTCCCAAAGGTTCTTTCTTGAAGCAGGATCTAAACCAGTGCTCGGCTCATCCATATACACGACCTGCCCAGATAGACATGACATCAGAAAGATAGGTCAGCATAAATACGATGAACATGAAAAGCAGAATGGATTTTCCATGTCAAATAAGCCACACACTTTAGGATCTCCAATCAGTGAAATGGCAACACTGAGCCTCCTCTTCATACCGCCACTATATTGTCGGACTTGTTTATCACCAACTCCTCCATGGAACAGATTCACACTCTTGAGAGATGCTTCAACTGCCTGTAACAATGATTAGGATCACAAGAGAAGATTCATGTTGTTTCCCAAGTGTTTGTACTTGCTATATATCAAAGACAAAAAAAATATATATTAATTTTCAGCACTTTTGAGGGTATAGCAATAAATCAAGGAGTACTTTTGACTTCAGAGATTCCCCTTTCCAAGTCTTTGCATTCCCACTAGAATCAAAGACAAGGACCTTATCAATTTCAGCATTTCCAGTGGCATACGGCCTTCTCGTTCTTCTGGTTTTTTATGATATGGATACATAAATCCTCTCAACTATTGGCAGTTGGTGCCTATAAAGGACAATCTGATAAAACTATATCCCTGAAGGAAATACTTAATTTATTCATAACATTCCAGTAACTATGCTTCTTGTACTTTGAACTGATCATGAAGTCTCAGTTTCTGGCATGCATTCAAGTTCTTCCACTTTCCAAGATGTCTTCTTAAAGGAGGAGATGCTCAGATGCATCAATCTAAAGAAATTCACATTTAATTATTCATCCAAATTCTTAATGGATGAGATCATTTTTATGTTCACTAGTATGACAAGCTAGAGATTGGCATTAATACCTACTGGCTGGTGTGACCATCACAATACATTTTAACCTACTATATAGTTTTCAATGAATAGCATTTATATTTCAAAGTAAAATCTATGCGAAGAATAGAATGGTCCAACTGATGAACTGACCTGCATTAAGGAATCACCTTTAAGGTTCTTCAGTCTACCATAAAATAATAGATGCTCTCTACCAGTCAACATTTCCCAGAGCAAGCTGTGATACATACTGGAGGTTAGGTACTAAAGCATACTGTTTATGAGAGACTCATATCACACAGAAAAAACTTGTTATTGTGTGTGCGTGTGCGCGTGAGAAAGACTTAAGATCGTACAAAAGAGAGGAATTATGTACTTACTCATGCTGTGGGCATACACCCATCTTAGTGTATATTTCGTCCATATCAGTTTGGATATCTAATCTTTGGATATATGCAGTTCCAGAAGTTGGCCTGATGAGCCCAATCATCTGAAGAAGAAAAAATGAAGCTCTTTTATGTCATGTGAATAGAATTTTATATACAACTATGAAGCCGTAAAAACCCCGAAGGGAACAAAAGATGGAACAATAGCATATTATAATGCATTTGTCACTAAATTGCATTTTTTTACCGCAAGATACAGGTTTTGGAATGGTTCATTTTCTTACTCAGAATCAGAGAAATCATTTGGCAGAAGCACAAACTCCTTCAGACAGGCATTAACGTGATCAAGAAAATTATGGATGCATTAACAAGTAATGACAAACCTTGAAAAGTGAAATCCAAGTCAAATTTGGAACATATTATAAGCATTTGAAGCCTTCTAAACCTCTGACCACTAGTCTAACATTCACTTCTAGAGACCTTTACAGTTGCCTGTTGAATATGCAGAAGATTAAGAATGGCCAGCACAAGCAATGAACCTTATTTGTAAAATGCTACTAAAAAAATGCTTAGTTCACTATCCTAGATTATACTGTAAAAAAGGTTGCATATTAGAATAAATCTGACCAAATGCTACCAATTCAAGCTCAAAGTATCCCAGTTAATGTGCATTTTCATTAATAGATGGGACTGCACCTTTAAGCTACACAATTGGTCGAACTTTATATGAAACTGTTCCGACTTAATAGTCAGGATTATAAGATACAGCCACCATGAGACACGTGCAATGAGGATGGTAGGGTAAGGAGGTTCATCTAGCATCAAAATCATTCCTAATCCTTTATTTGGCAAAACAAATATACAAGATTGTTGTAAGCTCATAGATGAAATGAATGATATTTTATTTCCCTATTATCCTATTTTAATATCTGAAAACTACAGCCTGGACCATTAGAACATAAAGGAACTGGTAACAAGGTTAAAAATAAGGAATACAGGTAACTAAATGTTTATATAGTAAGTAAATATATATGTTATGATCCAGCTTGAATCCAGCCATTCTCAATTCGCTGCAGTTGAAATAAGGCAGGTTTTTCTGACAGTTTGAAAAACATAGGACAAGACTCTCCTTACATTTGAGGAACATTGTTAACGAAAATAAAAAAGAGATTCTCTCTCTCATAGGCATGAAAAATTAACTAATCTCAGATTCACATAGCCAAATGTTTAGATTTCCAACTAACCATGTTGATAAAAGAGGTTTTTCCAGCCCCATTTGGGCCAAGCATACCAAAACATTCTCCACGAAGCACCGCAAGGGATAAACCTCGAACTGCAAGCTTCACTGGGTTACCATCCCTTCCTGGATACACCTTTTTTAGGTTATCGCATATGATGGTATGACTTGTATTCAATCCACTTAGTAACTGCTCAACTAGCTCCTTCTGAAGTATATCAAGTTAAAGAATCAGCATAAATACAAATAAAACATGTACATTGAACACTAGTATAATAGTGAACCAGCTCAATTATTAAAAACAAAGGTAGAAAAATCAATCTGTGAGCTACAGAAGCAAATAAGGACACTTCGTAATTTGAAAGAATGCAATCTAGAGAATCTTATAGCATCTAGAAGCAAAACTAGGTAACTCACTGTATTCCAATTTCAGCACATGACATTTTCAACATTGTTTGGATCTTAAAAGTCAGCACAAAACAGTTTATGTATGAAACCATATCTACCGGGCACTTTCATAGACAAAAATAAAAATTTATCAAATATGGAGGACAAATCAGTTATGATGATGCTGACAATAACTGCCAATTACGACAGAGACAATCCCTCCCTCCCTCTATTTATCAATTGCATGATCAACATTATCTTCTATTACTGTAAAGTAATTACTCCCAAACAATGTTTTTATGCAGATCTGTTAGTAAAAAGATGCCCAAATTTGTTGGCTTGACAATGTGACACATACCAAACTTGACTTTCTAATACAGTTTTTATAGCTAAACCCAGAAGGAAATCAGTGGCTGCAACTGGAGAACTAATTAAAAAAGAGAAACCTTGACATGCATTAAAACCACATCTAAGAGATAACATTAGAACTTACTTCCCGAGTGACATCAGGTTTATCCATCTGAACAACTTTAGATCCACCTCTTTGTAGGATTGGCCTTTGAATAGATGACGAAGGTTTCTTTCGAAATAATGATAAGAAAAAATGGGAACTTTTTCTGACCTCACCACCCAACAGAGTAACTTGATCTAAATAATATGCAACTGGAAGAAGTACAAACCATTCCATAGTCATGATGATCAAGACTGACTTCATTCCATTCTCCTTGTCATTTAAAGACACCCAGCTTATGCCAGAAGTCCCCATGTAATTGCCGAAGAATGAATACTGTGCAAATTCATATAACCCCCGATATAAAGAAAATCCTGGAACAATCTCCATCACCCAAATCCAGCCTCCTGCAAAATGTCAAATCTTATCAAACATTTATAATGAATCAAGCATAAAGGGCATTGTTTCAAGCAGTCTTATATACAGCCCATGTGCAGTCTTATTACTTCTAATGAGGTATATGTTTTGTTAGATAGAGCATGTGATTTTTTTTAATGTAAAGGAATACATACAATTTATTGGGGTATATACTTCATATTTTATAAAGGTCAATGCTTTATTACATGAAGCATAAACTTTCATAGAAATTAAAGCATGTGGGAACTGCAAAAAGGACCGCATAACAGAAATTGACTCTGACCAAAAAAGATGAACAAATAATGACAAAATGAATCACAAAATATCTCTACTGATATTCATATTCTTACTCACTTGGGAAGGACTTATCTTGAACAAAAAATTGGAAAAGAAAGGATCCTAAGAGCCCTGATCCAAAGACATATATATATCCTACCACTGCAATCATCAGGAAAATACGAATGCTGCCATCATCAGAAAATACAAATACAGATAACACACAAAGAATCTTGGTTAGGCAATGTGGAATTCAATTCAGCCATACAAAATATATGGTAAAATCACCTGTTGCAGTCCTCGCATCTGAAAAAACCGATGCCAATAAAAAGGCAAGTGCAATCTGCAAATTTATAAAAATGAAATAGAAAACAAACTGTACCCCATAATCATTCAGTGTGAAGAATTTTAAACCTGAAAAAAAAAAGAGTAAAATGTAAAAAAGTCAACTAAATGACATTCTGGGTGAAGGAAATGAAAGGGCAGCTACTGAATTGATATCATACCTATAAGTGAGCCGAATAGCACAAAACAAATCATATAAAATGATGATAGACAAAAGAAATAAGCATAAGAGATTATCCAGTAAGGTCCATCCCCAAGTCCATGCATCTTCATCATAATCTTTAGATTCCTTTGTTTCTCATAAACCAGATATGTCAATATTATCTGCATGTAAAAGAAGCATTAGTTCAATACATACACCATCACCATTAATAAAATAAACACTATACATTACAAAAAATGGTCTATACCCCAATTAATGTATATTACAAGACTTGCATAGGATCCAAGTGGGTAACATCCAGGCCATCACTGGTAAACTCACTAACTCAGGATACAGATAACTCTGACAATAGAACACTCGTCTATGCAATGAACAATTAGAGCTACAAAGTCATTGTCATACTTGATTCAGCATATATTTATGTAATTATCAAGACAAATTTGGCCTGTATCTTACTAATGATGATTGACAGAAAATGCATCTCTTCTATTTTATCAAATTGAAAATAATTTAGAACATATAACAAGAACATAAATAGCTCAATATATCTATCATTTATTTTTTTAAAGATGAGACTATACTTTCAAGAGTTCATTGGAAGTTGGCACATGAGAATATATTGCACAAACTGTGTATTCCATACTAATCAGTTATAAGCTCAATAGCATAATTGGATACTCACTGGGAAAAGAAGCTCAACAACCCACGTGAAGAAAAGGGCACCAAGGAGAGAAGAAAAATCCAGCTTGATCTGTGTTGCAGATTTGGGCATTTCTTTAACGAAGTCAAACTGTATCTTTACACCAGAACCTCTCAAGAATTCAAGGTAAGCATTGGATGCCTAGGATAGAGAAATCATAAAAGTCACATGAATGTAACTAATTATGTGAATTTTAAGGAGAAAGACATAATGCAAAAAGATTTCCACACAAAATACCTTCTTCAAAATAAACAACTGCAAACAAAATTAGTAAACCAATATACTCATTTCAATCAAAAAAATTATAACTATAACACCAAAAACCAAGACCATCATTTACTCATATATTAGCTTACGAACAAAATTGTAATGTGATGAGAACCAAACATAATGAATCCCATTACAGTAAAAGCACTGATTTTTTTTTTTTTTTTTTTTTGGGAAAATAAGGTACGAATATTTATATAATAATGATACCCCTCAAACAAAGGAGACGAGGGATCTACAAAAGAAATAACAAAAGAAAAAAGGCCCCAACTGAGGCATAACAACTTTAAGAATCAAGAAAAAAAGAAAAGTTCAAAAACACAAAGGCCCCCAAGGAATATCTAAATCCCTTTCTGATTGGTAGCACTGAAAAAACTGGTATCCAATATAAATTTAATTCTGATTGATATGGAGTAAATAATTAATATATCCAGTTATAGGGTATGGCTGTTGCTAGTCAAGTCAAAAGAGTGCCACATCCTGATGTATGCCTTGACCAATTTAAAAATTAAAGAACTGAAAACTAACAAAATCACAAATACAGTAAAATAAGAAGAGAAAAAACTATCAGGACTTTCTACTGAGTTTTTAGTTAGGAATTTAAACCTTTGTCATTCAAAAATTTAGGCCATTAACGCATAAAGGGAGAATCATGATTATTCTCTCTCTAGTTATTCAATGAAATATAAAATGAAAACCACAGTTTTTTAAATTCTGGATGCGAGGTGGTTTTATAGGGAGTTTCAACAATCTAAATAAAACCGGTTTTTGATGGAATAAAAAAAGACATCTGGTAGAAGTTTAGCCATAAAGTTCTGTCACTAAATTTCACTAGTGTCTGAAGCAATGGAATTCCTTTGTCGATTTGGATTGAATCAGATCTTGAACTAGATCAACCCAACTTGAGGGTCAAAGTAGAGGCCAATTGTCAGTCAAGTCTAACTAGAAAATATAAGCTATCAAAATGGTCATATTCAGGCCATTACTTAGGCCCCAAGATCTCAATATAAACCTCAATACAATCCTTCCTCATTTCGCAATAAATATGAAATGCTGGCTCACTGAAATCCAATCATCACTCCCAGGATTCAAGTGTTTGAATGAGTTATAATCAAACAACAGGTGCCAACAAATGGCTACAACAGATTCTGGATGATCCCTGGATAAGCTCAAGAACCATGAAGAATGCAGATCATATTTCCTATGTTATACATATGCACGGTATAGAGCCAAGTATAAAAGTGCTCTATAGGTGCTGATTTCTCCCTAAAGGATCTTCAGCTGCAATGAGGCAAAGCACAATTCAAAAAATCAGGACTCCTGATATGGGTTGCTACACAAGCTGCAAGAACATTAAGAAGGGGGAAAACAAAAATTCTTTGAAGGAATCTGTGTTCTGGTGGTTTGGTGTCCAGGAAGATTATGAAAGAATGGTTCTGATGGGTGATGCATTATTGGCAGTAAGTGAACTTGAAAGAAGACCATTAGTCTTTCCAACATGAGCCCTGCACATACAAGCTACCAATTGCACCCTTTGAACCTGAGGTAGTGGAGAATTGGCAGCACAATCACGGACTCAAAGCCAAAACAAGACTAATTTTCTCATACTAAAAATTCATGAGGGATACAAGATGGAAGCTGAATGGGGGTCATTCAGGTCATTGAAGGGACTAAAAGGGACAGCCAAATTGGATCTATAAAGAAATGATAGCCCTAGGAAGATCACATATATCTTGAAGCTATTTTCAACAGGATGTGAAATTTCTAGGGAAGACTTTAGGAAACACACACACACACCTCTTTCTTCAGTTTGGCATAGTTTTCCTAATTGTTTCCTTTCTTCTTTTTTTTCTCTTGCGAACTTTATTTTAGATAATAAAAAAATTCTCATTGGACTTGCATGGTTGTGTATCTTCTTCAGATTAATATATTACAATGTTCAGAAAATAGGCACAGTTCATAGGGAAAAAAATACACTTTAGATATAATCAGTGAAAAGCAAAATCAGCATTGTTCTTCAATCTTGTCAAGAAAACAAAATTAGCATCATGACTTTGACAAGTGACTTAGAATTTCAAGAATAAAACATGACATTGGACCAAGGATAACACAAGGTATCTTTGGACCATGTAAAGGCTAAAAATGCTTACCACATTCAATGAGCGAGGCACACGCACCAATGCAGGCGGACCATTCCCAATCTTGTTGTTATGGGTCGAGTTGTACCAGATTATCACATTTAAATTGTTCTCATTGGAGTTTAAGAAATCATACGCTGCAACAGATTATGTGTAGCTTAGATAATGATCAAAATAGTCAAAATCATACATAAAATAGAAATTGAAAGATTGTTATAACCTGCGATTATTTCATTACTCTTTCTTTCGGTGTTTCCTTGTCGGTAACCTTTGAATAGTTGATCATTTATCTCAGAAGAACTATTAAGCCATAAAAGCAAGCCTTGTAGACATGTTACCTCTGATTCAAGAAGGAAAAAAATATACTGAGACTTCTTTTTTTTTTGAGAAATGGCAGGCAAACGCCTTATATTATATAAAATAAATATAGTGAGACTTGAAAAGCAGTTATACTTTGTTAAGAAAATCATCATATAAGGCTGTCAAATTAGGATATCAAATATGAAGTTCAGTATTGGTAAAACACCATTAGCCTTCCTATTTTTTGCATATAAACCTGTGCCACTTCAATTGAAGACATTGAAGTTTCTTAGTAAGAATTCCATGATTGACTCATGCTCACCAGATGATGGTCTATGATGCAAATCGCCCATATATATTTAGTTTTCTAGTCTTCAAGTGAACTGATGAGCATGATTAACACCCCAAATATATTTAGAATCGGTGATTTTGTAGATGAACTATAGCAACATGGATATACAATAAATGCATGGTGATGAGCATGAATCATAAAATATGGTAAAGGAAAATGGTATGTCCTGTGTGTAACCCATCCGCAAGCCTCACCGATTTCTTTTTTTTTTAAATTATGCACTTGTCCATTGAAGTTCATATTGTTATAAAAATAAATTATACACTGAGATACACTATTGTATATTTTTCATTGAGAAATGAAAAAAAAAATTTCATGCACTCAGTATACATTGTGATAGCGCAGTGTACGCTACTCTATCGCAGTGTATAGGCGGCTAGGGACCGTTTATAGGCTGCAAACGAGTCTGCAAAACAGATTGAGTGTATCAGCAATAAAATTTAAGTAAAACAACTACCATTTTTCAGGTTTGTATATGCATACTCACACACTTTTTATAGAGGGACAGGAATATATATTTATATATATATATATATACACACACACACAATGTTCCAAATTTACACATTAAGGAAAGATATACAATAGAAATATCAAACAATAAGTCTACCATATATGCACATCAATAAATGCTAGATAAACATATGTACTCCTCCCATAAAGAATATCTTATATTATATTACATATAATAATACCTTGCTGGATCGTTACAGTGGCTATCTTGAATGGAATGGCAATTGCGCTGTCTGGTGGACAATGAGGCTGAACTATATATATAGGTATACTGGATAAAAAAGCAGGTTCAATGAATTCTGTGAGTCGAGAATCTGTGTCAGTCCCCTGAATGGTATAATCTCATTAGCTCTGGTACTTTCTTCTATTGATCTTAAAATAATCAACAATTAATGCCTGAGGCAGATATTCGTTAAAAAACTCACCAAAATTAAATTGGATAAAGTGCTCAAATCTGAAAGATTAAGCGGGGAAGCGCTCGTGAAAAAATTTCCAGCCAAACCTGTTTATGGGATTGTAGAAACATTATACATATTTATAACTACTACTGGTAGGTACTAAAACCAAACTTGTTTCTAAAAATTGATTATAAAATATGATCTGCAATCCAGAAACCTCTATGATGATATTGTTTTAAGATTGAGAATACATACTTTCTGCAAGTGATTGATTATCCCCAGTGAACATTATAGTAGCAGGGCATGACTGAGTCAACTTGCATGATTCATCAGGCAATTCCATAAATGAACTATATTCAGTCCTTGTTGCACGATCTTCTGGTCGTGGTACTTGTAATAAAGGTGGCCACGCAGGAGGATTTGATATTGGACATGACACCGCTTGATCTAAAGTTGAATACTGGATTCCACAGACGTTTTCACATGAGCCAACCCCAGTAGTGTCTACACAACTACAGCCACATTTGTACTTGGACTTATCAAGTTCATTGTTGACCACTCTTTGGATGACAACAATAAGAACACAGAGGAGAAATGGAAATGCGATGATACCAATGTTCGTCCTTAAATTACGTTTCTGCGATCAAAACACATTGTAGCATGAATATTTATCATGAATAAAATTTTCATTTTAAAGAAACCTGTTCATCTTTTCCAGGAATAATCATATATGAATCTTTAAGGCTTCAGCTCCATTTCATTTTATTTCTTGTTGACATTTTGTATTCTGTTAACATATCATTTAGGGATACCCAAAAAAAATTCACTTTCAATACAGAATGTGGACAAGAAGAAGTTTGCTGGAACAGTACAAACCTGGGTCTCATTACATTGAAATAACACTCCATGGAAATCAGATCAGACCAAATTGACTTAACATTCTCCAAGGATGTTATTAGAAATATATGACAAGCAATAATAATTTCCAAAAAAAAAGAGGTTTCACTTTCTTCCAGACGTCTCAAAGACATGATTGAGCCATTGTGGTTTCTGAACTATGAGATTCCTTGCCACAGAGGAAAATCTAGAGTTTTGTTCAGCTTAGGTGCTTATTCTCATAATTCATTAATCCTCCATACCGCGGCAGATATTGAGAAGAGATCGGTGATGAAGTGTCAGAAGAGACCAAAAAACTTGCCCAATAGACATTTTTATATATTTAAATTCAGATATCTGTCACAACAGGTTGTCTCACAAACCATGGCTATATTTATGTTGTTTGTCAATAAGGATTGCATCTATCTATCTGTATCATTTGAGGGAGGTATCAGACTTCAGGAATGCACCTGACATTTATGATGGGGTATGGTAACTCAGATTTAATCATTCCCATGATGTTATCACTCAACTAAATTCTAATGCAGCTCCGTGATTTAATTTAGTCTTTCATTAACAATGAGATATTGAAGAAATCATAAAATGGATGAAATCAACTGCATAAACTATACCCATTTCAAATGATTTTTCCCAAAATTGAAATGACTCCTCGCTTTTTTCTTTTTTTTTTTGCTTGAAGATTATTATCGGCTATGCAGCAGATATCAGCTGTCAGTAAATCACAGGAAGATCGCATTACTTCAACTCTTTCCTTTTTTGTGAGAGGTAAAATTATATATTTTTTAATTTTGAATTCAAATATTTTTCCCCAAAAATATAATTCAGAAGGCAAGAAACTAACGGAACAAATATCATGACCCATTAGAACTATCAAAGCCATCACAAAATTTTAAATTAAAAATTACAGTTCACATCTAATGAGAAAGGTGAACACCAAAAAAAACTTTTGTAAAAATAGCTACATTTTATTGGAGAAAGACAAAACAAAAGATCAGATATAAGAATTCAAAACCCAAATAAAAAACATCAAATTCCAATAAAATCCATGAAATCCCAGAAGGAAGACAAACGGGCATCAACAACAACAAAAGACAAAGGCAAAAAAAATCAGATTTCAAGTAATCAAATTCAAATCCAACAACCAAAAAAGAAATCCTACAAACCCAATTGAAAGAAGCACACAAGACATCAATCCATAGACAAAGCACAAATTTTTACAATCCTCCAAAGTGTTTATTGATTAGAAACCCAAAAAAGACCACAAACCAAGAAAACCCATCAAAGGAAACATATCATAAATACAATATATAACATGAGAGAGAGAAAGAGAGAGATCATGGACCTGAATAGCGATGTTCTTCCTTAGCAGAGCATCAGCTTGGGTCCGGAAACTCGCGCGCCCGTGATTGGAGACGTCCATCATCGGATTTTGTTTTGTTTTTCAATTCAAAATTTTACCTTTTATTCTTCTTTTCTCTTCTGACACGAAGAGCTAACAAAATTTCAAATCGTATAGTTGTTGGAGACTCGCGTCCTCCGATTTCCCGCCAGAAAGATCAGACTGTTGATGGGATAGGTTTGTTTTTGTTTTCCTCTCTCTCTCGTCTGCAACACCACCAACCCCACCATGGATTTGGACGTGTAAATATTAAAATCCAAGCCCCATCCAAGGTTTATATCTATTTCAGGAATTGTTGATTTTGTCAATGGAATAAGTGATTTTCTGTTAGGTTATGTTTTTAATTATTCTCATTGAGAACATAATAATAAAAGTTGTTTGGTTGATGAATAATAAAATATAAATAAGGTATAAAAAATTGATTTGACATGTGGATCTAAGTCGATGTATAAGAGTTAGTGACATGTGATTTGATGTGATGACATGTGATTTAATAGGTAGATCATCTTATACCAGAGGAATAACACAATTCTATAGGGGAATTTGGAATACAAATATCAGTTTATTCTCCTCTAATTATGCATAGCTATACCCACTCATTTTATCTATCCAAACATTTTTTATTGTTATTCTCCTATATTCCCACATATTCCTCTCATAATCCTCTACCCAAACACCCCCTAAGGTATACTTATGTCAGAATAAGTAAAAATAAGTTGATATTTGTATTACAGATCATATATGAAATTGGGTTATTCTATCAAATTTATTCAACTAGTACATTAGGATCCACATGTCAAATCACATGTTATCACCTTTATTAATAAGGGGGTAGTCAATTAAGATTTTCATGGACAAATTGTCCATGTCCATGGATTTGTAAATCTTGTGTTTTTCAATCAGGACATTGGTTTGTGGACAAAAAGTCCAGTGTTATTCAATTGAGACATTATTTCATGGGCAAAAAGTCTAGCGTTATTCGATTGAGACATTATTTCGTGGACAAAAAGTCCAGTGTTATTCGATTGAGACATTATTTCGTGGACAAAAAGTCCAGCGTTATTCGATTGAGACATTATTTCATGGACAAAAAGTCCAGTGTTATTCGATGGAGACATTATTTCGTAGACATAAAATCCAATGTTATTCGATGGAGACATTATTTCGTGGACAAAAAGTCCAGCGTTATTCGATTGAGACTCTTCGTAGTAGACATTTTGTCTTGTGTTATTCAATTTAAATAGGATTTGTAAAGACTTTCATAAGTGATGGATTTTTGTGGACTTTTGTGGACTTTAGAAAGAGAAATACAAAGAAAAAGTCATTTCAGAATCCCACCCTCATGGACTTTTATTCCAGTATTGTGAATATTTCTTCTTTTTTTTCTTTCAACAAAACTCATTTATGATTTTTATCCCATGCCTTTCATATTTTTATTCATTTTTTTTTCTTTATTTATATCTTTTTTTTCTGAATGTCCATTTGTATGAAATATTGCTATCACCTCAAATGTTTGATGAATATATGAGAATGGTAGATTTGCTTGTGTTGCAATAAATCATTTCATTATTATATATTATATAATATATGCCTAAATCATCCACAATTATTTTCTAAAATATAGATTTATTATAGATTTGATTATATGTAAAATGTTTTATTTGACTTTCTTTGAAGATGTTATTATTTCTGTATAATATACATCCATTTTTTTATAATGTTCAGACATATATAAAAATAAAAAGATATCTTTAGACATATGAATATATATGACTAAATATATTGATTGCTTTTATTTTATTTTTTATTTAAAGTAATATAATGACCACTTTTATTTTATTTTATTTCAAGTAATATAATTTATGATTTTATTTCATTATATTTGAAGAGATGTAATATATGATTTTTATATAATATATATATTTTCTTATTTTTTATTGTCTTCCTAATTAAAAACCCATTCCTCACCTCTATGAAATTCTCTCTCTATAACAGAAAAAAAAAGGTTAGCTCATTGTGGATTTTTCTCAATATAAGGTTTTTTTCTCTTTTTTTTATTTTAGATCGATTGTTTCGAATAAAGAAGAATTTTTTATGAATGTAAATATGTATGAAATATTGATATCGACTCATATGTTTGATGAATGTAAGAATTATGGATTTGTTTGTGTTGCAATCAATTATTTTCATTACTTATTTTTTATCATGGCATTCTAGCAATATGCATTTCAGATAAGATTGATATTTGCTATATTAAATTATATTTTATGTTGGGTATGATGAGTTCTTTATTTGTTATTTAAATCCAAAAACATTATTGTGTTTATTAATAGAAATCCATATGTGAAAATAGTCAATCTGTGAAAGAATGCTAAAATCTGTGAAAGTCTTTAAAAGTCCATGAGAGTGATTTGTGAAAGTCTGCAAATGTCTGTGAAAGTCTGTGAAAGTCCATGAGAGTGATTTGTGAAAGTTTACAAATGTCTGTGAAAGTCCATGAGAGTCAATATGTGAAAGTCTACAAAAGTCTGTGAAAGTCTATGAAAGTCCATGAGAGTCAATCTATGAAAGTCTACAAAAGTCTATGAAAGTCTGCAAAAGTCTGTGAAAGTCTGCAAAGTCTACAAAAGTCCATCACTTAAACAATGTCCACAGAAATCCATCAAAGTCCGTATCGACTACCCCCCCATAAATCAAATGACTCACATGTCAAAACAATTTTTTACATTTTACAAATCTTTATTCACTTCTTATTCTTCATTATCAATCAAACAGCAAAACTTTATTATTATATTTCCAGTGAGAATAACTAAAAAATGACTTATTCTTTACCCCTCGTATGGAGTGTGACATTGAGGTATTCACTCTTGATAGGTATACTGAGATAGATAACAATTCAGGTTTAATAAGTAACTTTTTGTTTGGTTGTCTTTTTAGTTATTCTCATTGGGAAACGTAAAAATGATTTTTTGTTGTTTGGTTTACCTTTGATAAAGTGATAATAAATGATTGATAAGGGATGAATAAGAGTTTATGACTTTTTAAATGACAACTATACCCCCTAGGAATAGTATGAGAGATATATGATTGATTTGATAGATGTGATAGTTTTTAGAATCTGTGCGAGACTGTTAGGTGAGATAAATTTTTTAAAATGACAAAACAATGTATTTTTATTCATTGGCATAGATAAGCCCTGATAAACAATTCAAACATTTCCTTCTGGCGTGGAAAATAAGGCAAGAATAAAAAAGAATACATAAGAATAACTAAAAAAAGTTGTTTGTTTTGATAGAATAAACCCTGATAGTTGTGTCTGGATAAGTTAGGATAAGGCCTGATAATTATTCTAAGGAAATATTGGAATTGTTTATCAGGGCTTATCTATGTCAATAGATAAAAATATCATTCTTTATCATTTTAAAAAATTTATCTCACCTAATAGTAGTTTCACACAGATTCCAACAACTGTCACATCCATCAAATCAATCATATATCTCTCACACTATTCCCCATGGGCAAAATTGTCATTTAAAAAGTCATAAACTCTTATTCATCCATTATCAATCATTTATCATCACTTTATATAAGGTGAACCAAACAACAAAAAAGTCATTTTTACGTTTCCCAATGAGAATTACAAAAAAGACAATCAAACAAAAAGTTGCTTATTCAACCTGGATTGTTATCTATCATAGTATAGCTATCAGAAGCGAATAACTCAATGTAACACCCCATACGGGGGGTTAGAATAATTATCAACTTTATCCTAGCTTATCCAGAAATAATTATCGGGGTTTATTCTATCAAAACAAACAACTTTTTTTAGTTATTCTTATATGTTCTTCCGTATTCTTGTCTTATGTTTCACGCCATATGGGGGGTACGGGCCCGTTTGGATGGATGAATAAAGGGTGGAATAGGAGGGATAAAGGAGAATAAAGGGAAAAAAAACTATTTGGGTGGGTGGTATAAAGGGGTATAGCTATGCAAAATTACGTGAGACTAAGCAGGTATTTGTATTCCAAGTCCCCTCATATAATTATGTTATTCCTCCACTGGTATAAGAGGAACCACCTATCAAATCATATGTCATCATATGAAATCACTTGTTATTACTTCTTATACATCAATGTAGCTCATATGTCAAATCAACTTTTTACACCTTATTCACATTTTGTTCTTCATCAACCAAGCACTCTAACATTTATTATTACGTTTCCCAATTAGAATAACTGAAAACACAACCAAACAAAAAAATAACTTATTTCATTAATAAAGTCAACAATTCCATGAATAAATATAAATCCCAAAATAGTTTATATCTCTATCTAAACGGTTAATAGAATAGTTATCTATCTTAAAATAACTTGTGTCGCTACCCAAATGGGTAAATCAACGAAATTGCCCCATATTTCATTAAATTATTTTTAGATCATTGGTATCAAAAATAGTTTTGTTACTTTCATTACATCAAGAGCATCTCCAATTCTTAATTTAATTTGAATAAAAATATTACAAATCCTCTACAATCCTTAACTTAAACCCAAATCTAATGAACAAGACTAAAAAATTTAACCAAATTAAAAGAGACCAAAACTTTACTCAAAATTTTTTTTTTGTCGAAATTAGTGAATAAATTGGAAGATAAATTTTTTTTAAAAAAAATTTGAGTATATGGTTTAAGACACATCATGCCAAACGAAATTTTTACCAAATTGTTAAAATTGAAGTACAAGATTAAGGGTTGGAGTGAGAACCTTAACCCATTAGAAAATTATTATTTATAAGGTGAGGAGAAGAATAAATGAAAAAAAAGGAAGAGAGAAAAAGAGGGATTAGAGAGGGCGGACAATAACAGTGGGAAGAGGACGGTCGGCGGAGGACGGCGATAAGAGGAGGGGGTGAAAAAGAGAAAGTAAAAAAGAGAGAAATACAGACATAGATGACGGATGGGGTGGGTGGCAGGGGTAGGTGACGATGGGATGGGGGTAGAGAGAAAGAGAGAGAGGATCGTGCCTTTCTTTTCTTCTCTTTTTATTTCTCTTTGTTTCATTTTCCTTTTCCTCCTCCTTCACCACCCTCCTGCACCCCTCTGCCATCTCTCAATATTGTTTTTTTTTCATACACTATTCTTTCTTTTCTTCTCTCATTTTTCCCCAATTCTTATTTTCTTCTGGACAGTCATCCCACCCTAAATTGTTTTTCGAGGGTTGGGCTAAATGCCCTCATTGAAAAATAAATAAATAATTACAAGAGAAGATATTTATGTGGTTCTACAAACATTGGTTACATTTACTGAAAGAAAAACTATGTTATTATAGTTTGTCTTTGATATGAGAAACTGAAATGCAAGACAAATCACATATGCTAGATGGAAAAAAATTAATTTTCCATGTTTATTGTGGAATATTTTCTATTATGCTTTAAACAAATCAATAAGAGGAATCATGTTTATACCAATGTTATTTAATCTCCACATTGAAAATATATCCAAACAAAATATATATTTATCTGTCTCACTATACCTAATTCCTCTATAAAGCTATGATGTCATTTAGATCCATGGTGTCACAAATTATGTGCTATCGAATCGTGAAATTCTTAAACCATGGATCCAAAAAACGTCTGTCATTTTAAAATAAAAATAGTGTTGCTCGTTTTTTGTGTAAAAATCTTGACAATGTTGTAAAAAAATGTTTTTTAGAATCCATTGCTAAATGCAACTGCAAGACACATAAAATACCAAACTGCCCCTCAATATTTCAAAAAATTTACTTTCAAGTTCTAATGTATGTTCGTGTACATGGGTTTCAAACAAAAAATTAATTTCATAATCAACAAAAAGAAGAAGAACACGAGTTTTTTTGCCAAACAATATTTTCTTTACGCATAAGAATTTTTTAGAGGGATTCAAATGAAAGCATTTGATTAATTGGGTCTCAAAAATCGTGTAAGTAAAATCCAGTTAGACACCTCACATTCAAACGATGCCTATGAAAAGACTTTAAATGAAATTATTTTTTAAATAAAATATTTTTTTAAGATAAAAAATGGAAAATATTAAATGCAGTCTTTTTTATAGTAACATTTTCATCCACACATGTTTTAATTTTTTAAAAATGGTATACCTCATCTAAACAATGTACATGTTTTTATAAAAAAATATATATATCATATACTGTAATGAATTGTATAAATTAATTTATAAAAGTTATTCAATTTTTTTAACAACATATATACTTGTTCACATGAATATATATAACATTCATAAAGGATACATGACGAGGTAAGACTGTGTAGAAGTGCTCAGTGAAAATGGGAAAGCTAGTTCCCCAACAAACCACAAAAGCGTTGCACTTCCCAAAAGTACCCCTACAAAATTTGAATGAACCCAAACACATTCATACACAGCGAGGGTAAAACTGTCTTTACACCATGTCAAGCTTCCATTTCCACCCCGAACGAACCATCTCTACCAAAACTTTTTATATCGACAAAACAAAATAAAAATTGTTATAAAATAAAAAGGAAAGAAATGGAAACACAAAAGAAATATAAAAGAAATTGGAGCACAAGAGGTGTAGATAAACTATTCTTCAAGAACTCATTTCATTTCTCATCTCTTCTCATTGATACTCTTCATTGTACACAAGCCCTTTATTTATAGGGTCACAATCACAATGATAGAAAATTCAAAATACACACTAAGATAAATGCATACACAAATGCATAAATTACAATTTTAATATGGCACATGATACCAAGATTAATCTATTTATTGTGTGGTCATCCACAAATATATGCATGTATCTTCAAATGCATATATTCGTAACATTCTTCCTTGGATGACCATTACACATAGAATATGCCTCATTAAAACTTACTAAGAAAACCATGTGAGATAAAAACTTAGTGAAGGAAAAAGAGTATAATATTCTTGTGCATGTTTCCGTACTGCCTCATTAAAACCTTGTCAGAAAAATTCAGTGGGAAAAAACTGGTCGAAGGAAAAAGAGTAAAATACACAAATATTTTTAATTTAAATTACTCCTCCTGTTCAGCATGAAGTTCTTTGAATTGATGCATTCCAATGTTTTGCAATAGTTTCCATTCCTCTGAAGCTCGTTTGTGAAAGAACTTCGGTGAGATGTACTTGGTTCTGATGCCTTTGATGAAGCTTCTTTTAAGTTATGTAATACATGCAGTATTGTCTTTATGTAAAATGTTGGATTATCTTTGACAATTAGAAAATCTATACAATAGAATAAATCCATATTTGTTGTTTTACATAAAAAAATGTTTTTTTTTCACAATATCGAGGTCTTCATGTAGAGTAAAACCTGGTCAAGTAATTGATTAAAAATAAAATGTCATGTCTAATACCTAGTGTGAAATATAATAAAGCACTTATTATATTATATATGTTATTTATACTAAGACATGGTTGTCGGTATCGAATTTCGAGAGGGTCGGCCTCCTTCCCTTTAGTTTTTCGCGGCGGCGTGTGTGGGGGTTCTTCAGGGATTTGGATTCGGTGCGCGTCTTGGCAGGCTCAGTTGGATCGTCTCTCGAAAGGGTGGTGGGGGTTTCGTTCCTGGCTGAGATACCCGACAGCTACTCAGGAGGATTCAGGTGGTGTTTGTGATCGCCGCCTGCTTTATCAAAAAGCAGGAAAAGTAGGGCTTGGATTTGATCGCATTCGTGGGGGAGTTTGTGGGATCTCCGCTCTGGGACACGGGCATGCCGTACACAAAGGTGAAAAATAGGAATCCTATTATGCTTCGGGAGCTTGCTAGAGGAGATTTGAAGGTTAGGGTGTAGATGAGGGTCGGCTAGTGGGAATTAGCCGCCTAGTGGGGACGTCTGGTTTGGATTAACCGCCTAGGACCTGATTCAATTTGGGAAGAACCTGGGCAAGAAATGAGTTTGATTTTGGTAGAGCTTAAACTAGGTTTAACCTGGGTTTTAGAGAGTGGATCTGGAGAGTGGATTTATGTAGGGAATGGGCTTTTCTTTCACTTTCTCTCTCAAGGGTTTTGAAGTGGTAGTGTAGGGAGTGGGCTTGGGAATGAAAGGTATGTGTTGATTTGAAGTGGTGATGTTGTAATGGATTGGGATTGAATGGATTATGAGTTGGATGCTCCCTATTTATAAAAAGGGGGCAGAGTAGTGTCTACTGGACAATAGATCAAATTGGGTAATAGGGTGGTTGATTTGGCCCCACCATTAATCTTATGTTCTTCTGACAATGTCCAGGTGAGAGGCACCTAGTTGAAACTAGCCGCCCTATGAGGGGCGGTTACTCTCAAGTAGCCGTCCCCATCATGATCTGCCAAACGTCTCAACTCTGACAAGCGGTGGCTTGGGTCGGTTACTAAGGTTGAACCGGCCAAGATGGGGTGACTAAAGGGCAAAAACCACCGCAATCATCAACATTAAATGTTGTTTTATGTCTCATCCAAAGAAGCGGTTTGGGGTCGGTTAGGGGGGGCAGCTAGTTAAAGATAGCCGCCCAATATGGGGCAGCTACTTCCAAGTAGCCGCCCCTATCCAACTTCCAGAATTCTCTAAGTGTTGGACTAGGATTTCCGATTTTGTTTTTCTAAAGAAGTTTTCTATTAAATGTCCAAATGTGGTCATTTTCAAACATTACTTGAAGTAAATTTCTTTTCTTTGGACTGTCAAAATTAGGGTATCTACAATGGTATTTCAAGATCAAGAAGATATTCATTACTTTCTTTTGGATGAAAAAAATAGCCCTTATTTGGGTCAAATGATTTGACATTTATAAGAAAACTAAATTAGATGAATATATGTCCATAGTAAAGTGCTTCAAAACTTTCTGTACTATACATTGTCTGATGGACAAGGGTTATACTTGGGTTTTACTTGATCTGAAGGTCGAGACAATATCTTGTTTTTCCAAGATTTTTCATTTCAAATTCAATCCTTTTGAGACTGTCTCTTCATAGTAAATTACCAAGTCTCTGCGAAAAATCTTTTGCCATAAGACGTATTTTACATCTCAATATTTCATTTTTGTCAGTCGGCTTTCTTACAAATACTTATTTGTATCATGCAAACTTTACATCTTCAGGTGTTCAGACTACAAGTCCAAATACTTCATGTTTCGCTAATGAATTCAATTTGGCAAATCATTTCTACATCTATATTCTTCGACGTTTTACGGCTTATGATCCTCATAATATCAAGAGCAATATCATATGAATATACATTGTCGACAATGATTTTATTTATATCTCATCTTTCTTCTTTATGATTTAATGAGATCTCATTTTTACATTTGCCTCCTCAGGGGCAACCACATCTGGGGGTTACATCTTTAATTAGAAAGATGAGATTGATCAATTTGCTTTTGTTGCTTGTACTGAGGGTCTCTTCGTGAAAACTAACCTCTTTGTTTACCATTTCTTGTGCCTTTCTCTTTTTGAGAATTTTATCCTTTTGCATCGATTGGTCAGCCACGTTTCTTGCATTCCTTATATTAATTTGGTGAATGTGGTTCTAAATCATCAACTTTAATAATTTTAATAGCTACTGTAAATGAAAATATATCATCGATGATCACTTGTTTGCGATCCCACAATATCTTTGTATTTATTTGATTAATGATTTTTTTTTCATTTTCATGTATTTGTCCTTCGAGGACATGTCTCTTCAGGGACTTGTATCGTTTCAAGGATATTATCTTTTATAAAAGTTATTAATGTGGATCTTACAAGTGTTTCATACTCTTCTGGAGCATTATTCTTTTCTTTCAAGGAACATAATGATCTTTCGAACCTATAGGTCTTCCATGCTTCAAGCATGTTTTGTCAATTATTTAGCCGGCACACTGATAGTTTTTCAATTAGAACACCAATCCGAACTCGAGTTTTTACGGTTGAATATGTGATCTAGTCACTTTTCTACATGAGTAAATGCATCTACCATTGATGCTCAATTCTCTTATGATAAAATGTTTTAATAAATTTCGCATCGTTCTTTAAGCGACGAATTTCCTCCCCCTAACGATAGAAATATTATCTCATTATAATGATGATTCACAAATCGTGTTGTAAAACATCCTCATTACTAGACGAAAGAAACTTATGGTTCTTTGTAATTGAATTTTTAATTGTTTGAAGCATCATTATATACCTCATGGTCATATAATATTTGCTCTTCAAGAGCCTTTAATCAAATTTATAGTACCAGAAATAGTACAAACATTTGAATTAACTAATATTAAACAATAAGACAAATATAAAAATAAGAAAATGCATTTTAGATAACAAAGAAAAAATTAAAAAATGTAAATACATAAATGACAAAAGTCTGATCGTACGTCAGGTATGTGACCATGTTTTTCAGCGCCCCGAAACAATCATTTTTTTTTGAATTTTAAGGGTTTATTATGCAAATATGTTCCATTTTATTTTGCTTTTGTACAATTGCAATCCAATATGGTGGTTTGAGATGGTTTACAATCTCTATGATTATTGTGCTTCCAATTTTATAAAACATGATCTCATCATTCAATTTTCATGGCTAAAATAAAATAAAATGCATTTGCTTTGGGTAGAGATGCTGAGCCATTGAATTGGTATATATATGATTTTTCATTAAAAGTTCGTTGTTGGGCAATGATAGTACATTAAATTGATGAATTATTATTGTTTTCCCTATTGCTATTGCTGGAGCACATATTTGAAGCATAATGGCCAGTTGACCTTTCATAATGAGGCATTTTTTTTCAAATCCTCTTATTACCATAATAAAAGTTAATCATAATTTTTACATGTTTCTGCTGGGATACATGAATCTTTTTTTTTCTTTTCTTTTTTGATGATCCTTCAAGGACTCAAAAAAACATCATCAATTTTCTTTGTGCCTACAGGGACACAAGTAACCACTATATATTATATAGTCCTTCATGGATAAATTTTTATTTTTTATATATGGTCCTTCAGGGACACATTTTAATCATTTTTTTCACATGATCATTAAGAGATTCATGTTATCTGAATTTTTGTACGGTTAGTCCTGTAGGGACATATCTTTTACATGATCCTTCAGGGATCCATGTTATGATACCTTTTTTTTGTGGTCTTTAAAAAATCCCAAAAAACATTTCATACCTTTTATATGGTCCTATAGAACATTGTTAATCATAACTTTTATATAGTCCTTCAGAGACATGTAGTCATAATATTTATTTAGTCCTTCATGTACATATGATTTTATAACACCAATTATTTATAAAATATCAAAATTGACATGATATGTATATATATATATATTACTCGTATATTTTTAACTACACTAATTCTGAACATTAATGAGTTGAGAATGTTGAATGGAAAAAATTCTGAATTTAGACATGCTACCGAAATAGTTTGAGGAAGGCCAATAAATTCATGAATCTCATGTTTCTACATATTACAATCATGTACACTATACTATTAAGAATTCTCCCATTTTTTTATATGTATTTTCTATATGAATACGTACACTGAAATTTCGGCGCCACATATCATGAGTAGAGAACTTTACGTACAACATGTTTATACGATATAAATAGAATACGGATTCAAGTGTTTGGCAAAAAAATGCATGCAACAAGCTATCATGATTCAGCAATTAAAGCATCAATATAGCATCTAGAAAAGTTGTACCTAATCAAGGGAACCAATATATCAAACCAGAGTATTAAGTTGAAACTAATAAGACATATATGCCCCGATTTGAATAAATAATCTGTGAATATATACACTTACCATTCAGCCTAAGAAAGTTGTTCCATTTAACAAAAGGTAAATATTGGTTATTGCATCTATACCATAAAATATATATAGACAACATATCTAGGAATTAAAAATCAAATGGTTATAACTAATTAAATTGATATTTCTATTTGAAATCAATAAGCCATGAGAAATAAATTATTGAATTACATAGCTTATTTTCTGGTTAATTAGCATGTATCTATGGGATGATCTCAAATATTACACATACAACAAAACAAATGAAACAAAATATGATGAATTTCCCAAATACCCCTGCAGCCAACCCCCGATATTTTTTCTGCCCCCACCTTTTGAAATTTTTTTTACCCCTATAGTAAACACTTAATTTTTTTTCTACCATCATTCATTTAATTCTCCCAGCCCCACAAAATCACAGTTTTTCCCCTGTAAGTGCATATATATTTTTTGTAATTTTTAGAACATAAAATGTAATTTATGTAAATATTATCTGTAAATGCATTACTATACATGTCATGTAAAAATGTTAACTTGCAAAACACTAGAGAAACAAACATTAATGCATAACACCTAAAAATATTTTATCACAATAAATACATCAAACACTTAAATTCATCTAATGTCTATATTCGGATGTTCTTTTCCTACCCTAATGAACTAAGATGTTGTATTTAATCTGATCATCTTCATGTCATTTTGGTTGAAATCAAATCCATTGTTACACCTTCGAGTTAACAAACGTACATCATTAGGAAGAAAGTGCAATTCAAACTATATTAGAGATGCAATAACTAGTCAAACACTCAAATAAATCAAACACCAACAAGTGTGTACTTCATGATAATATAAGAACCACATATATATTAATGTTATGCATTAATGTATGTTTCTCTAGTGTTTTACAAATTATCAGTTTTACATGACATAATATGCATTTACAGATAATATTTACAGAAATTACATTTTGTGTTCTCCAAATTACAGAAAATATATAAGCACTTACAAGGAAAAACTATGATTTTGTGGGGCTGGGGGATTAAAGGGATGAGGGTAGAAAAAAAATTATGTGTTCGCTGTAGGGGTAATTTTTTTTTTCAAAAGGTGAGGGCAGAAAAAAATATCAGGGGTTGGCTATAAGAGTATTTGGGCAATTCACTCAAAAGAATATTGATTACATAACCAAGCATTTTTAAAAAAATGATGCTGGAACTTTTGAAAAAAAAATTCATCAAAAAAATGTCTCTCACTTTAGACGGGACTATATATGTGCCATACATATATGATTTGTATCAAATCATAATAGTTTCAAAGTAGATTATCACAAACTTATCTTGTTGAGAGTTTCTTTGTGCATAAATGTGTGTGTGTATATATGTGTGTGTGTGTGTGTGAACCACAATTTAAACATTCATACGGATTTGATTATGAATTTTGAAGTCATGCACATATTACTCACATGACATAGAAATATTGAACATGGTCGAAAATGAATTTACATATATATGCAGCATAGAGTATGAGATTAGCACCCCCCGTTTTTTTAATATAAAATTTTTATAAAATTATATACTATGTTGTATACAAAATATCAAATAAAATTCATAATAATTTGAACATCATCTCAACTCATCAAAATACAAGCCTCGAGAGCGTCGTCATGATAACGTGTTATAAAATAAAAAAGAAAGAGATGGAAACACAAAAGAAATACAAAAGAAATTGGAGCACAAGAGGTGTAGATAAACTATTCTTCAAGAACTCATTTCATTTTCCATCTCTTGTCACTGATATTCTTCATTGTACACAAACCCTCTATTTATAGGGTCACAACCACAATGATAGAAAACCATAAAATACACATTAAGGTAAATGCATACACAAATGCATGAACTATAATTTTAATATGACACTTAGGCTCCGTTTGGTTGTACGATTGTGTTAGATTCTGCTTTTTGAAAAGCTAAAATCCCAAAATCGTGCAGCCAAACGGGTCGGATTATAGCAGAATCAAAAGCTGGATTCCTTTTAATTTCTCTTTCGAAATCCGTGTTTTTAAAATCTCAAAAACAACGATTTTTTGTCAGAATCGATTTTTTGAATTGAAAAACAACTTTTTCTACTAAACATTAAACTCCTTTCAAATATTGATTCTTGAATTTAAAAAAAGCATTCAAAAAAGTCAAGATTTAAAATCATCTTAAAAAACAGCTTTATTCCAAAATCTATTTTTCAATCTGTGTTTTAAATAGAGCCTTAATATGAAAATGAATCAATTTATTATGTGGTCATCCACAAATAAATGCATATATCTTCAAATGCATATATTCATACCAAAATTAAATAAAAATTCTGACCCTCCAATCGTCAGCCCTTACGAACCACACGAAAAGCCACCCAAACATTTCACGTGCGCTCTCTCTTCCCCTCCTATAAATACCCCCCACTCACTTCACTCGTCCCTCTCTCTCTCCCGAAACCCCAACAATGGCGGCGGCGACCACGTTTTCTTCGTCTCTGACGGCCCCGATCGCCGGATCCCTAAAACCGTCGCCGAAGGTCCCTTGCGTGCTCCGTTTAGGGTTCCTGTCATCCAAGACCTTCAATCCCCTAGTCGCCTCATCAGGAGCGGTCGCCCCTGGCGGCGCCGCCGTCGGTGCTCGGATGATGTTGGTTCCCGCGGTGAAGCCTGCGATATCGCTCGATTTTGAGACTTCCGTTTTCAAGAAGGAGAAGGTCACCCTAGCTGGTGAAGACGAGGTCTCTCTCTCTGTGTCCCCCTTTTCTCTTTCTTTTGGTTTTGGTGTTTGTTTTTTTGGGCTTATGTAGGTGGTGTTGAGTGTTTGCAGTATATCGTAAAAGGAGGGAGGGACCTGTTTCATCTTTTGCCGGAGGCGTTTAAGGGGATCAAGCAGATCGGCGTGATCGGTTGGGGGTCGCAGGTTTTGATATCAACTTGTTCTCTCTCTCTCTCTCTCTCTCTGGGTTTTATCTTTATTGGTTCGTCTGATGTTAGGTTGAAAGTCTGGATTTTTTTTGGTTTGAATGGAAACCCCCTTAGTCATAGTTGGAATGTGTGAAAAGAAACTATTTTTGACATTTAGTTTTTTGTTTTATCAATTGGAGCTGATGTTGCTGTAAGTTGTGCAGAGATTACATGGTCTGGTTAGTCAATGAAAATAAGGATGTAAAATACATAACAGAATGGTGATAAAAACTGTTGAAAGATATATAACATAATCTCTTTCATATTTGCCAGCTTATGGCCATTAAGAAGTCCGTGTAACACTTTTTATCTCTATTTGGTGTAATATGATGTTGCGGCCAATCTTTTATTAATAAAAATGTAAATCATAATGCAATAGTGGTAATAGTGGAGGAGAAGCTTTTATTTGCATTAGTTGGAAATGCCAAGGGAGATGTATATTCAACATGTGCAGGAAGCAGTTTTTGCTCATTACTAGTAAATTAGGAAAACAGGGTGGAATAACATGTATTTATGGACGAAGCACTGTGAAGTCATGTATGATACAGCAAAGAGGATTAATTGACTGCCTTTCATGAATCTTTTGTAGGATTCCTATGGGTTTTGTTGTTATTCAATCGGAAGAATAATATCTAAAATATAGAGGCATTTTTTAAAGAGCATAATGGGTTTCTGAAAGTGTAAGGATGTATTCGAGGGTTCAGAAATGATGGTTTAGTAAGATATCTCTGGAAACATTTAGGGCAGCATCCTTCTCTGTCTACCTGTCCTTACTTTTTATGCAATGTGGGATGTAAAAGGATAAAAATATAGAAAAACTATTTTCCATGATGAGAGTAATATTTTTTACCTGAGTTTATTTAATAGAAAACAAAAACACTGGAAACATACATGGAATTCTGCAGTAAATTTACCTAAATTACGGAGCTTCCACATCCTCAAGGCAGACAGACTAAACATTTGAAGAACGGAACTGTTTTATTTGTTGAGCAGTGATATGTTAACATATGTTAACATAGCTTCCACATCCTCAAGGCAGATAGACTTAACATTTGAAGAAGGGAACTGTGGATCTTTTTTGGTTTAACATGCCTACATCGTTTCACTAATTTTCTGTTTTTCTTGTTATGTTCTTTGTAGTCCACCATTTATCTAATAATGGTGACCCAACCTTTATAAAAAAATTGTTTTTCCTTGTTATTTTGAACAAGATTTCAAAATGTTCTGGTTTATTACATCAAGTGGGAGATGCAAAGTCCAATATCTCCTTGAATTTGTTTTATTCATGTAGAGGGTTTTTGTGGGTCCTTTTTCAGTTCTCTTTTCAGATGCCTTATTTCCTTGAAGATTGGGATTAATAGTTCTATGTGTTTTCGGGTTAAGAATAATTGGTATGTTTATTATTGTGTTCCTAAAAATTCATGTTTTAGAAACTTGTCAGAGGATGAGATCTCTGAGGTGGAGTGTCTCTTTGTCTTTTTGCAAAATTTGGAAATTATGACAGTAAAGAGAGCAAATAATTTGGGCTTGTGGAATGTATCACTTTTATAGTTATGTTTTGCTGACCAGTTCTTTGGTGGTTGGGGGCATAGTTTGAAGTGCGGCTGCACGTACCGGTACGTGCAGCCGCACATGCTAATGTGCGCCCCTGAGCGCACATTCCACCCAATATGTGGCGCACGTTCGAATTCCGTTCGAACTGAATTCAAATGGTAATTCGAACGGACTTCGAACGGTAAGTGGGCGTTCGAAGTTCAGTTCAAACTGATTTCGAATGGTAAAACCTACCTCTGAATTCGGATTGTAGTTCGAACGGTAATTCGAACGGCAACATACCGTTCGAAATCCATTCGAACGCAATTCGAACGGTAAGAGGCCGTTCGAATTCAGTTCAAACGGGGGTTCGAACGGTTGCTTTGCCCCATGTGTGACCACATGTTCGATACATGCGGCCGCATATGCCATGTGCGGACCCCATCACACATGCGGTCCGCACATGGTATTGAACTATGGTTGGGGGATCTACTTATAAAAGGCAATGGAATAGATATTTGGAGGGTAAAACTCTCCTTTAAAGTACTTGATGGTAGTGCTACTACGAGTTTCTTTTAGAAAGTCACCTTTAAAGGTATAAATATTCATCTATTCAGTATACCTTGATGAATTTCTCTCCAAGGAGAGTAGGACAATCTGGCAAAATGGGTCTGGGGTGGGACTTGTCTTGTTGTGTGTGTTATGTGGGATGAAAGTGGAATCAGCTATCACCCTATTGGTGGAATGCTCCTTCAGAGATGTGGAAAAATGGGCTGTTCTTGGGGAGCAGGACGGCATTCCAGACTATTCAACACATGTGGAGGTTCATGCCATTGAATGAAACAAGATAAGATCTCCAAGGCAGCACTCTTCCGGCTCATCCCACTGTTTGTTGGTGTATATGGTTACCCAAAAATGAAAAGATTTTGAAGAGACTGCAGCACTGCGTGGAGGATTAGTATTCTATGTTCCTTTAATTCATGAGGAACACATATTGTAGGGGCCTCTTTCTTGAGCCTGGGCATTGCAGAGGAGTCAGCTTTGTATTTTATTTCTCGTCTTTTTCTTTTTCTATTTGCCTTGCTGGGAAGAGTCTTTATCTTTCTAGCCTCTTTTGGATGCTTGCCAGATTAAGACAATCTAGTGTTACCCTTCCTTCATTTTAAAAAATCCAATGCTTTATTTGGAGGGGGCTAAAAAAAATCGTGTCTGTACAGGGTGAAAACTAATGGGTAGTGTGAGGAATTGTTTTCCAAATGTCAATGTTTTACATGTGTGTAAAACTAGAACACATGTTCTTTTTTTGTGGGGGGGGGGGGGGGGGGAGGGGGATGATTAGGGGCAATTCCCTTCTTCAGTATTCACGAGCTATTTATTTGTTTGTTCATTCATATGTGTGCATATTTTGTATTTTTGCTCCTCCAGATCCTACTTCTGTTTATGTCTACCTGAAGTAACTCCTGAATTGTATTGTTCATACCGGTATGCGGCCGCACGTGCTGATGTGCCCCCCTCGGCGCACATAACACCCAATTTCCAAGTGCTGTCAAAGTGCGGTTGTGCGGCTCGGTCTCGGGGCATATGCGGCCCGGTCAGCCGTTCGAATCTCGGGAATCAAATGCCCTTCAGGCGTTGAACCCAGTTCGAACGGAATTCAAACGGTTCGAACCCAGTTCGAACGGGATTCAAACGGACCTACGCGTCGAACCCAGTTCGAACGGGATCAAACGGTCCTTTGGCTCGAATTCCGTTCGAACGAGGTTCAAACGCCCATATACTATTTTTTTTTTTTAAAAAAAATAAATATACAATGTGCGGCCGCAGTAACTGCGGCCGCATGTACTGTATGCGGACCCCACCGCACATGGGGTCCGCACATGCTTTTTAAACTATGCTTATAAGATTGCTTTTATGAAATACTGTTTCTCAAAAGATAGGTGACTGACCAATCTTGCTTGAATTACATATGCAGAAATACATGCATTTTAGAATTGCATTTATGTGGTTTGGTTCTCTTATCATGGATGGGTCCTCCTGAGTTTGCTCAGAAAATTTAGATGAATAATTGGTTATTATTATTTTTTGGACTGTCTATTCTTCGGAGATGAGGTTCATTTGTCCTTTAAGTATCACAGTATGCTGCTTGGTCCTCCACAGAAAGTAACTTGATCGCTACTTTTTGTTTAATTCATATCACATTTCTCTTCAGTTTGGTCATATTTCATCAGGTTTAGGAAAACTTTCATTTTTCTAGGAAATCGGGCCTGCCTGTTTTACTATTTTACTATTGTTATTTCTGTTACTTTCATAAATGCAGTATGCATTCTTGCTATTTTGATATGACGATTTTTTTTTCCTATTTAATGCAGGGTCCAGCCCAAGCACAGAATTTGAGGGACTCTCTTGCTGCTGCACAGTCCGACATTGTGGTGAAGGTAGGTTTTATTGGAGTATTTTGAACCCTTCTACTTTCATAGTGTGGAAATAGATTTCTTTTGCAGAACAACAAGTTATTACTTTTTCCAGATGATGAATTAGTGGATTTACCTATTACTCTATCAGGTTATTCATAGGTTTGAGAAAGGGAACTATAGACTTGATTCTTTGAATCAACACCACTAGAATTTGCCGGGTCTTTAGAAATATTTGATATTAGTTTGGAGGACATGTCCTGTTCTTGGATGAGATGTCTAAACATAGCTGATTTAAATAGAATTGAATTTCTTTGTACTATGTAAACATTCAATCATGATGAGGATCTGACCATTGGAATATGATCAATTCATGTTAATATATTTGGTACTTGGGTATAGCAAAATACCTTATCTTGGGAGGTAGTTAACTGTGGTATTACCTTATATTTCTATCTGCACATTTTTGTGCTTCTTAGAGGCTATTTTCACTAGTCTACCAACCTGATGTCTCTGGGGCTCATGCATATACTTTTGCCTACTCTATTGCTAGATAAGTTAATGTGTCCTTATCATAAGGGTTTTAATTAATGATCATTTTTTCTTGCAGATTGGACTCAGGAAGGGGTCTCGTTCTTTTAATGAAGCACGTGCTGCTGGTTTTACTGAAGAAAATGGGACTCTAGGTGACATCTGGGAAACTGTTTCAGGCAGTGATCTGGTGCTGCTTTTGATTTCTGACGCAGCACAGGTTACTAAACTGTCTTTTGCATTTTTTTCTTTCTTCCATTTATCTATATTTTGTTATACTAAAAATTTCACACTTCTGCACCCAAAAAGGCTTTTACTTTCAGCACTCGCTGACCAGCTTAATCCTATATTTTGAATTGTAGCGTTTTTTGAATGGAAGATGGCAGATTCCCATTATTTCTGGCATTCTAAATTGTGGCATTATTTAATTATGTAATTGTGCTACTGAGTATAAGGACTTCTCTGTAGTTGTGGCATTAACAATGAACTAGAATGTTCAGTACTGAGTTTCCTCATGCATCTTAACATTTCCATGTTCACTAAAAAAAAGATTTGGCCAATGCGGCCATATGTAATTAATAAAAAATGGTTGGCTGCTAGTTTTTCCAAAATAAGGCATGCATGGTATGGTGTAATTGCCTGGATATGAATGTAATACGATGTTTGTGCGTATTGCTATCTGAACATTTGATCTTCGCTTTTTTCCCATAATTATGAATACATAAAGTTTTTTTTTCCCTGAATATTTATTGCAGGCGGACAATTATGAGAAAATATTTTCCCACATGAAACCAAACAGCATCCTTGGGCTGTCACATGGCTTTCTCCTTGGGCATTTGCAGTCTCTTGGCCTTGATTTTCCCAAGAACATTAGTGTGATTGCTGTGTGTCCCAAGGGTATGGGTCCCTCTGTGAGGAGACTGTATGTTCAGGGTAAAGATATAAATGGTGCGGGTATCAATTCCAGTTTTGCAGTTCACCAGGTGAGTTTTTCATATATAAAAGCTGCTGAGATTTTGCTAGCTTTTTCATAGTTATGCCTTCTTTCTTTTACAGATTTTTATGTTGACTGCCATCATGTCCTTTTAGTTAACATTTACATTTTTCCCCCTTTTCAGTGAAGTCATCATTTTGGTTTTCAAATTAAGATTTTTCATTTCTATTAATTTCATATTTCACTTTTTTTCCAACAAATAGTAGTCTGAATCAGTCTACATATTCTTCTATTTCTCTTGTCATGCAGGATGTTGATGGCAGAGCTACAGATGTTGCTCTGGGATGGTCTGTTGCTCTAGGGTCTCCCTTTACATTTGCCACTACGTTGGAGCAGGAATACAAGAGTGACATCTTTGGGGAGCGAGGTGAATATAATCACTTTTTGGCACTTTTTTTTGGACTTCATATTGGCATCTAATTGAACCAATTGAACTTAAGGAATTTTACTGGGAGCCGTCCATGGAATAGTTGAAGCTCTATTCAGAAGGTACACAGAGAATGGAATGGATGAAGAGCTGGCTTACAAGAACACGGTGGAGTGCATAACAGGAATAATTTCAAAGACCATTTCGACAAAGGTCGATTGTTGTGGATTGGTGTTCATTTTGTTTTACTTGGCCCTCTGGTTTCGCGACTGAAGTCACTGTGCCCATTGGTATTCTGTTTCTTTCAGGGAATGCTATCTGTATACAACTCTTTGTCTGAGGATGACAAAAAGGAATTCCAGGCAGCATACAGTGCATCGTATTACCCTTGCATGGATATCTTATACGAGTGCTATGAAGATGTTGCCACTGGTAGTGAAATCCGAAGCGTTGTTCTGGCTGGGCGGCGCTTCCAAGTGAGTGCCCCTTTTTTCTTATCATACAATATATTCATCTATTTTCTGCTCACTAATTTTCAACTTCACACATTGAATTCCAATTTTTTTGCAACATTTCGCTCATTATATCCAAGATGAAAGCATATCAAAATCTCCATTTCATTCACCATAAAGTGGAAGCAAATAACCTGTAATATCTTCATCATCAGGAAAAGGAGGGGCTACCAGCTTTCCCGATGGGAAAAATCGATCAAACACGGATGTGGAAAGTTGGCGAGCGAGTCCGTGAGAAGCGTCCGGAGGGTGACTTGGGTCCCCTGCATCCCTTCACAGCAGGTGTCTTTGTAGCTTTAATGATGGCTCAGGTTCGATATAACTCCCATCCAATTTCCCAATCTAGTCAAAATTCTTGTTTCAATGATCACTGATTGAATTTCCATATATGCGTAATATGTAGATTGAGGTTCTAAGGAAGAAGGGACATTCATACTCAGAGATCATCAATGAGAGCGTGATCGAATCAGTGGATTCTCTGAACCCCTTCATGCACGCCCGAGGTGTCTCATTCATGGTCGACAACTGCTCCACAACAGCCCGGCTTGGATCCAGGAAGTGGGCGCCACGGTTCGATTACATCCTCACCCAACAGGCTCTCGTGGCGGTTGACAAGGCTGCCCCGATCAACCATGACCTCCTGAGCAACTTCTTGTCTGATCCGGTTCACGGAGCCATTGAAGTGTGTGCGCAGTTGCGGCCGACCGTTGACATTTCGGTGCCCCAAGATGCGGATTTCGTGCGCCCTGAGCTGCGCCAGTCCAGTTAGGTTTTTTAGTGAGCTTGCAGGGAGGGGTGATTAGAAGAGGATTTAAGTATCACGTCGCCAATGGTCTGTTGTGACAATGTGTTTTATGAAACTTAGAACTGTTGAGTGTTAATGTTATTGCTGTAGTATCTATTTCTGAATAAAATTTTGCACTAGATATTTTGGCTTTGATGAAATATTGCGTTGCAATAGTTATTTACGATGAGCTGTGGATTGTTATGTATCTCTGTTTAAATTTTATCTTGTGCAAAAGGAATTTTTGATGGGTCAAATGATTTGGGTAACTGCAGGAAGACAAATGTTACATAACCAACATGTAAGATTCAAAGTCTGTATTGGGTGTTAATAGCTGAAGTGGTTTATTTCATACATTCTAACATCAGATTTGCATGAAATTGGATGGTGGTGTTTGTGAGTATATTTCAGGTTATGCGCTAAAACTTGGGAAAAATGTTTATGATGTAGCTACCATTTGGGTGGATTAGATTCTCAATTTGTGGATTCTGTATTATTTTTCCTTTCCTTTTTTTGGAAAATGTTAGAGACAGACCTGTTTACTTCCCCGCATGCAGTTCACACTGGTTTTGGTTTTTTTTTTAAATACTACTCCTCTATAGAAATTTTTAAAATTTTGAATGAGGTATGTATCTTGTCTGGTCAAGTTTTTGGTTATTTGATCAATGTCCACCTGCAAATCTCTTCCCAGATGAAATTTCCAGGTAAAAACCAAAAAAATAAAGAGAGAAAAAAAAACACACTGAAAACAAATGTGCTTCTCTCCCGTTGGTGGTGAACATGCTTCGAAGATACTGCTGTTTGAATTCTCCCACAGAAAGAATTATTTACTATATATCCATAGAGTTTGACATCTCCACATCAATGAATTCAGATTACCATATAATAACAAAAAATGTACTGACCTCACATGGATAAACATACTATACCATGAAAAGTTGAAAACTAGACCCCCTGAAATTAAAAATCTGTGACCAACTGCTCAAAATGTACGAATAGATTCATCTTGTTTTATAAAACTCATACAACCCCACACACATGAAACTTCCTGGCCATTCACTGATGTTGAAGTCCACTCATTTTTTTGTTTTATTAACCATTAAAAGTGAAGAAAAACTGCCATATGTTTGCTTGGGTTGTTGTAGTTTTTGAAGTTATTATATGTTGACAATTGAAGAGTCAGATCACAAAATTTTATGTTCAAAACATGCAATGCTCAACACTACATACAAACATGTATCGATTTGTGACATTGAAGTCCTTGAGGGGGTAATATGTAAAAGACCACAGGTTCTCCAAAGTCCAAACCATATACTTTGCGTAACATGCAAGCAGGTTCTCCAAACCACATGAATAGGGAAAACCTAATAGCAAAATATCCAATTCTGAATCCCCAAATTGGCCCTACATGGAAAGTCAATTTACCTTCCCAATCTGCATCATATTGACTAATTGACCAATGTACCCTTCTCCGTTATCTATGAAATGATAAAAATACCCCCAAAATTTTCTGAACAACAAATCCAATGCCAAGTCTTGAATTACAAATATGCCCTTAAAAGCTAAAAAGCAAAAATAGTCCCATGCATAAAGAAATGGTTCCTTCGTAGGGAAAGAATTTGAAGTCACAAGTCACAAGTTACAATTATCACCAACTTATAATCCAAACTGACATGAATTATGATCATCTTCCTTTAAAGTGATGGGACAATTTATAGCTGGCTTAGCCTAGAATAAAAATGGTCACTAAATTAGTCTAATCTTGAAAAATATTGCACTGAGGACTCTAATGCCACCTATCATTCATTTATTTAGTATTCACTAATATATTAAATTTGTAATGAAGAAATTAATTAAGTAAAATAAAATCCACATTACTTGAATTAGATTAGAAGAGGTGATTTTAGGAGGCATCTCTGTAGTACAATAAAAATATATTGGTGTGTGCTGCGGCTGTTTTATTAAAAGGTGAATTGCCTAAATACCCCTGCAGTCAACCCCTGATTTTTTTTATGTCCCTAACTTTTGAAAAAAAAATTTACCCTTACAACGAACACCTAATTTTTTTTTTACCCCCATCCCTTTAATTCTCCCAGTCCCACAAAATCATAGTTTTCTCCATGTAAGTGTATATATATTTTGTAACTTAAATAATACAAAATGTAACTTCTATAAATATTATCTATAAATGCATATTATGTCATACAAAAATGATAACTTGCAAAACATTAGAGAAATATACATTAATGCATAACACTAATATATATGTGGTTTTTATATTGTCATGTGCACACTTGTTGATGTTTTGATATATTTGAGTGTTTGACTAATTATTGCATCTATAATATAGTTTGAACTACGCTTTCTTCTTAATGATGTACATATGTTAACTTGAAGGTGTAACAATGGATTTGATTTCAACAAAAAATGACATCAAGATGATCAGATTAAATACATCTTAGTTCATTAGGGTAGGGAAAGAACATTAGAATACAAACATGAATTCAAATGATTTGATGTATTTATTATGATAAATATTTTCAGGTATTATGCATTAACGTATGTGTCTCTAGTATTTTGTAAGTTAGCATTTTTACATAACATGCATAATAATGAACTTACAAATAATATTTACAGAAATTACATTTTGTGTTTCAAAAGTTATAGAAAATATATATGCAGTTACAGGGGGTAAACTGCGATTTTGTGGTGTTGGGGGAATTAGAGGGATAAGGGTAGAAAAAAATTAGGTGTTTGCTGCAGGGGTAAATTTTTTTTTCGAAAGCTGGGGTTGGCTACAGGGGTATTTGGGCAATTTATCCTTTATTAAATGGACTAATAAATAAATCAAAATCCAATATAGAGGCAGGATTAACCCTAAAGAGTAGTTGGGTGAGACTCCTATGTTTACAAACTGTTTGGTGATTACTAACATAATGTTTTTTTTGAATTTTTTAGAAATTAACAAATAAATACGAGTTCCTTGTATCCATGATTATGCGACAACTATTTGAATTTTTTCTATTTCATGCAATCTTATTATTATGATTATATATTAAAGTGTTGGATTTCATTTTACGATAAACCTTTTTTAATGAAAATAAGTTAATATTAGTATTTTTTATCTAGAATTGTGTTATTTCTTTCAATTTATTTAATCTTATAAATTGTTTCATATGTCATATCAGTTGGTGTCATAAGAGGTTTGCATGCAAATCATTTTTTTTACATTTTTTATTTTTTGATCCACATCATATTCATAATTTATATATAACTTATCCATGATCGATCAAATAACAAAAATTTCATTATTCTATTTTTCAATAAGAATAATTAAAACACAAAAAAATAACAAATAATTTATTTCTTATCTCCCAGTTTGGGGTGTGAGATAAACTTATTCACCCTTGATAGCTATACTGGGATAAATAATAATAGATGCATAATAGACAAATTTTTGTTTGATTGTCTTTTCTGTTATTCTTATTAGGAAACATAAAAATGATCTTTTTGTTGTTTAGTTCACATTGGATAAAGTGATGATAAGTGGTTAAGAATTTATAATTTTTAAATGATAATTATACCCTTGCATAAATTGTTTGTGTTTAGGAATAAGTGTGAAAGATGTGTGTGTGTGATATATATGTGACTATTTTTAGAATGTGTGTAAAAATGTTATATGAGATAATTTTTTTTAATGACAGAGAAGAATATTTTTATCCATTAACATAGATAAGCCTTGATATACAATTTTAGTATTTTCTTATAATAGTTATCGCATCTTATTCTAGCTTATTTAGGCTAATTATTAAAGTTTTTTTTAGCAAAACAAGTGGTTTTTTTTTTGTTATTCTCGTATGTTCCTCCATATTCTTTGCTTAAGTTTCACCTCAAATGGGGTGCGCGCGTGTGTTAATTATATTAAAATTCTAGATCATCTTCATTTTCTAAAAAAAGTAAAACAAAAGCCTCCAACCCACATAAACAAATGCATCAAAATACTAGCTTATTCCATCAATCTAAACATATTTTTTTGAACTTATTCCGGTTTATTTCAATCTATGGTTTATTTCAATCTATTACATCCCTAATCCTCTATCCAAAAAGAGGAATATGTATATATTTTAAAACAGTAAATCATCATTTTCTAAAGAAAAAGTAAAACAAAATCCTCCAACCAAATATAAGCAAAATATTAGACTAGATCATTTTTAACAACCAAAACTCATGCTACACATGTTTTTATTTTTTAAATAATAAATACAACTGATGACGTATATGTTTTAATAAAAAGTGTATATAAAAAACTCAGTGTAACAACACCTCGTTAAAACTGTTAGATCATCTTCATTTACACCCGGTTCTTTTTTTCAGCCCTCGCGTCAATATAAAGCCATCGAAACATATGTTCATATTAATGAGATAAATGCTTTCATAGAAATTTTTCATAATTTTTATAAATGCATTCATACAATTCATTGAAATATATGCTTAATTTTTTTTATAAAATTATTTACTTTATTAGATTAGGTATACTATTTTTTAAAAATTCAAATCATGTGTAAACTATAATTAAGACTGAAAATAGTACTATAGGTTAAAAAAAAGAGTTAAAAACAAAATCCTGCGACCCATATAAACAAACAACAAACGCCGCCACCTTTCCCCATACACAAACCCCCCTCCCACCCCACACATCACACCCCCAACCGGTCACAGCCATCAACCCCACCCCAATCCGTACCCCACACCCCCCCCCCCCCCCATCCCCACCAATCCCAATTTCCAACCCATTCCCTATATAAACCTACCCCACCCCTCCCCTGTCAAAATCCAAAAAACCCCCTCCCTCACACAAGATGGAACCCTCCGCCTCACAACCCGCCACAATCCGCGGCCTCCGCCTCCTCCACCAACAATACTCCGCCCTAACCCTAAAGAACCTCCTCCTGACATGGCGCCACAAGCGATCCGCCGCACTCCAGCTCCTCTCCTCCCTCTTCTTCCTCTTCCTCATCTTCTGCATCCAGAAGGCCACCCAGTCCAGATTCTCCTCCACCACCCGCTACAAGAACGTCGTGGACCCCGACCCGCTCGTCTCCCCCCCGATCCCTCCCTGCGAGGACAAGTTCTTCGTCCGGACGCCCTGCATCGACTTCGCCTGGTCCGGGAACGCCAGTCGGAGGGTCGGGGGGATCGTGTCGAAGATCATGGTGAACAATCCTGGCCGTCCGATCCCGCCCGAGAAAGTCAGTCACGCGTTTTTTTTTTTTTTTTAGGTTTCGGTTATCGTGCGTGTCCGTTTTTTTTTTTTTTTTTTTTTTGATATGGTTACGCTTGGTTTCTGTTGGCGTCCTTTCCTGGTTGAGCTGTTTTTTTTTAGATTTTAAAGTGTTTTTGCATAGATGCCCCTACAAGATATATTACTTACATAATATTAAGCATACCCTTATTATTTTTATAAGGGTAAAATGCATTTGAACCCCTAAAGTTTTTTAAACCGGTAGAAACTTCTTCTATAGTTCAAAAATATGCAATTACACCCCTTAGAATTTGATTTTCTATTAAAATGAGATAAAAATACGATTTTACCCTTTTAATTAAATTTTTATCATGTTTTTATTTTTTTGTAGGTTATTTTCACATTTTAATTAATTATTATGTGACTTAATTCTCACAAACATGCATTCAAATGAATCTGAAGAATTAATTATTGTATAAGTTATTCATAAAATATATTTAGAATTAATTAATGATTTTTTCTATGGATATTTAGATAGTTAAGGATAAAATAGTAATTTTAAATTATTTTTGTCACGTCTTAATAAAAAAATATAATGGCAGGAGGTGTAATTGTATGTTTTTAAACTTGGGGGGGTGTTTCTGTGGGTTTCAAAAACTTCAGGAGGTCCAAATGCATTTTACCCTTTTTATAATTATTACAAGCGTATCTTTGGAACCTCTTTCTGGAGGGGTATATGTAAGATATAAATTATTTATTTTTTAAAATGTTGTCACACTGTCTGTTTTTGTGTTTCATTTTTGAATAATGGTGCATCCAGGCCGTTTTTCAGCCATAAATCTAGTCTTATAAGTGTTTTGAATTTTTAAAAAATAGTATACTTCATCTAATGAAGTACATATTTTATTTTTTAAATGAAACATATTAACACATATTTTATTTTATTTTTTAAATGAAACATATATTCTAATTAAATGAAACATATATAAGTGTTTTGAATTTTTTAGATGCATTTATAGAAAATGTAAATTTTTTTTATCGAAGTATATATCTCACTGAGGTGATTATATGCTCTGATAAATTTCTATCGAGTCATATGGGACTAGAAATAGGGATGACAATGGAACGGGTTGGGATGGGTTTGGTCAATCCCAATCATAAACCCGCTAATAAAATTTTGTCCTAAACCTATCTCAAACCTGTGACGGGTTTTATTATGCCATCCCAAACATGTCCCAACGGGTTTTTAAAGAGCCCAAACCCGTCTCATCCCATCCTATTTAGAAGGGTACGAATTTAAAAATCCTAATTTTTAAAATATTTTTAATATTTTTTATTCTTTCTTATATTAAAAATTAAATAATTATTTTTATTTGTTATGTTATATAATATTACTTAATGCATGCTTAAATATTTTATAAATAATAATAATATATGATATGCTAGTTTAATTTATCTATTATATCATTTGTAATGAATGATATATAAATGATTGAAACGGGATAAAACAAGGCGGGGCGAGTTTTGCACTTGAATCCCAAACCCGTCCAATATCTTCATCGGGTTGGGATGGGCCGGGTTCGGGTTTGACATTTAGGAGATCAAACCCGTCCCAATAGGGTCGGGTCGGGGTGAGTTTCCCGTTTATCCCGTCCCACTGCCATCCCTAACTAAAAATGAGGGCTGAAATAAAAACTGTTTAACAATACTCTTCATTTTTATAGTTGGAAAAAAATATATTCCATTCAACTGTGGATGCTAGGAAATATGATTGTGTTGAGATATGTATTTTATTTTAACTGCAAAATGAATTGCAAAATAAATTGGGTATAACCTGGGCGTGTGAATCCGAATTAACTTGATTTTTGGGCGGGTTTAAGTTGGGGTTTTAGCATTCAGATTTAACCCAAATCTGAATCCAAGCAAACTGAATCTAATTCGGGTTGGGCATGAGTTGATATTTGGGCAACACGAATTTGAAGCAGTGACGTTCTAAATCTCTGTTAGAGATCAAAATTTTTGATAAAAAACATTAGTATAATAAGTCTTGTGCATTACACGTGCTCCCCTGTTCATACCGGTAACTGTTTTTTTTTGTGTTTGAATAACGCGGGAAGTGTCGTTTGCCTCTTTATTATCTGTTCTAACGTACTTTGGGCAGGTCAAATCATTCAGCACACCGGATGAAGTGGATGCATGGCTTGAGAGCAACCCGATGCGGTGCCCTGGCGCCCTGCACTTTGTGGAAAGGAACTCGACTGTCATAAGCTATGGGATTCAAACAAATTCCACACCTGTGGCTAAGAGGGGGAACTATGAGGACCCCACGTTCAAGTTCCAGGTCCCCCTGCAGATCGCGGCCGAGCGGGAGATTGCAAGGTCTCTTCTTGGAGGTAAACCTCAAATTGGTGACGAAGTGGACTCTTAGATTCCTTGGTTGTTGTTACACACAGCTCTGTTCATATCTCCACAAAAAGTCCTCATGTACCTCGATTGTTGTCCAACAACATATATGCCTCATTGGAAAATTTTTCACTTTTCCAAAAAATGGGTCCATACAATAAATTAGAGTATATACTTCATTTGTATAAAAGTATATGCCTGTGGTATACTATTTTTACAAAAACCAAAATATTTGCGGACTGGAGTTCTAAATGGGGCCGTATCTATTATTTTCCTTTTTATGATGTTTTGGGTTTTGTTTTTGTGTGAGCAGATCCGAATTTCAGCTGGGTTGTGGGGCTGAAAGAATTCGCGCACCCTGCTGTGGATACCTTCTCAGCTGTGGGGACGGCGGGGCCGACATTCTTCCTTGCGATCGCCATGTTTGGTTTTGTGTTTCAAGTCAGTTCTCTGATTACAGAGAAGGAACTTAAACTTCGACAGGTATTGGTTGTCTTCAAGTTTTCATGGCACAAATTTTATGTGATTTCAGTTTTCTCTTTTTTCCTTATACTTTTATATATATGTATGTATATATGGAACCTGATATGGTGTGCTTGGAATTTGCAGGCAATGTCTATAATGGGGCTTTATGATACTGCGTATTGGATGTCATGGCTTACTTGGGAGGCTTTTCTGACACTTTTGTCGTCACTGTTCTCAGTACTTTTTGGAATGATGTTTCAATTTGACTTCTTCTTGAATAATAATTTTGGAGTTCTATTCCTAGTGTTCTTCCTTTTTCAATTTAATATGGTAAGAAGTCACTTGATGTCCATGGTTCCTTTTGTTTATTTTGGTTTATGTTGAACTTGAAGAAATAAATAGCTTAGCATTTTCTTTTTCTTTTTCTGATCCCTGCATATAACTGGGATTGTATCTTTGCAGATTGGTTTCGCATTTATGATATCCACTTTCATTAGCAAATCTTCCTCTGCTACTACTGTAGGCTTTTCTGTCTTCATTATTGGCTTCTTGACTCAGGTGTGAATATAAAACTACGATCTAGAATACCTGCAACATATGTGGACCACAATAATAGTTTGCTTTCTATTGCAGCTCGTTACGACTTTTGGATTCCCCTATGATTCCAGCTTTTCTAAGAAATACCGTATCATATGGTCTTTCTTCCCCCTAATCTTCTTGCACAAGCTTTGAAATTACTTGGTGATGCAACAGCCACTTCTGAAGACCCAGGAATTAGCTGGCGCGGTCGTAAGGAGTGTCCACCAGCTGATTCTGATTGTGTTATAACAATTGTATGTCCAATCTGACACCCAAAACTTTATAATTGATTTTTGTATAATGATTTCGAAGAAAAGGAACAATGCGTCGATGTTTAATTTATATAATCTTTCAAGTTCCATGGCTGATTCCATTTGTTTGTGACATATTTTTCTGCAGGATGACATTTATAAATGGCTCATCTCGACATTCTTTTTATGGTTTTTTCTTGCTATCTACCTAGACAATATAATTCCAAACTCATATGGTGTGAGGAAACCATTTTTCTACTTTCTTAAGCCTTCATATTGGACCGGGAAAGGTGGAAACAAAGTGGAAGGTATATTGAGCCTTTCTGAAGTAGAATCTTTCATAATCTTTTTTTTTTTTATCTCGAACAAATAACTCATTGACCTTCGATCTTTTGTTTTCTCAGAAGGTGGCATCTGTAGTTGCATAGGTTCGATTCCACCATTAGATGATGTTCCTCCAGATGACGAAGACGTTTTTGCGGAGGAAACAGTTGTAAAACGGCAAGCAACTGAAAATATGCTCGATCCTAGCATCGCAGTTCAGATTCGTGGAGTCACAAAAACATACCCTGGCACAACGAAGATGGTGGGTTGTTGTAAGTGCAAGAAATCTGCAGCCTACCATGCTGTGAGAGTAAGTGATAAAAAAACTTTTATTTTCTCATAAGATGATGAAATGTTGGCTATATCGTTAAAAATGGATAATATTATAAATGGTATTCAATAGGATATGCTGTTTAATTATAAATATAAAAAAAAAAAGAGAGCAGAAGAAATGTAACTTCTACCCCCTTCATTTAAAAAAAAAAAAGAGAGCGGAAGAACCCAACGATTTTTAAATGGGTTGGGTTGACAGGGTAACTTCTACCCCCTTCACAACCGACCCAACCACCCTCCAACAGCCGTTACCGGGTTGATTTATTTAATTTACCAATTCTGGGATTGTCAACTCTGGTTAAATGCTGGATATTTCGGGTTGGGTTCGGGTTGGCCTCCTCGGGTTAGGGTTGAGTGGTTTGGAATTCAGGTTGAGTTTGGGTTGGGGTCCATGTTTGTTTTAATGTATTAGATTTGTATTATTGTATTTTCTTTTTTTTTTAATTAAAATGTAAGGAGATCCCTCGTCTCCTATCTTTTGGGGGTTTCTTGGAATAAGATTCTTTATATTTTTCTCAAAAAAAAAAAATGTATTAGATTGGTAGCCTTACTGAATCCCACTGATCATGCACCTATTTCTCTCAGAAGCCTCCAATGCTCATTGCTATTATAGGGCACATGGACAATTATTGTTAACCATTGCTTCTATCTTGTGTAACTCATTGCTTTTACGGGGGCAAACCAACTACTACATTTAATCATAGCTTCCTTCCAATTAATTCTATTCAATTGTAGTTAAATGATGAAGTTCTATTTACCATTAATCCTGTACTTGAAAAGGAACTCTGTGTATTAATATTTAGCTAGCTGTTAATTGCTCTCCTATCTTTTATGTAGTAATTCAATTTTATTGGCGACAAGAGGTTCCACCATGGCCTTTCTTGATCTTTCTGCCCACCATAGGAGCCTCCAGTTTCTAATAATTTTGTCTATTTGTGTGCCTTTAAACTTCTTGAAATGCTGCAACTAGTTCCTTATGAGCTAAACTATCATGTTAATCTACTTTGCCCTGTCCATCCCCTTGAAGCATTATTTTTCTGCCTTTTACCTGCTAAATGTCCAGGAACATTGCCACCACGACCAACCCAGCATGATCCATATTATGTGCTTTACTCCTTTGTTCCATCCATCCTTCAAAGAATTCCTTGCTTCTATGCTTGCATGAAACCAAGGAGTAGACCTCGTATTTCCTATGCAATAAGATGGTATGGAAGAATAAAGATATTAGGGATTTCTCAATAATATTAAACTGATACCATATTAACTTTATCATTTTTTCCCAGATTGACTTACACTTCTTGTCCTGATGCTGTGATCTCACTTCAATATTGAATTGTATTTTGAAACGACTTTTTTTTTCCATTATATGCGAGAAGATTATTTGTTTGGACAAACATATGTTACTATGTTAGGAAATCAATTGACCTTTATGATGTGAATCATAGTTTCTTAAACATGAACATGGTTTAAGACTAATACACGTGGAATCCTTCCACAAATTCTATTTGGGAAAAAGAGTGTTTCGAGGATTATACTCTGAAATAGTATCACTATAGATCTAATATATACTCAATGTAAATTCATTTAGAATTCTTTCCTGATTGCTCTATCAAGCGTTTCCAGTAAATAAACAACTGTGGTAAACGAATTTCAGGGTATATGGGTGAATCTTGCAAAGGATCAATTATTTTGCCTTCTTGGACCCAATGGAGCTGGAAAAACTACTCTTATTAATTGTTTGACTGGAATTACTCCTGTCACAGGGGGAGATGGTAATAATATTTGTTCCAAGTTTTCTTTTGCATTCATCAAGGTTCATTTTAGACAGAAGAATGTTTTTGCAACGTTTAAAATAAGAGTGTTCTTATTGGCAGCACTGATGTATGGATATTCAATCCGAAGTTCTGTTGGGATGTCAAATATTCGTAAGATGATAGGAGTCTGTCCTCAGGTATTTTTCAATTTTCAAATAATAATGATCTTATTTCTATATCCGCCAATTGTTATTTAGATAATAGAAATAGATCTCTCACTAGATCTTGTAACAGTTCGACATTTTGTGGGAAGCTCTATCAGCAAAAGAGCACTTGCATCTCTTTGCTAGTATAAAAGGCTTGACTCCAGATTCAATCAACTCGGTAAGCATTACACATCCTATTAACTCAGTGTGTCAACATTTTGGGAACTCATTTATGAGGTTTGCCAGGGTCTTAAAGAGGGAGTTTTTACTACCAGCACTCTTAATTAACTGCAATGTGCAAAACAACTCTTCACCATGTTTTGAAAATTCAGGTCTTATGTTGGTACTACCTATAGATAATGTTATTTTCTTTTATGGGCAATGCAGGTGGCTGCAAAATCATTAGCTGAAGTAAAACTCACAGAGGCAGCCAAGATGAGGGCCGGTAGCTACAGTGGAGGAATGAAACGTCGACTCAGTGTTGCAATTGCCCTTATAGGGGATCCAAAGTTGGTTTTCTTGGATGAACCAGTATGTGAATGCTAAAAATCATTCTTTCAACATTGATTTTCCTTTAACCATTCTTAAGCATTGTTGATTGAATTTCATGGATGATAATTTTTATTTACAGACAACTGGTATGGATCCCATTACTCGAAGGCATGTGTGGGACATCATTGAGGATGCGAAGAAAGGACGGGCGATTATTTTGACCACCCATTCAATGGAGGAAGCAGACATTTTAAGTGATCGCATTGCTATTATGGCTAAGGGAAAACTTCGTTGCATTGGGACCTCTATCAGGTTGAAATCAAAATTTGGAACAGGTTATATAACCAATGTAAGTTTTCTGGGGAACACTCCTGGACAAACTCCCAACAACTACAGTAATGGAATCCCAAATGAGCCTCATCTTGAACCTGTGAAGGAATTTTTCAAAAATGTATGTTGAGTTTTTTATTCAAAATTCTCATGATGCTTGAAATCCCAAAATGGTTGTGGTTTCTGACTGAAGTTGATGTTTACAGCGTCTTGGCGTTGTACCCAAAGAGGAAAACAAGGCCTTCCTGACTTTTGTCATCCCTCATGAAAAAGAGGGATTACTGACAGTAAGTACATGATCTTTAGATATTTAATAATTTATTTATATGTTATGGTAAATTCATTCATGTCTTAGTAAAACTGTATAACAAAGCTTTGCTTTTTGTTTGATGCCAAAGGAATTCTTTGCTGAGCTCCAAGACAGAGAAAGAGAACTCGGGATTTCAGATATACAGCTGGGTCTCACAACCCTTGAGGAAGTGTTTCTAAACATTGCAAGACAGGCAGAGCTGGAAAATGCATCTATTGAAGGGAGCTTGGTGACTTTGGACTTGTTATCTGGCAATTCCATTCAGGTAAGATAAATGGATTCATTGAGTTACTAAGTTTCCATAGTTTTATGGTAACATGGTATCAATAACAAATTGAATGACCATGTTTTTCTGTGCTTTTTTTTGTGTGTCTTCATACTTCCTTATATTGCCAATATTATGTTTACAGTCCTGAGCAGTCTTTAAAATGAAAACTCTCCATCTATGTGATGATAAAAAAGTGTAGAAATATTGTACTGTACTCTCCCACTCACATAACTATGTTTTTTTTGGGGTAGCTTTCTAGACTTTGACTCTATCAAAAGATTCAGGAATTGCTCAATCTAAGCTATTTGTTGTGGATAAGTATTCACAATCTGTCCAGTTCATGTGTTTTATATACAACTCTTATGACATAAATATCTATTATTCAAGTGTGAAACATTTTTTAAAGTAAATTATGCTTACTGGTGTATGCTACTTTTCTGTTATACACTACCATAAATTAAATGTTTGCATTATTTATTTCAAGATACCACATTCTTTAGGTGTCCAGTAGCATCAAACAGGATAGTAATTCAGATTGACAAAAAAACGACAAAACTATACTTCATTAGATATCAACAAAATCTGGAAACAATTTAACACCTGATGGCTTGTAATCGTTCCTTTTTCTTATGAGATTATGTATCAAGATACTGATTATACCTCTTCACGAGCTGAATTTTATTCTTATGATAATCATGCAGATACCAAGAGGAGCCAGATTCATTGGAATCCCTGGAACTGAATCCGCGGAGAACCCAAGGGGGCTTATGGTTGAGGTATACTGGGAACAGGATGATAGTGGTTCACTATGCATATCTGGACACTCACCTGAAACTCCAATACCCCCCAACATCCAATTGCAAGCTCCATTGAACTCCGCTTCACGAAGAGGTTTCCTTTCTGGGAATGCCCCGGTTCTCGGGTTGGTGATTGATCCTCATAGCATGCAAACTCTAAATGGTAGATGATGATCTCATGTGTACGTGTAACTTATATTAGATTCAATACAAAGAATGGCTTATTAGTTCCCCTTTCATGTACTTTGGGTTGGTTTGATTATAGTCATATTATTCTATAAAGAGGTAAAAGAAAAACATCATAATGTTTACAGACTGAGTTCTTAAATTCTTAAATTCTTGGTGAAGTGTTTGATGATGATTGTTGAATTCTCTATCAACCCACCAAGAGTTGGTTGGGTATTTGTTCAGACACTTGTTCTTGCAATAGTCATTAATGTAGATTCGCTTATTTCATCGCATCGTTTATGATATCTTGGACAATATCTAGGCAGCTTGCCCAGAAAAGGCGCAGACATGCATAAGCAAATGTTTTTTTTTTAATCTCACCTTTGTGGATAGACATATTAACCTTACTAGCAGTTGGATGGAAATTTGGATCCCAGGCAATTTGATGTTGTATTGAATTTCCATGGGTTTAACCTATTCTTTTGTGGGTGACTTGACATACTGATTATATCATATATATATATATCATTTAAGCATGACTGTCAGTCTTTTATGATCTATTATCTACCACCCTACTAAGTGGTGGTCCTGTACTTGTTACAATTTTCTATGTGCAATCTGCATTTGCTCTTTCTGTATTCGATGTGCAATTTATGTGCAATCTGTATTCTGAATATTTGAATATCAAATAATTTTTCATTTCTCGGTATGGATTCACAGTGTATATGAATATTTTTTTTTTATAATTAACAAGCTTATTAATGGTATGAGAGTCAGATTGGACGAGAGATTGGGACCGGACCTGACAGTTGAGTCCAACGTCGATCTGACATCACAACCTGCTCAGATTTCAGACCAGTTGAATAGTTTTTGAAACTGGAGCACCTGTACACATACACACAACATATACAAATATATATAGAGAGAGGAAACTTCAAAAGAAAACTTCACCAGTTTGAGCCTCTCCGGTTGTTTCATACAGAGAAACACACATTTTTTGGGTTCCATGTGTGCTTATCAAATCAGGTCAGAGGATCCTCAAAATATCCAGTTTGAAGTTTCTCTAGGCTGAGAAATTTATAGTCACAACTCACAATCAAAATCAGTTAAATTCGCATATATTTGAAATATCATACAGATGCAAAGAATCAACTGTGTTAATATATGCCATAATTTTCTGAGCACCATCTTGGCCTGTATACATGTCTAGACATCATCTTTCTCACATAGGTATGTATTTATGAATGATTGAAATTTGAAACAAATAAATAACCTATGGGGCGGACACTTAATGGCTTGGTTATCTTTTATGAATGATTAAGATTTGAAACAAATAAATAGTTGTGATTTAATCAAAACATTGTAAGTAGATAGACAATCTAATTATTTTGATTAAAAAACTAATCTTTTCTGACTCGTGACAAAGAAAGTCAAAATATCCATTTAAAATATATTGATCACATAATTTTAATAGCAATGTGTTTTTTTAACTCTCCATCCAACAAGCCCCAACAAATTGATGCAACACCCCCCCACCCCCCTCTTCCCCCTCCCCAACAAAAAATAAAAATAAATAACATTCTCATTCCAGGTTCACTTTTAAGAAAAAAAAATAAAGCATGAATAAAAAGAATTAACATTAATAAGAATAAATACATGTTTAATTAAGCACTGCCTAGACAGTAGACACAACTCGCCTGGTAGCCTAAACAACTATGGTACATAACAACATGAACGATTTGATACAAAGAACAGATAATCCACAGCCCTTTTTTTCATCATCTTCAATAACCTTATCTCAACATTTGCAATCAAGGATGTTCAATGCATACATTATATACAATTCATCTTGATTAGATATTAATTAGGCTTTAAATGCATCCAATCCACTATTAGCTTAATTCAATACCTCATGAAAGTAGGCTTTCCTATTTATGGGTAATCTAATCCATATTCTAGGTGCACGGCAGTTTCCTTCAGGTATAATTATTAGGATTTACTCTAACTTAATAAAAACTTGTAAAGGCATAACGACTGTCGGTCATCTATATTATATAATCACTTTTTTTTTTGGTGGGTATATAATCACTTTTTCTTTAATGATAAAGCATATATTTCCAGTATTATCTACTTGATTATTCACGGAACGGACAGGGGCTAATAAAATTAGTCTTTGATTGTCACTGGTGAAAGATGTTCCACACCTACCATGGGGCTGGTCCCCAATTTCATAAACAAACACAAAGCCTCCACCCCCAAATTATTATTATTATTATTATTATTATTATTTTGTGTAGCTAGAGTTTAAACCATTGCATTGATGACTATGAACCCTGGATGTGTGGTTGAATCGGTAGCTTTTTTAAATTCCAGTCAACCTTTAAAAAACATTGTTTTCAATACTTATGCGATGCCGAAATATTTCAAAGAAAATATTGAAAATGCGGAATCTGTTGTGTTTGTTGAAACCGTTTAGATTTTCAATTAGGGTTTCCACTACATAATCCACGCGGAACCAAACAGATCCAAGTAGTCGCCAATTACATAATTATGCATTATGAGGTTGTTAATGAAATTGCATAAAACCAAAAAGAAGCTACAGTTTAAGCTATAGCATTGTTGACTATATGTCTAAGTGGTCCCCAATTATGCATTATTAGGGTTGTCAATTAGTCCACTTGATCTTAAATAATTTCTTCTCCCAAACCAAATGGGTGCTCCTCCATTAATAGGACTCTCTTTATGTGTAGGATGAAAATGCTCTAATTCTCCAATCTCAGATCGCAGAACTCATCTCGTGTGACAGGTATTTGCAAGTTTCATTCTTCTTTTCCCCTTACAAACTATTCATGCACTTTGCCCCAGTTTAGATCTGCGTTTAGGTATATTCCGCGTTTGGAAAAAATAGAAGTTTCGGCATTTTGATAGATCCAAACATATTTTCTGCGTTTAATTTTTCAAACCACTCAATACTTTTCAAAAGTTGAGTTTGAAATTTTAACAATTCTAATGTTTCAATCAGCCCATCTAAAAGCAATGTTAAGCTTACCTAGTGAATGCTTTTTAAAATTAACCAAGCTGTAAATATGTTATAGCTTTAATTTTGTAAATTATAGATTATGGCTTATAGATCATAGATATTAACTTTTTTTTATACGTAATAAACATGTTTGTTTTAGTTGTTAAAATACATGAAATAAAAGTAGTAGATGTTTATTAGATTAAACTGTAAAACAACTTTTTGCTGTATAACTATCATAAATGCCCCTGTTGTGAATGTATGGAAGATGAGAGAGAGAGAGAGAGAGAGAGAGAGAGAGAGTTTGGAAGGAAATGGAGGACATTTGTTATTAGTAGAAAAGTTAAGGCATTAGTGTCTAAATTAATGAAGATTTAAAGCATTGCATAATGTATATATAAGCTTAGAAGCATTCTTTATCTAGCTTTCATATTTTGAACTTTTTTAAGTTGTATTTATTTTAAATAAATTCCAGTAAGTTTAAATATACATGCAATAACTGCTTATTTTAAATTCTATGGCTAGTAGATGTAAGTGCACTTAAAATGTTTAGGTGACATGATGGTCTTAGTATATGTTGAAAATAATATGATAAATAGAAACCAAAATTTGCTAAGAACAATAGTAGGAAGAGTAAGGATCCAAAGATTATCACAAGTTAATTACAATACACATGAGATCCCTGGTCCCTTCTTCCTCTCTTCCCTTTCTGTGGCAGGAGGAACCCCCAACCCCCATCTTCTTCAATCTCCCTTTCTTAAATTAGTCAATTTTCATTCTATAATGTTCTCTCAAATGCCACTACTTCCCTGGCATAAGTTAAATAATACTATTAATAGCAAATCCAAAGCATGATGTTTGAATCCCAATGAAGAAATAGACATGAAGTTCAACATGGAGAGTAATCAATGAAAAACAGATGTTAACCCAGCAAAAATGTGATGTTTAAAAGATATTGAGGTGATAAAAAATGAAATATACCTGTTCCAACTTTAATGATTGACCAAAACAGAGAGCAGTCATCATACAACTACTAACTTACATCATGGTGGCTAGTGTAAAAACCACCATGCATATCATCATCCATTACAGACACAAAAATAAAAATCAGTTCAACCACTATAGCGAATTTTAAATTGGAAATCTATCAAATGCACAAGCACATTTTGTTCACATCAAACTGCCTAATTCATATCAGTTGCACTTCATCATTATTAAATCTTATGGCTGCATAACATCCTAAGAGTTGTACTACTTCATCCCTTCTTCATTAATAGTACACTACATTATTATAATTATTAATCCCTATGACTCCATGTGGGTGGGAGGTACTCACCTATGTCCTTGTTATTATATCTATGATTGTTTAGTTCTGATTGGAAAGCTCTTTTTCAAACCACCCAATGAATTGCTCAGCCTTCATTGACATTTCAAACTTACATTCTTCAATAGTTGTGTCTATTATTTTTTCTGTAATATGATTATGCATTTCACTTCACACCAAATCATCTCCAGCAAACCTGTTCCACTTAAGTTACCCTATAATATATAGTACCACCATGGATTTATATGATTCATATAAATGTGATACATGTTAATCTTTCAACCACTTAAAATAAACATCCTTGTGGACCATTATAATGTGAAAACGTCTTTAATGGTTGTGGAGGAGTGAGGTACCCAATATTGTTTTGTAAACTTGGTCACATTAGGTTGGTTGCTAAATTTACAATTTTGGTGCAAAGGCTTGTTGGTGTTTTTTTGAACTCTTGTTTAGTATTTCATATGGTGTTCTCATGGCCTGCTCCAATATGCACAAAAACACATCAACCTTATTTGAACAATCACTGGAATTCCTAATGCACATACACCTCTTCAAAGGTCAACACTACAATATCATATTTTTTTTCAATTAAGACCAACAGATTGTAATGCCATGGGATCAGGGGCGGAGCCAGAAATTAGAATAAGGGGGGGCCGAAGGCCAATAGACTTAGAGTAAAAAAAATGTATTTTTAAAATAATATAATTGTATGATAAATCAAGATAATTAAAATTGACGAATAAAAACCGAGTCTTAGAAGTAATTGGCAATTTTGATAGAAAATTATTTTTTTACTACTTTGTCCATATTTAGAAAATTTAAAAAATTTATTTGTAATTTAAAAAAAACTTGAAATCTCATTATTTATCATCACAAAAAATAAAAAAATATGAAAAAAAATCAAATAAATATGAAAAAACAATTGATAACAACACAAACACAAGGATATCCTTAAAACATAGATATTAAAAATTAATTTTAAAAAAAATCCGAGAGATTCAAATTGGCATTCATGAAAGAAGAAAATAAAAAAAACATTAAAAAATAAAAATAACTGTGATATTTCGACCATAAAAAACAAGAGGTAGAGATCGAAAAATATAATTAAAATATGTGTATATAATTTATATGAGTATGTACTTAATTTTTATGAGCATAATTACTTAATTAGCTAAGAGTGTTAATACACAATTTAATTTTCCTCCCACATTCCAGTCTCATATGCATCAATAGAAAATAAAAAGAACATATACTCACATTAACGAGGTGTATATTTTAATATAAAAAATTCACATTTTCTACAAATGTATCAATGTAATTAATTAAAATTTATGTTTTAGTTTTTATAAAGACATATACCTGATTAAATAATTTATATTATTTTAAAAAAAATGTGAGATGTAAACGATCAAATGAGATTGTGAACCGTACTGAATAAATAACTTTCATCACCAACATTCACCTAATATTCCATTTTATTTCATTACACACTTATTTGAGTGCCTCTTCCCCTTCGAAAAAAAAAAAAACACATTCAACTATGCATTCAACCATGCATTCACCTATGCATGGCTTGGGCCTTGGGGGGGCCCAGGCCGCAGCCCGCCCCCCCTTGGCTCCGCCCCTGCATGGGATGATCCAACAAAGATATAGTACCATGGAAAAATTTCTTCATACACAGAAAGCGTAAAATCATGATCTACATACATCCAAATGAAAGAAATAAAGTTTTGAAGCAAAAAGTAAACACCTTCCTATCCAGAAACTAATCTACCCACAAAAACCCATAACACACATGTCAGGCGACCTTCCAAATGATCCATATCCAAGAAACCCTAAACAGTATAAAAGAAACCCTAAACAGTATAAAGAGGTTCAGATCTGAAGAACAAAAGCCAAAAAAGAAGGAGATTTCATGGGTTTTACCTTCATCGTTGGCTGGGGTGGAGATCCAAAGCAGCTACGAAGTAGATCGGACTGTGGGGACGTTTGTTGGAGAAGGTGAGAGGGAGATCGGAGTGTATCGGCGCTCTTCGTGGTCTGGTGACTGCTCGAGAGGAAGAATCAGTGCACGATCAATTATTCCAGGTTTGCTAGGATCAGCTACCGTGATAGTTGATCGTTCGGCGTAGATGAAGGAACAAAGATGATGTTGGATCAGCAGTTCTTCTCTTCTCTCAAAGTAGGGCTTACACCGGGTGTATTCGGCGCTGTGAGGAGGAGGAGAGAGAAGAATAAAAAGTGAAATGGGTTTATATACCCTTTGTAAATATCAAAGTTTGACGGGGGCATTCATGTCTTTTCACACACGGGTTGAAATCGCTGGATGCGATAGCCAATTAATAAGTGCACTACACCCAACTGAAAATTTTCGGTGATTTTTGTCTTAATGAGGTTTCAAAACAGTGCTATATTGAACACTCCCGAACACAATTAAAGAGGAATTTTAAGCATTAATCTAAACAAGCACTGATAATTTGTGCAGCCAAACAGAACCTTAGTTTGGTAAATGACTAAATATTTAGGATAATTTAGCCTAATTTATGAGGATAAAAAGATCATTATTTTTATCTATCTTTATATTTGGTAACGCATTTTGTTATCCTCATTTTTTTATGTTCTTATCCTTAACTTTCTATTTGGATCACATGATGTAAAATATGAGATAACTTCAAATTTGTTTTAAAAATACCAAGTCTACCATTTCTATTAAAAGGACATTAATATTGTTGATTTTGGTTTTTTGAAGTTTTTGATTTTTTTTTGAAAGGGCACTCATAAATGTTGTCCATGTTTTACAAAATGAGGTTAAAAAATAGGGATAAAGTCTATTCTACCTTTTACCTAGAACAAAATATTCTAATTTTTTCTCAAAATACTATGTTTTATCCCTTTTTTTCTTATACCATACGGGATAACATGTTATTTAACCAAATTATTTCTTTATCTCAAGAGGCCGGATCTAGTCAGGATTGGATCTGATCATACCGAACTGGATATATGCGGTGCTGAATAACATTAAAATTATCATTCAACACCTGCAATACAAATGCAATTTTATTTTAGATTTTTCATTCAAAATTTTGTACACAAGTACTAAATACTTACAAAATCATATATATTTTTGTTCCGCCATCTATGTTAAATAATCACTTTTTCTTTAATGATAAACCTTATCTCTCCATTATTATCTACTTGATTATTCACGGAATGGAAAGGGGCTAATAAAAATTAGTGTTTGATTGTCACTGGTGAAATATGTTCCACACCTACCATGGGAGTGGTCCTCAATTTCATAAACAAACACAAAGCATTGACCCCAAATTATTATTATTATTTTGTGTAACTAGAGTTTAAACTATTGCAATGGTGACTATGAGTCCGGATGTGCGGTTGAATCATCAGCTTTTTCAAATTCAAATCTTGTCAAATTTTGTTGATGTAATTTTTTTTTGATGATCTAGAGAGCAAAATGTAAGACATAGATTCAATATTAATCAAATTGCAAAAAGAAGGCAAATAGGACATGTACTTCTTGATCATGAGTTCACAAGGTATCCCAAAGCAGCTTTAGTTATAAAGGTTGATGATCACAAAAGAGGTTTTGTTTCCATTGGAAGGCCATTCATCAAGCCAGCTCTTGAAGCAAATAAACTTTATTCCTATTTGGGTGAATTTGATTATGGACTGCATTCAACTCCGCATTTCTTCTCGCCATGATTCTTTGCTTCTTATTCGAGTAGAATAATGTTAGATACAATCTCTTTTTCAACCTTAATGTCACTCTACATGTGTTTTGATTTTTTTTAAAATAGTATACCTCATCCAATTAATTGAATGAATGCATTTATAATAAATGTAAAAGATTTCTAATAAAATTAATACATCGTTAATGTGAGAATATGACGCTAACGAAACATATAAGACTAGAAAAATGGCTGTTCATTGTTGGAAAAATGTCTAAGATCCGGTGTACCAAATTTGGATGGCTGAGATGAAGTCATTTAGGGTGGATACCTAATTGATTAAATCATCAAATTTGAAAAAGTCTGATAAGATTTATTGAGACATTATAGGGATTAGTTTGTTAGGATTTATTTCTATAAAATCTCATGTATAGAGAATTTGTAACTTGGCTTAGCTTGACGCATTTGTTTACGTAGATGCCTTAATGGATGTTGAATAAGATAGTTAGAGTCTAATGAAGATTCGCACGTAAGTCTTAATGTATCTGTAATTCTCAACTATTAATGAATGCTCTCATATTTTGTAGCCTTGTGGATGTGGCTTAGGATGAATCACGTTAAATATGCGTTGTTTTTTATTTGTGTTTTTTTGGATCTCATATTTGCTATATTTACTCCGGCTATGCACAACAACAGTGCATAACACCACTCTAACATAAATATTTTTCTGCTCTGTTGAAACAGAAAAATAAAAAAAATGACGACGTGCGGGTGTTGTGGTTTGAATTTCTGCTGTGCTCCGGTGAGGGATGCCGTGTGCGTCCCCATCACCAAAAACATAGGCTATCTCACTTCTCTCAGCGACAATGTCCGCTCTCTGGAGATGGAGATGGCCGACTTGATCGCCTCACATCGTGATGTGGTTGCGGCCATTGAAAGGGAGGAGCGCGACGGACCGCAGAGGCGCACCGAGCGGGTCGATGTTTGGATGACGGATGTGGGGCGCGTCACAACTGATTTGGAGGACTTCCACACCAAATACAAGGAGGGGAGAAGTGGGTCCAAGTACAAGCTCAGCAAGAGAGCGGATCGATTACTCAAACAAGTGCGTGAGTTGAGAAGCAACAAATCTGAATTCAACGGTCAATACACCAGAGAACTCCCCATCCCCAGCAAAAATGTTTGGTTACTGAGGAAGAAGATGCCCGAACTGATCAAGTCACAAGAGGACGTATTGAGAAGGGTCGAACGGTTAGAGGTGATTCAATTTTTCATTTTTATTTTTTGTTTCATTTTGTGCTACATTACATCAAATTTATTTCACTTGTAAATTATATTGATCGCGTATTTCTAACATGAGTTCCAGGGGACGGGTAGTCAAAGGCGCACTGATGAAGTTGTGAGGTGGTTAGACAGGGTTATGTCCCTCCAAGCTGAGTTCAATATCCTTCAAGGTGACATTGAACGCGTGTGCAATTGCGAAGGCAGCTGCTCCCTGAACTGTGGGCCGAGCGACGAGCTCGGAAACAGAGCGAACGACATGGTGGAGGAGGCGCGTGGAGTGGAGACGAGAAGAGCTGGATTCAATGAGAATCTGACTGAAAAATTAGGCCCCCCAAGTGAATATGTCCGGTTATTGAGGAAAGAATGGGATGAACTGTATGCATCACGAGATGATGTCTTGAGAAGGCTCAATCTGGAGGAGATGCGTGGGCGAAAGAGAACCAATAAAGTTACTTTGTGGCTGAACAGGGTGCAGTCCCTGGAAGCTGATCTTAGTGGCTTTTCCCTCAGCCCTTCTCCGAGTAATCAACTTGGCAAGAGACCGTCTGAGCTGCTTGAAGATGTGAGAGAATTGAAAAACACGATAACTAGATTCACTGATGATAATGAGATGACCGAAGAACTCATGTCCCCCAACAGAGATGTTTGGTTGCTGCGGAAGGAGATGCACGAACTTATAGCATCCCGTGATGGCCTGTTGAGAAAGGTGATTAAACTTGAGGAGATGCATGGGAAGGAGAGAACCAATCAAGTTGTCTCATGGTTGGAAACGGTGAGATCCCTTGAGGAAGAGTATGACAACCTTGAAGTTGATCTTAGCAACATATGCACATGCCATGGTAGTTGTTATCTCAACTGTTCACCAAGCAACGAGCTTGGCAAGAGAGCTGCCGTGCTGCTTGATGAAGTGCGAGGGACCAATACAGAAAGAAGCGAGTTGACAAAGTTGGTAGAGGCAATTCCAGGTCCGATATCATTGGAAACAGACTCCCCTCTAAAAGATGCTCTAGAACAACTCCGCCGCTTTTGCTTCAAAACAGACGAAGCAAGTGTCATAGGGGTTTGCGGAATGGGGGGCATTGGAAAAACGACACTTATGGAAAGATTCGAAGCAGAGCTCCTCCATCGACCCGGTGATTTCAAAAAAATCATCTTTGTTGTGGTATCAAAGGAACCAAATGCACAAAAAATGGAAAAGGAGATAGGCATGGTGCTGGGGTTGCACATTCAGGATGGTGAGAACATTGAGCGACATGCCAATCAGATATTAAAGATCCTACAAGATATGAGGTATGCTCTGTTGATGGATGATGTATGGAACGGATCCATTCTTAAAAAGATCCTCAAAGATATAGGAATTCCTTTGCCAAATATGATAAATAAGAGTAAATTAATAGTGACTACGCGGACCGAAAAGGTATGTAATCAGATGGGCACGGGCGACTACAAGGTGAGAATTAGCTGCTTGAAATCAGAGGAAGCATGGGCACTCTTTAAGAAGAGCGTTGGTGAGCTAATAATCAACTCAGATCCAGATATAAATGTTCATGCTAAGGCAATGGCTAAAAAATGTGGTGGATTGCCTCTCGCCCTCACCGTAATTGGGAGCGCAATGGCCAATAAAAAAACAATCCAGGAATGGGAACACGCTGCATCTTCAATGGAGGAGTTGCTGACTGATAAGATAGAAGGTATGGAAGATGACCTGCTTTTTGTTTTAAAGATTAGTTATGACAGTTTGCCTAATGATACTATCAAAGAGTGCTTCTTGTATTGTTGCTTATATCCAGAAGATTACAAAATTATGAAGGAAGAACTTGTGGATAAATGGATCGGGGAGGGATTCTTTGATGGTGAGTACAATGATGACATCGATAAAGCACGTGGAGAAGGGCATTCTATCATAGGGATACTGAAGATTGCACACCTATTAGAGACCGGTCATTCTCGTGACTTTGATGTGAGGATGCATGACGTGATTCGGGACATGGCCTTGTGGATATCAAGTAAGAAGAAGGATAATAAATTTCTGGTACGTGCGGGTATTGGTTTGACAGAAGCACCTGAATCGCGTAAATGGAGCGGGAATAAAAGAATATCGTTGATGGATAACAACATCAAGGACCTGTCATGTCTGATCCCTGATTGTCCTAATCTGTCGACCTTGTTTCTCCAAAATAATTACTATTTGTCTGGTAATGTCACAAGTGTATTTTTCCAATCCATGACTAACCTTCGAATTTTGGATTTGTCAAGGACGGATATCAAATCATTGCCTATAGAGTTGGGTAGGTTGAGTGGTCTGAGGAATCTCAATCTAGAAGGTACAGGCAGGCTTGAAAGCATCCCCAAAGGGGCCATCTTGACACTTGGGAAGTTAAAGTTGTTGAATTTGCGATACTCAAATTATTTCATAGGTGATGGTTCCGCAAACGTCGAGAATTCTTTCTGTGATACTGAAGTTAGCATACAAGATCTGGATGCCCTCAAGAGCTTGCAGGAAGTTGCTCTGGATCTGAAATCAATTGATGTTTATCGTCAGTTTATAAGCTTGACAAAGTTGCCAAGAATCACGAGTGCCCTGGTTTTATCTAATTCCAATAGTTGGGGAACTCTACATCTCTCATCCACTCTTTCAAAAATGGACCGCCTTATATCACTTGAGTTCATTTATTGTGAAGGGTTGAACGAAATGATTATTCACGGAACGGACAGGGGCTAATAAAATTAGTCTTTGATTGTCACTGGTGAAAGATGTTCCACACCTACCATGGGACTGGTCCCCAATTTCATAAACAAATAGGGGTGCAACTCGGGCGGATTGAGTCGGATTCGGGTCGGGTTCGACTTTAACCCGCATTGCAGAGAGTCCAACCCGAACCCGGCCTCAACCCGAAGGGTTCAACCCAAACCTGAACCCGACCTCAACCCGCGGGTTCGGGTCAGGTTCGGGTTGAATTCGGGTTCGGTCGGGTTTGGTTCAGGTTCGGGTTGAATTCGGGCTCAAGTCGGGTTCGGGTCGGGTCGAGTTCGGGTTTAACACCTAAAATATCATAAAAAATATTTAATAAACAACACAACAAACTCTAATTAATTATTAATTAAACCTTATATACAAATAATTAAAAGTGAATATCTATGATAAATTAACCCGAACACAACAAACATAGTGATGCTTATGAACCCCTATAAACAAACACAAAGCCTCCACCCCCAAATTATTATTATTATTATTATTATTATTATTATTATTTATTATTATTATTTTGTGTAGCTAGAGTTTAAACCATTGCATTGATGACTATGAACCCTGGATGTGTGGTTGAATCGTCAGCTTTTTTAAATTACAGTCAACCTTTAAAAAACATTGTTTTCAATACTTATGCGATGCCGAAATATTTTAAAGAAAATATTGAAAATGTGGAATCTGTTGTGTTTGTTGAAACCGTTTAGATTTGCATTTAGGATTTCCACTACAGAATCCACGCGGAACCAAACAGACCCAAGTAGTCGCCAATTACATAATCATGCATTATGAGGTTGTTAATGAAATTGCATAAAACCAAAAAGAAGCTACAGTTTAAGCTATAGCATTGTTGACTATATGTCTAAGTGGTCCCCAATTATGCATTATTAGGGTTGTCAATTAGTCCACTTGATCTTAAATAATTTCTTCTCCCAAACCAAATGGGTGCTCCTCCATTAATAGGACTCTCTTTATGTGTAGGATGAAAATGCTCTAATTCTCCAATCTCAGATCGCAGAACTCATCTCGTGTGACCAGGTATTCTGCAAGTTTCATTCTTCTTTTCCCCTTACAAACTATTCATGCACTTTGCCCCTGTTTAGATCTGCGTTTAGGCATATTCCGCGTTTGGAAAAAATAGAAGTTTCCGCATTTTGAAGATCCAAACACATTTTCTGCGTTTAATTTTTCAAATCACTCAATTGCTTTTTCAAAAGTTGAGTTTGAAATTTTAACAATTCTAATGTTTCAATCAGCCCATCTAAAAGCAATGTTAAGCTTACCTAGTGAATGATTTTTTAAATTAACCAAGCTGTAAATATGTTATAGCTTTAATTTTGTATATTATAGATTATAGATATTAACTTTTTTTTATACGTAATAAATATGTTTGTTGTAGCTGTTAAAATACATGAAATATAAGAAGTAGATGTTTATTAGATTAAATTATAAAATAACTTTTTGCTGTATAACTATCATAAATGCCCCGGTTGTGAATGTATGGAAGATGAGAGAGAGAGAGAGTTTGGAAGGAAATGGAGGACATTTGTTATTAGTAGAAAAGTTAAGGCATTAGTGTCTAAATTAATGAAGATTTAAAGCACTGCATAATGTATATATAAGCTTAAAAGCATTCTTTATCTAGCTTTCACATTTTGAACTTTTTTAAGTTGTATTTATTTTAAATAAATTCCAGTAAGTTTAAATAAACATGTAATAACTGCTTATTTTAAACTCTAAGGCTTAGTTTGGTAAATGGATAAATATTTAGGATAATTTAGCCTAATTTATGAGGATAAAAATATCATTATTTTTATCTATATTTATATTTGGTAATGCATTTTGTTATCCTCATTTTTTTTATGTTCTTATCCTTAACTTTCTATTTGGATCACATGATGTAAAATATGAGATAACTTCAAATTTGTTTTTAAAAATACCAACTCTACCATTTCTATTAAAAGGGCATTAATATTGTTTGCTTTGGTTTTATGAAGTTTTTGATTTTTTTTGAAAGGGCAATCATAAATGTTGTCCATGTTTTATAAAATGTGGTTAAAAATAGGGATAAAGTCTATTCCACCTTTTACCTAGAATAAAATATCCCAATTTTTTCTCAAAATATAGACAATTATCTATGTTTTATCCATTTTTTTCTTATACCATACGGGATAACATGTTATTTAACCAAATTATTTCTTTATCCCAAGAGGCCAGATCTAGTCAGGATTGAATCCGGTCAGTACCGAACTAGATATATGCGGTGTTGAATAACATTAAAATTATCATTCAACACCTGCAATACAAATGCAGTTTTATTTTAGATTTTTCGTTCAAAATTTTGTACACAATTACTAAATACTTACAAAATCATATATATTTTTGTTCCGCCATCTATGTTAAATAATCACTTTTTCTTTAATGATAAACCTTATCTCTCCATTATTATCTACTTGATTATTCACGGAATGGAAAGGGGCTAATAAAAATTAGTGTTTGATTGTCACTGGTGAAATATGTTCCACACCTACCATGGGAGTGGTCCTCAATTTCATAAACAAACACAAAGCATTGACCCCAAATTATTATTATTATTTTGTGTAACTAGAGTTTAAACTATTGCAATGGTGACTATGAGTCCGGATGTGCGGTTGAATCATCAGCTTTTTCAAATTCAAATCTTGTCAAATTTTGTTGATGTAATTTTTTTTTGATGATCTAGAGAGCAAAATGTAAGACATAGATTCAATATTAATCAAATTGCAAAAAGAAGGCAAATAGGACATGTACTTCTTGATCATGAGTTCACAAGGTATCCCAAAGCAGCTTTAGTTATAAAGGTTGATGATCACAAAAGAGGTTTTGTTTCCATTGGAAGGCCATTCATCAAGCCAGCTCTTGAAGCAAATAAACTTTATTCCTATTTGGGTGAATTTGATTATGGACTGCATTCAACTCCGCATTTCTTCTCGCCATGATTCTTTGCTTCTTATTCGAGTAGAATAATGTTAGATACAATCTCTTTTTCAACCTTAATGTCACTCTACATGTGTTTTGATTTTTTTTAAAATAGTATACCTCATCCAATTAATTGAATGAATGCATTTATAATAAATGTAAAAGATTTCTAATAAAATTAATACATCGTTAATGTGAGAATATGACGCCAACGAAGCATATAAGACTAGAAAAATGACTGTGCATTGTTGGAAAAATGTCTAAGATCCGGTGTACCAAATTTGGATGGCTGAGATGAAGTCATTTAGGGTGGATACCTAATTGATTAAATCATCAAATTTGAAAAAGTCTGATAAGATTTATTGAGACATTATAGGGATTAGTTTGTTAGGATTTATTTCTATAAAATCTCATGTATAAAGAATTTGTAACTTGGCTTAGCTTGACGCATTTGTTTACGTAGATGTCTTAATGGATGTTGAACAAGATAGTTAGAGTCTAATGAAGATTCGCACGTAAGTCTTAATGTATCTGTAATTCTCAACTATTAATGGATGCTCTCATATTTTGTAGCCTTGTGGATGTGGCTTAGGATGAATCACGTTAAATATGCGTTGTTTTTTATTTGTGTTTTTTTGGATCTCATATTTGCTATATTTACTCCGGCTATGCACAACAACAGTGCATAACACCACTCTAACATAAATATTTTCTGCTCTGTTGAAACAGAAAAATAAAAAAAATGACGACGTGCGGGTGTTGTGGTTTGAATTTCTGCTGTGCTCCGGTGAGGGATGCCGTGTGCGTCCCCATCACCAAAAACATAGGCTATCTCACTTCTCTCAGCGACAATGTCCGCTCTCTGGAGATGGAGATGGCCGACTTGATCGCCTCACATCGTGATGTGGTTGCGGCCATTGAAAGGGAGGAGCGCGACGGACCGCAGAGGCGCACCGAGCGGGTCGATGTTTGGATGACGGATGTGGGGCGCGTCACAACTGATTTGGAGGACTTCCACACCAAATACAAGGAGGGGAGACGTGGGTCCAAGTTCAAGCTCAGCAAGAGAGCGGATCGATTGCTCAAAGAAGTGCGTGAGTTGAGAAGCAACAAATCTGAATTCAACGGTCAATACACCAGAGAACTCCCCATCCCCAGCAAAAATGTTTGGTTACTGAGGAAGAAGATACCCGAATTGATCAAGTCACAAGAGGACGTATTGAGAAGGGTCGAACGGTTAGAGGTGATTCAATTTTTTATTTTTATTTTTTTGTTTCATTTTGTGCTACATTACACCAAATTTATTTCACTTGTAAATTATATTGATCACGTATTTCTAACATGAATTCCAGGGGACGGGTAGTCAAAGGCGCACTGATGAAGTTGTGAGGTGGTTAGACAGGGTTATGTCCCTCCAAGCTGAGTACAATATCCTTCAAGGTGACATTGAACGCGTGTGCAATTGTGAAGGCAGCTGCTCCCTGAACTGTGGGCCGAGCGACGAGCTCGGAAACAGAGCGAACGACATGGTGGAGGAGGCGCGCAGACTGGAGACGAGAAGAGCTGGATTCAATGAGAATCTGACTGAAAAATTTGTCCCCCAAGTGAATATGTCCGGTTATTGAGGAAAGAATGGGATGAACTGTATGCATCACGAGATGATGTCTTGAGAAGGCTCAATCTGGAGGAGATGCGTGGGCGAAAGAGAACCAATAAAGTTACTTTGTGGCTGAACAGGGTGCAGTCCCTGGAAGCTGATCTTAGTGGCTTTTCCCTCGGCCCTTCTCCGAGTAATCAACTTGGCAAGAGACCGTCTGAGCTGCTTGAAGATGTGAGAGAATTGAAAAACACAATAACTAGATTCACTGATGATAATGAGATGACCGAAGAACTCATGTCCCCCAACAGAGATGTTTGGTTGCTGCGGAAGGAGATGTGCGAACTTATAGCATCCCGTGATGGCCTGTTGAGAAAAGTGATTAAACTTGAGGAGATGCATGGGCAGGAGAGAACCAATCAAGTTGTCTCATGGCTGGAAACAGTGAGATCCCTTGAGGAAGAGTATGACAACCTTGAAGTTGATCTTAGCAACATATGCACATGCCATGGTAGTTGTTATCTCAACTGTTCACCAAGCAACGAGCTTGGCAAGAGAGCTGTGGTGCTGCTTGATGAAGTGCGAGCGACCAATACAGAAAGAAGCGAGTTGACAAAGTTGGTAGAGGCAATTCCAGGTCCGATATCATTGGAAACAGACTCCCCTCTAAAAGAAGCTCTAGAACAACTCCGCCGCTTTTGCTTCAAAACAGACGAAGCAAGTGTCATAGGGGTTTGCGGAATGGGGGGCATTGGAAAAACGACACTTATGGAAAGATTCGAAGCAGAGCTCCTCCATCGACCCGGTGATTTCAAAAAAATCATCTTTGTTGTGGTGTCAAAGGAACCAAATGCACAAAAAATGCAAAAGGAGATAGGCATGGTGCTGGGGTTGCACATTCAGGATGGTGAGAACATTGAGCGACATGCCAATCAGATATTAAAGATCCTACAAGATATGAGGTATGCTCTGTTGATGGATGATGTATGGAACGGATCCATTCTTAAAAAGATCCTCAAAGATATAGGAATTCCTTTGCCAAATATGATAAATAAGAGTAAATTAATAGTGACTACGCGGACCGAAAAGGTATGTAATCAGATGGGCACGGGCGACTACAAGGTGAGAATTAGCTGCTTGAAATCAGAGGAAGCATGGGCACTCTTTAAGAAGAGCGTTGGTGAGCTAATAATCAACTCAGATCCAGATATAAATGTTCATGCTAAGGCAATGGCTAAAAAATGTGGTGGATTGCCTCTCGCCCTCACCGTAATTGGGAGCGCAATGGCCAATAAAAAAACAATCCAGGAATGGGAACACGCTGCATCTTCAATGGAGGAGTTGCGGACCGATAAGATAGAAGGTATGGAAGATGACCTGCTTTTTGTTTTAAAGATTAGTTATGACAGTTTGCCTAATGATACTATCAGAGAGTGCTTCTTGTATTGTTGCCTATATCCAGAAGATTACAAAATTATGAAGGAAGAACTTGTGGATAAATGGATCGGGGAGGGATTCTTTGATGGTGAGTACAATGATGACATCGATAAAGCACGTGGAGAAGGGCATTCTATCATAGGGATACTGAAGATTGCACACCTATTAGAGACCGGTCATTCTCGTGACTTTGATGTGAGGATGCATGACGTGATTCGGGACATGGCCTTGTGGATATCAAGTAAGAAGAAGGGTAATAAATTTCTGGTACGTGCGGGTATTGGTTTGACAGAAGCACCTGAATCGCGAAAATGGAGTGGGAATAAAAGAATATCGTTGATGGATAACAACATCAAGGACCTGTCATGTCTGATCCCTGATTGTCCTAATCTGTCGACCTTGTTTCTCCAAAATAATTACTATTTGTCTGGTAATGTCACAAGTGTATTTTTCCAATCCATGACTAACCTTCGAATTTTGGATTTGTCAAGGACGGATATCAAATCATTGCCTATAGAGTTGGGTAGGTTGAGTGGTCTGAGGAATCTCAATCTAGAAGGTACAGGCAGGCTTGAAAGCATCCCCAAAGGGGCCATCTTGACACTTGGGAAGTTAAAGTTGTTGAATTTGCGATACTCAAATTATTTCATAGGTGATGGTTCCGCAAACGTCGAGAATTCTTTCTGTGATACTGAAGTTAGCATACAAGATCTGGATGCCCTCAAGAGCTTGCAGGAAGTTGCTCTGGATCTGAAATCAATTGATGTTTATCGTCAGTTTATAAGCTTGACAAAGTTGCCAAGAATCACGAGTGCCCTGGTTTTATCTAATTCCAATAGTTGGGGAACTCTACATCTCTCATCCACTCTTTCAAAAATGGACCGCCTTATATCACTTGAGTTCATTTATTGTGAAGGGTTGAACGAAATGATAATTAGTGGAGGAGAAAATGGTCCGCTGCTTCCAAAGCTCCGCATACTTGAACTTGACAGCCTTCTTGACCTGAGAATGATAAAAGTGGAGGCACATGTGGCTCTTCAAAACATTCGTAAATTGCGGATAGTTCATTGTACTTTGTTGAAGCACGTCGAATGGATTCGTAATCTTAGGTGCCTCGAGAAAATTCATATTTCATATTGTGATGGAATGAAGAAATTGATAGGTGGAGAAGATGGAGTGATGGAGGATAATGCCACTACTCTTACCTTGTCTTTACCAAAGCTCCGATCCATTGTGCTTGGCTTTCTTCCCAAATTAGAGAGTATATGCAAACACCCATTGCTCTTTTCTTCTCTCAAGCATCTCATAGTAAGCAAGTGCCCTCATATGAAGAAACTGCCTCTACAAATAAACAGCGCCCCGAATCTCAAGGAAATAGAGTGCGAACAAGAATGGTGGGATGGGCTGGTGTGGGATGATGAACTAATCAAGCAGAAATTTGTTGGATCCTTCAAAGCAATGATTCCGCGGGTATGTTCTCTCCCTCCCATTTTACAACAATTAATTTCTCTTTCCTTTTTTTTCCCTTAACAATTGAGAATGTTCACCATGCTATTTTTTTTATTATTAGATTCATCACATCCAGAATGTCCAGATTTTAGCAATTAAGCTAATATATTGTGTGTATATGTACTCTTTAAAGCTGATACCTATATTAATTTTTTTATTTTAGCTATTCTTTTGTATTAGCTGCAAAATTCAATCATGGTCTACCATATAACTCAGGTTTAGCAAAACTTTTCCTTAAATGTTTGATATTGGAGTTTTTATTTTGTGCCCTTTTTTTGTATTAGTTGTAAAAATGTAATCATGGTCTACTTTTTACACATGTTTAAAGAAAATTTTCCTTCTTTGTTCGAATAGTGGGTATGACATGTAAGTAGAGATTTTAGATCCGGTCCATGCAGGTTACATGGCAGGAAAATAACACGTGACATTAATTGGAAACTAATCATAACAAATCCATATGTCTTGCATGTGAAATTGCGACCCGCTAGTCTCCTATTGGAGACTGCTAATATGATCCAGGATTGATTGGATTCGGCCTCATAAGATGACTAGAACTTCCATTCCAGGTTTGCTTGAAAGATGTAGGGATCCAGGCCTGGTTCTGTCAGTTGCACATATCCTGAGCTAATAATTTTAAGTTGTATAACTCATCTACTCCATTTATTTCAACTTCATATTTGTGCAGGAATTTGGATGAGCAGCTAATATATGTTCCACAGATCTGGTTGCATTCACATATAATTGCATACTTGGAGCGCGCTTATTGCATGCCCAAGACAATATGCGTTGGTGACCGGATGTTTTTGGTTTGAATAAGCTGCTCAAAAGTTTGTTGGGGTTCACTTCTGAAGGTCCTACACCACTTTGTCGCACCGACCGCACGCTATCACTCGGCTATATATATATTGCTTGGTAAATAAATTTGTATTTCCTTGCAAAACTTACAAGTGTACAAGAGTACTTTGAAGCAATAGAAGATCGGGGGGGGGGGGGGGGGGGGGGGCGGGCACAGGGAACAAAGTTTCATCCTATGCCAAAGAATAATTCAACCCATCCGGGTTTGCACAGAGCTGTCGGGCTGTTCTTGAATTAGAATCTTCAGAGACTCCCAGCGCAGAGCTGTCGGGCTGTTCTTGAATTAGAATCTTCAGAGACTCCCAGAACAGAGCTGTCGGACTGTTCTTTCACCATATATTTGATGCCAATAAAATGTACTATTTTGGATCAGTGATGTTGTTCGTGTTTTTAAGTTAATGTGCTTGTTTGATACCCCCAGTAATTTGCATTTAAATATGAGATGAACTCTATGCAGATGCGTTCATCAGAAATTGATAGAGATGTTGAAATTTCAACATTGTATATATCTATTGTGTTTTTGACCATCACATTATTAGCATATAGATGGACAGATTTATGTATTTTTTGCTCCATTGTTTGTAAGTTGATCAAAAAGATGTACTGTAGCTTCCACCAAATCAATTAGACTATTCAAGCACCAGAACCGAATACAGACAAATATGTTGTTAAAGAAATTAGAAAGGGACTTTGTTCTATGTACGTTTTCGTTGAAAGGTTTAAAGAGAACACACAATTAGAAGCAAATTAATTAAGGTGTAAGGTGCCGTAGTTTTTTTTTTTAAAGAGAACACACAATTAGAAGCAAATTAATTTAGGTGTAAGGTGCCGTAGTTTTTTTTCTCTCTCTAAAAATTTGAATAATGAAAACTTCAAATGAGGAATGAGATTAGAAATTTTGTTCTTTGAAATATGTTACTATATTTTATTTTTGAAACTTAAATATTTTATTAGATTTAGTATTTGTGGTCATCAATAAATAAATAAAAATCTCTTTAATCCCACAGGTAGTATGTTATTAATTGTTGGATAATAAGAAAAGAAATGAAAAAAAACCGTTTCAAAACAAATTGTCAATCTAGCTCGACCATTTTCAGTGGAATCGGGGCAAACAGACGGAGATAGCCTTACCAGCTCGACCGTAAAGTCAACCACGGAGAGTCTCTCCAATATCAAAAAAAAAAAAAAAAAAGTCAATGTCATCTATTTTGTTGAAGGATCGGTGTATATACATTTTAATGGCTTAGAACCAGATCACAATTTCTGAGGGGAGTTTATGGGGGTAAAGGCATATATATATCTGAGGTTAGAACCACACTTCATGTTTCTTCTACCCCCTGCTTTTTATCCTTTTGTTCTTTTCTACCAAGTAGTCTATCAATCTTAATACAATTGGTGGAGACACCAGAATATATATTGTTTAAAGATTATGTAAATTTCTCGGTAGTACTATTTTGTGTAGGTTTATGATTATTTTACGCCTACATAAGCATACGGCAGTGATTTGAATATATAGTTTACTTTGATCGATGATTAATTTTACACAGCCCCATTTTCTAGGACGTCCATGTTTTCATTTTTTTTTTAAATCTTACATTCCATCTAATGAGTTATTTATTTATTTTTAATAAAAGAAAATTTATATGCTCCAATTAATTGAATGACAGCATTTATATAAAATGTGAAAAATTTCCAACAAAGCATATATCTCATTACAGTGACTGGAGGGGATTAACGAGGTATATAAAATCACATTTTGGTTTGTAAAAAAGAAATGAGTGTAGAGCTCTAATTTTTTATTTGTGCTCTTTTTTTGTATTAGCTGCCAAATTCAACCATGGTGTACTATATAACTCAGATTTAACAAAATTTGTAAAAATGAAATCATGGTTTAATTTATAACTCTTGTTTAACAAAAATTGTCTTTCACTATTTAGATGGTGGATATGCCATGTAAGTAGAGATTTTAGATATGGTCAATGCTAGATCTCAGACACATTGTCAGTATCTAATTGGAAGTTGATACGTGGTTAACTGAAAATAATCATTAAAAAATTCATATGTTATGCATGTGACATTCGTGCAAGCCTCTATTAGAAACTGCTATTGTGATCCTAACACAAATTGTATTCTATCTAGTAAAAAGATGACTTACAACATTCATTCTAGGTTTGCTTGAAAGATGTAGGGATCCAAGTCTGGTACTGTCAGCTGAAATGAGTCAATAATTTGAGATGCATAACTCATCTACCCCGTTTTTCTCAACTTAATATTTGTGCAGGATAATCTACCAGCAAAAAAATGTCGGACGGATCTGGTTGCATTCACATATAATTGCAGACTTGGAGTGCAATTATATGCATTGGTGAGAAGATATTTTTGGTTTGAATAAGATGCTCAAAAAGCATATTGGGATTCACTTCTGAAGGTCCGAAAATGTACTATTTTCTATTTAGTGTCTTTGTTTGATACCCCCAATAATTTGTATTGAAATATCAGATGAACTCCATGCAGTGCATTCATCAGACTTTGATGGAGATGCTGAATTTTCACATTAGTATCATAGAATGATTTCATCAATACTTGAACAATTAGAAGTGATGTTATCAATTAGTTATCTTTTAATCCTTTTGAACCCTTCCTGTATAATTTCTTGAAGATTCATGGTAAACTAGAACAGGAGAAAATTTTAACTTAACATTTTAACAATCATGAAAGCACATTAATAGGGCCTGCTTCTTTAGCAACTTTTATGAATACATCTTCCAAGGTTGTATCAGCCAGTCCCCATGCATGTATGGTCAACCTCCTCTTCGCCCTTTCAACAGCTCGAAATGCATCCGAAATTCTGACATCTTCCTTAGGTAATTGGAATTTCTGGGTTCCTGAGATGTGGTACACTCTTTTTGCTCTTGGAGAGAGTTGGTGTGCTAACAGCTGCACCTCTTCTTCTTGATTTGAAGGCGTTGTCATGGTAAACATGTATGATCCACCATATCTTGCTTTTAGCTGTGATCATTAAATTTATGCATGAATAGGCAATTTACTTCAGAAAATGTCACACTTGGTCGTTCCTAATGTAACTTTTGCAGACGAAACATGATTTGAATTTTTTTTTGAAGTATATACTTCTCTAGTGCAGTACATACATTCACAAAACTTAAAAATACACTCGAATAAATTGGATGCATACAATATTACACTTTTCGCAATAGAATATATAATGATATAATAGCGTATATATGTTATACTCTATAGAGATTTCATATACTTATTAGCCGACATAGTGTAAAATGACTTAAATAATGTCTGAGTGCATCAGCATCCATTTATTCAAACCCAAGTTCAGTAACGGGATAAAATGGTTAATTTGATGTCCATATAACTTGAGAAAAGTTTTTGTAAATTAAGTAGTTTTATGTCTGATACATAATAGATAGGTGCAATAATGTCTTCCCATACTCATGAACATATTCTTTGACCTTCTCATTGAGTAGTACTTAAGTTTCATGCGTCTGAATAAGATCAATAGATTTTGAATATAGAAGTACAAACATTTTACCTCTTTTGGATTTCCTATACACTGCAGGTTGCCCCCCACAAAGATTCCTACCCTGTCGCATAGGAACTCTGCCTCTTCCATTGAATGTGCTGAAATAATGTGTTAACATGTTTACATTATGTTCTGAGACCTTGTGATAAGAAAATCAATGGTGTCAACTGTCAAACAGTTGTGGGAATAAATGAAAACAATTTGTGAAGGAAAAGCATAAATATAACTAAGTGATTTAGATATATAATGAGACTGCATACTTGTAAGAATAATCACCCTGTCTTGCTTCACCTGTTGCACAGCTTTCCACAAAGATTTTCTTGAAGCTGGATCTAGTCCTGTGCTAGGCTCGTCCATATAGACAACCTAGAACCATGTACAATTATGATTATAATATGTTATAGAACATGGATTATGTTATGTTAATGTAAGATTATTTCAACTTCGACATACATGTGGGTTACCGATCAATGAAATTGCAACACTCAGCCTTCTCTTCATTCCACCACTATATGCACCTACTAATTTATCAGCAACTTCTTTATCATGTAGGTTCACTTTCTTCAATGATTCTTTAACAGCCTATACCAACAAAAGTACATCTGATCACAAGTTGCATATCATATTATTAGAACATTAGTTATGAGATGAACTTACTTTTTCCAATGCAACTCCCTTAAGATTCTTTAATCTTCCATAAAATAACAGGTGTTCTCTACCACTTAGAGTTTCCCAGATCAAGCTACACATTTCCTTGTTAGTTAAATATTATGAAAAATAAAGAACAATAAGTTATGTAGTCCATTTTCTTACTCATGCTGTGGACATACTCCCATGCTGGTGTAAACTTCATCCATATCTTTGCTAATGTCAAGTCCTTGGACATATGCTGTTCCAGAAGTCGATGTCGTCAGTCCTGTCATCTGAAAGTTGATGAAGCTCATTCAGATATACTAATGATGTCCCAATTTGGTATCCTAATATTTTCTATAATTTAGTTATAAAAGTATTTTATAATACAATTTGTAAGAGATCATAGAAATCATAGAGACCATGCTGATAAAAGATGTTTTCCCTGCACCGTTTGGTCCAAGCATACCGAAGCATTCGCCTCGAGGTAAAGCCACTGACAATCCTTCAACTGCTACTTTGTCAGGGTTTCCGTCCCTACCTCGGTACACCTTTCTAAGGTTGTGGCAAATGACTGGATAATTTTCATTAGGCTCCATCAGTATCTTTTCAACTAATTCACTCTGAAAAATGAAAACAGAATTTAGGACTCATGGCCAATGAAATTCCCATGCCATAAATAAATATCATAAATCCCTCAGGAAGATGCAACATCCAGAGCAGAAAAGCTTGGTTTTATCTATTTCATGCTTTTCAAGATAATATATCAATACCTATTTTATGCACATGGATTTTGTTGCATAGTAGTACAAGTATGTAGATGTAATTTTAGTTGACTGCTAATAATTTATTTGATGAACTGTATGTTCTCATATAGATGCTCAAAAGGCCATGTGCATTATATCTTGACAATAAATCCTAATTCATCATGATCATTATATTTATTTAAGTCTTCACACAATGGTTTAAGAGTTTCTATGATGAACAACCTAGAAATAATAACCAAATCCTCCAACTTTGTCAACAATAATGATTGGAAATAAAAAAACAACCAGCTTACCTCTTGAGAAACATCTGGCTTTTCAGAATTAACAATAGCATCATATCCTGGCCTTTGAAGACTTCTCTCTGACTTCGTACAGCGATTTCGCAAAAACCACAATGGGTGTTTCCTGATCCCACTTCCATAAGAAGCTACTTGATCTAAATAATATGCTACTACAAGTAATATCAACCATTCTGCTGTCATCAGGATCAATACGTCTCTCATAGCGTAGTTGTCACTGTTCAGCAAGATATCCTTCCAACCTATAGTATCAGTTCCAATGAGATCCACCTCAAATGAGTATTGCCCCAGCTCATACAATCCTCGATATAAAGAAAAACATGGCACAATCTCCATACATAGAAGCCACTTTCCTGTAACAATATGTAATTCCTTTTCTTAGTTGACTCATTCATTTGTTTAACCTATTGATGATCTTTAGCTAAATTAATTAAGAACTTACTTGGGAATGTCACGTCCTGGATGAACCTCTCGAAGAGAAAGAGTCCGAGAAGACCCGATCCAAATACATAAATGTAGCTTATTGCTGCCATAAGATGATACCAAGCAAATAAAGTTAAGTACTTTAGGTTTAAAACTTTGTTTACAAATAAATCCATTTATCTCTCTCTCAAGTTCAAGTTTATAATATAGTAAAAATCCTAAGTTAAAAATAAAATATAAAAGCATTTATTATATAACATCACATGGTCAGATTATGATGGTTGATCCACGAAGTCAATCCCTTGATAATGACATTATGGTTTCCTTAGAATGTTCGAACCTGTAGCTGTCTTGACATTGGAAAAGAATGTGGCAGAGAGGAATGCAAACACTATCTGTAAATTTATGTATATGAAGAAGAACACAAACTGTACGCTGTAGTTGTTCGATGTGAAAGATCTCAGACCTGTAAGAAAGAGCCAATTTGCTTGCAATGGTGAGAACCCTTAACACTCTATATTACCTGATTTTACTTCACGAAGATAGATAGCAAAAATGTACCTATTAGTGATCCAAACACCACTAGTGATAACACATAAACCGATGATATAACAAGGAAATACGCATAGGAAATCATCCAGTAAGGACCATCGTTGAGCCCATGCATTTTCATCATGATCCTTAAGTTCCCTTGCTTCTCATAAACAAGATAAACTAAAATAGCCTGCGCAATGGGATCAAAGCAGAAGTCAATGTTTGTTGTCGAAGCATCCTAGATTAATCTATCATAGAGTCTAAGCCTGAAGTAACATGTCATGTACAAACTGCATGTCCACATGTCTCAACTTTCATCAGACATCAAAGTATATAATATAGTAAAAATACTTTGTGAGAAAATCTGCATTTATCATGGTGTCTGGTAGATTGGAAATCTGTTTTCAACTGCCATTAAGATAATCTAGCCTGGTAAAAGAATGCCATTCATATCATTGCCTCTGTAACGATACGCTAAAGTGTCTTAATTTCATATATGTGAAAGATATATATTGTATCATTCATCTTTGACATGCTTTGTCTAATGAGAATTGTTTTCTCTTCTATATATCAGAAGTCATGAAGTGTAGAACCTTGGGATTTAAAGAGGTGATGTTATACCCACCTCAATTGAGTAGATCATTGGACTCTAGTTTCCTATTGATTTATGTTTTGCCTTCTTCTTTTGCATCATTGGAACTACTGAAACTCTATCCTAGGTTGAGTCATAAGCTTGAATATTAATTATAAAGGCCTTGTATAATGTTCGTACAAAAACAGAACACTGTTTCAACTCACCGGAAGAAGCAACTCAATGACCCATGTGAAAAAAAGTGGACCCAAGATGGTTGAAACATTCAGCTTGCTGGTTCCTGTTGCAAGTTTAGGCATTTCTCTCACATATTCAAGGAGCATTTTCACATTGGTTCCTCTGATGAACTGAAGGTAGGAATTTGAAACCTGTAATCATATAGATAGATTATTTATACATTTATCAAAACTGGGTAGATCAAACTATTTAAAATGTTAAGAATAAGAAATTTTTTGCATGCCTTGCATTCAGTTTTCAAGACAAGCATGCCTTTTTCTTACATGGCCAATGTCATTATAAAACATCACATTTCCAGCAAGCATAGTGATGATTAAGTTTCAAATACATGTTTAATAGATCTTCATTTGTCAAACATGTCAAATAAAATTCAGGGTCAAAGAATCACCATTATATGGGGATCTCGACATCCATGGATGTCGTAAAGCTTCTCGTGTAGGTGGTTAGGCCTCGAGTAACACTGTATGGTAATTGGCACATTTATAAGGCAACATTTGAAAACAAGTTTGATAGCTTTAGGAAATTCCGCTTTTGCGGTAATGTTAATTTAGCTCAAACTTGTTTCCAAATGCACCTCAGCGATCCCAGCTTTTGACAAAAGATAAAGCTTTTAGTTATAAAAAAATGCTTTCCAAGAATCTAACAAAATACGTTTCCTAGAAAGTTTTTTTCAAAAGATCTTTGAAGTGAAAAGTCATTTTTCAAACTCATTTCCAAACGCACCTTGAGTAAATAAATATTCGTAAAATCCAATGGACTGATTGGAGCCACGTTAATATTGTATAAATCTACTGCTATCAAATTTTTTCCAAGGAATCTTTTGAGGCTTAAATGGCTCTTCTTTGTTTATACAACTTCTATTTTTCTCTTTCCATTAGTTGATTCTATGATCCTACATCATCTCTGTTGGTGTTTTTAGTTAATAAATACTGATTCTACAGGTGAGCTAGAAGAGGTTTCTCATCTGTTTTCAGTAGCTACATTTATAAGCATTCAGAATTCAAGAGCCATACACTCTATACATATAAACTGATATATTGATATCATTCCATTTCTATATCTTAGATTTCACTTTATTATTCACAGATAGAATTTACCAACATTACCTCCCCAATGATTTTGTTAAACACAAAAAAAACATTGTTGACTGCAATATCCTACTGCCTAGTCTACCAAATTTGAAATTCAAGCTACTTAGTTAGATATATTACATTGGACTACTATGATCAACATCTGTTCAGGAGAATGTGAAAAGAATCATTTTGAATCTTTAAATTGTTGTTGTATTGAATGCTTACCGCATTTACAGACCGGAGGATTCGTGTATTCCAAGCACCATTATCGCTTCCGTTATACCAGATATGCACATTGAATTCAGTTTCCTTCGTATTCAAGAAATCATATGCTGCATCAAAAATAATTTTGGTGAGCAACCATCGTGAAATGAAGATCAGTAACAAGTGTTTGTATAACACTAACCTCCAGGAACCTGAGGGATCTCTCCTTGGTAAGCAGAAGCAACCTCCTTCCTCATTACCAAAGAACTGTTTTGCCATAAAAGCAAACCTTGCACACACTGTACACCTGAATCATAATTACAGATCAAAGAGAACACTCAGAAAACAAATGAAAATATTAATACTTAGTTATTCTTGCAATCACTTTTGCACACGATTTGAATTTATTTTGGAAGTATATACTTCAACAAAAACAATGTAATACATAGAAGAATGAATTGAATGCAAACATTTTTACGTTGTTCATAGTATATATTGGCATAGTAGAATATATATTGTGTTTGTGTTAGATGATTTCATATATAGTGTTAGGTGACATGGTATTTGTATGAATGATTTTAGAAGCGTCTTGAGTGTAACAACGCTGAAAACAAATGTTTACCTTGCATGAGTGGAATACTTTCAATTTGGCTGGAAACAAAGATATCGAGGCCTGGTTCACAGCGCTGTTGGATGATGTACATGGCGCTATCGGGAAGGAAAGCCGGTTCGAGGAAGTATGTCGATGGATTAGAAGCACTGGTTCCCTGGTAAACTCAAGTTATTCTTGTTATTTCACTGAATTCTAACAATTCAACTGAACATGTGAAATCCTTTCTTACCAGTATATACTTCTCTGACATCTTCAGGACATCTACAGGGCCAGTTGGGCTCGAGAAATCCTCATGTGAAGCATCACCAAATAGGTTCATTCCTAGTCCTGTTAAGAGATCAGCAAATAGAAATCAATCATATTTTTTGGTGGGTAAGTGTTTTTTTTCTGATTAAATCTTCTCCTATCAGTAGGAATTATACTTCAATCCAGGACTACTCGATGAATTAACATCTGACAACCTGCTTAGAGGTAATTCAATACTCATTCAAACATGTTTTCAAATGCTACTTAAGCTACAAAAATCAACTCACTCTGTGCGAGGCTCTGGTTCCCCCCAGTGAGAAAAAACATGACAGGGCATGAATCGTCATCCACGCACGTTGACTTCCCCCGCACCACCCTATCGCCAGTCTCAGGCACCTGGACCAGCGCTGGCCACCTTGTGGGGTTGGGCACGGGGCAAGGCATCTTCTGCCCCGGCCCCATCTTCAAGTACTTCATCTCGCATGAGAACTCACATGTTGTCCTGTTCGCTGGGGGCATGTGCGCGCAGTTGCATTCGCAAGTGTCAGTGCTGGTGGCGGTGAAGACGGAATCGACCATCCTCTGGATGCCATAGAGCATGAGGCAGAGCACTGCAGGGAAGATCACGAGCCCGACGTTTGTTCGCATGTTACGCTTCTGCACATGTGCGACATATATGTTATAATTCAGTCTTATATATAAGATACATGGAATGCTTGGTTATTGAAAGACAGAACATTTTGGTTGTTTTAAATTGCTTGATCAAATGCATGAACACCCAATAACTCATTCTTCTAACAATCTTCTTTACAAGCATTGAATTAGATTTCATGCACTGTGTTATGATTCAGTCTGGAATTTTTCATGTGGGTTCAATCCAGATTTTCTTCTCATTGGGTATATGATAAGATAATGGATGAATTTGGTTTTGGGGTTTATTGAAAGAGTGTATTTGGTTGTTTTATATTGTTTGATCAAATGCATGGCCACCCAACAACACATTCTTTTAACAATCTTCTTTACAAGCATTGCATTAGATATCATGCACCATATGTCGTGATTCAGTCTTGAATTTTCATGTGGGTTCAATCCAAATTTTCTTCTCATTGTGTATATGATTGGATATGCATGGATGAATTTGGTTTTTGGTTTTGTTCTTTTAATTGTTTGATCAAATGCATGACCACCCAATAACACGTTCTTTAACAATCTTCTTTACAAGCATTGCATTAGATTTCATGCACTATATGTTATGACTCAGTCTTGAAATTTTCATGTGAATTCAATCCAAATTTCCTTCTCATTCAGTATATGATAATGATGGAATGCCTGGATTAAATTAATTGGGTTTTTTTGGTTTCTGAAACACATTTGGTTGTTTTCATAGTTTCGATCAAATGCATGGCTACCCATTACATTAAACAATCTTCACAACATCATTTTATACATATATCTCTTCAAATATATATGATTGAATTCATCCATGCAAAAAGAAATGATTATATATAGGGACCTGTAATGACAAATTCTTTCTCAACAGGGCGTGTGTTTGGGTCCAAAAACCTGCCGCGCCACGTGAATCCGTCATGGACGATGATGATGAAGAACCTCTGTTTTTCTGTGTGTGTGTGTGTTTTTTTTTTGTTGAGAGAGGTTCACCCTTTATGGGTTGAGAGAGAGAGAGAGAGAGAGAGGAATGAAAAGAAAGGTTGATATTTTGTGTTTGAATTGGGTATGACTGTTCGTTCTTCTAACAGAGAGGAACAGCTTTTTCACAACCGTTGTGATATTTAAAGATCCCTTCTAAATGCAAGGAAGGCGTTTCACAGAAGTAATGGTGATTAAGTTCCTAATTAAGCTAATATAATTAGATTTTTTTTTATATAGCATTCAAGTATTACAATACAAGAGAAAATAAAAATATTCAATTAATAAAGTTTCTATAATTAGCTAATTCTAGTGGTCCATATTTAAAAATGGCACTTTTGAGATTGTTTTTTATTTTTTGGGGTTTTTGATTTGATGAATCAAGTCGAGGACACCACTGCCCTCCGTGGAGACCCGGTTTCAAGCCCTGTTGGCTGTCAAACATGTTTAAAAAGCTTCTGGTCTTTAAGCCCTGCTGAGCTTTGTGAGTCCACCATGGATGATGAGCTTTAATTTTTTCGAATTCTTTTGAGAGAGGTCACCACTTTCAAACAGAGGCATATATCATATACCAATGAAATCATTACTTTTAGACATTTGTCTTCTCTTTCTGACATTTAAATGGCATATGTAACTCAAATTTTTTACTTTCTATATAGTATATATTAAAAAAAGTGAAAGCTATATATAATGTTGTTAGTATGAAATCTTTTACCATATCTTGATAATCATTAAATTGTTACCAAATGAAAGGCATCATGTAAACAGACACATGCATGGATTCATGTTCATTTATAAATTTAGAGTCCCTTTATATCCGTGTTTTGGCCTATTATGGGTTTTGTTTGCAAATCAAACTTAATTCAAACTCATTTTTAAACACACTTCATTATATTGAAATAGCTATTAAAGAACATGGTTTTCGAGTTTCACAAGTAAAATGTCAGCATTTAGGAAGTTAAGGAAAGTGAGATTTTTAACAAACTCACATTGTCGTATTTGAAACAGCTTTTAAGTGAAAGTTGGTATTTAAACCCCTTCCAAAGAGACCCTAAACAAATGAGCATTGTTACATACAAAATTGTATTTGTATACAGCTAAGCATGCAGCCATATTTTGTCTAATAAAATATATACTTCGTTTAAAATTAGTATATATGTTTATTTTTTAAAAGATACAACACATTAAAAAAAATCAAAACAAACTGCATACAAGACTATATCCAACAACATCCTAGACAAATAAATGATACAAGCTCATTTATCTCATACAACAGGAACCAAAATAAAATCAAATTCACAAAAAGAATCACGTGATATATTAATTTCAGTAACCCAAGCAGTTTCTATACAACCCCACCAGTAGGGGGCCTTGATATACCCAGAGGAAGATGAATTGAACAAATATCAAGGGAAAAAAAGATCACATCGCAACCGAAATATTGTGCTCTACAATCTGAGATCTATAAAGAGCATCTGCTCTGCGAGACCAGTGGATGATCAGATATTGAGGTCGGCCCTCCTCGATTTTGTGCTGCCAAAATCTGACAATGAATTCGAAGAGAATCTCGGAACACTGTAACTTTCAGATATCGACACCGGCTGCTGAGGATAGAGGGTTGGTGGAGGGGTGAGATTTCGCTGAGCAGGAAGAGGAGGGAGTGCATTATAATTGTAAAGATCAACGCTTGAACTGCACCAAATCAGAAACCAAGTGTAAGAAATTTTGATAGGAAGAATAAACCAATTAAGCATGCGAAAATGTGCATTACTTCATGGTGTCAAGAATTTATATCAAATCTACACAACCTAGTTCCTAATGGCTTGAGGGTCTGCTCAACGAGTTCTAACTAATCAGAAGTTCATGATACCAAACTTGCCAACCATGATGGCTCAGCAAGTCTGTCTCAAATATAAATGATAGGAATCCTCAGAAGTATGTATCTAGAAACTGAGATCAGATACTCTACTTTATGTTTCTTTTGGTGTCACTTGTACTACCGATACCCTCATATAAGCACCACAGTATTTGAATCTAGGCCAGAAGGACATATCGGAAATGGCTCATAAGACTCTAATGAGCAAATAAGCGAAATCAACCTCATTATTAAAGCATCTCTTGTCCAGTGTGGATAAACTGGATCATCTGTTAATAATCAGGACATCTCTCCTGCAGCTTCTCTCAGTTAGAGGTAGCTAAAACAGTAAAACTCGATATTGCAGTAATAGTGGGACTAAGAAGATATCTGAAATATTCGCTGATTGTACATATGATCTTATGAAAAGAGAAAATAAAGACAGAATCTCCCCCTCCCCCAACACCCCCCCCCCCCCAAAAAAAAAAAAAAAGAAACACAAAAACAGAAAACACACCAACGAAAAGAAATATCAACTCAACAAGGAGTTAGCAAACCACAAACAAACTCAAGACTTTCGCTGCTATTTTGCCTCACTATCAGCACTTATGGAGAAAACCACATTTCTGTACAATTAAACAAGACCGTCTACAATTAAACAGTTGTTGAAAAGGCAAAGGCATGAGAAGCAAGCTTAGAAAATTCAATAAATCTAGAAAGAATATTAGAAGAAACAATCTGGAAATGCTTTAGATTAGCCTGTGACAAAAATTGTCATTTCAGTCTTCTTTGTTCTAAGAAGTTGTTAGCTTGGTGGAGATGGGTAATTTTTACACTGTTCAATTGTATTAATTAGATGAAAGCCCCACATAACAAATCAAAAAAGGCCAAGGAGATGAGGCATCTCCAAGGCCAATGAAATAAAAACGAAAACTAAAGAGGAAGGATCACCCTTGTTGTCTATCCCACTTCAATCACAAACTTTCCCTCATTAATGGAAACAGTAGTAACTCCCAAACGAGTCTTCTCCAGACAGAAAGGAAGAACACGTCCTCTTTTAAAAAGTTCTTCATTTCTCAATAGCCATATATATTTTCTCATACATGATAATCTGGGAGATCACTTTCTTCTTGAAATTCCAGAACTCCAACAATTGCTGGACATTCTGAACGAGCCTTCCAACCCATGCAAAACTCACTCTCCCTCAAATCTCCATATTTACTCTGCACCGGAAGAATAGATGCTCTCTCAATTCTTCTTTGTAAACTGATAACTCAATAGTCAAATTCCCATCACGAGCTCATCTCTCTCTATTAAATTTAGTTGATGTCTTATTTGAGTACATCAATACATAAAATCCTGCATTTGAGAGCAGATAGCATCCCAATTTTTTTTACCACTCTTGGTGGTGACCACATCTACACCATGAGGTCTCATCAACAGAAAATACAAGAATTTCATGGAGAGACCCAACCTTCCACTCTTCAATTAAATTGATCGCTGCACCAGAGACTGTTTTATTTATTTGTTTAATCTTCCATTGAAAGGAGAGTTAATAACATACTTTGTTAAAAACATTAATCGACTTGCAGGATTTTGGTCTTTAATAGAACAACAGAATTAAAAGATATACTTTATTAAATAGGGCCTAGGACCTAAGTATGGTTGTTTCACTTCAACCCTGATTAGGAAGAAGTGGAAATACTTATATGATCTTTTTTGTTTAAAATAACTCACTCAACCTTTTCCATATTTTCCACAATATTCCTTAGCATGTTTAAGCCTCATAAAGAAGGTGAGAAGCATGAGCTTTTTGGGCCTCACTGGACAAGGCACAAGCCTGTAATGATTTAAGCCTATTATAGATGCCACAAAGTGAAATGGAATACAGTTTAGGCACGAGATGAGGCATAAATCTTCCTAAGCTACAGTAAAGAATACCTTGCCATTTTATGAAATTGATCATCGTCACTCAAACTCTCTCTAGAGTGGTGGATGGAATTCTGAATTGGTGAGACAGACCATGTACTTAGAGAAGGCAGTTCATCTGAGAAATACCTTCGTCTGATCAACTGTAAAGAAATAACAAAAACAAATATTAAAATTTCAGCTTCAAATATCTTTCTTTTGTTTTTGTTTTATTTTCCTATCAAAAAGAGTGTTTTGAACTCATACATACCATACGGAAGAACTTCATCACAGCTTCCTTATCATATCTTGATTCTTTGGCAGCCTGTATTTATATTGATCAGAATCAGTATTACCATGATAACAAATCAAAACAGCGAATTGTAAAAAATAATCGATTGCCTCCTTGTTGATAAATAAAAACTCCTAAAGTCAAATCAATTTAGAGAACTCATGTCTGAAAATGAAAACAAAATACTTATGCTCTAAGTAAGCAGGCAGCATTCAAGCACACATAAAGGCAATTAGGCTAAAAAAACAGTGCATGATCAATAACAATGCCAACAATAAAGAAAAAAAAAATTCTACAAATGAAAATTCAACCAATTCAGTCTTATTAGGCCATCCCCTTCAAGTTTACTATTAAATGTAATGTCATTAGTACACTCCATGAATACAATATGCCTAACCTATCAAATAGCTTGATGATTTATGGCATCAAACAGTGTCATATATCAATTAATGTTCTTTTTTCTTGATGACTAAAACTAAGCTTGAATGCAAGCCCATTGTTTCAGAATACTAACTTGAACTCTTTTTTTCCCTCACATCAAGTGTATATTCACAACTCTGGTTTTCCAACAATACTATAGAACATTGTTCAAAGTGTAGCTACACGTACCGGCACGTTCCGGTACATGCAGCCGCAGGCGCACATCCTCCCGTATGCAGCGCATGTGCGCCCAAGTTCGAACTGAATTCGAACGCACAAAGAGCGTACGAAGTTAGTTCGAACTGACTTTAAACAGTAAAACCTACCTCTTAGTTTGAATTGCTGTTCGAACAATAATTCGAATAACATACCGTTCGAAAGTTGTTCGAACAAAATTCGAAAGTACAGAGGACGTTCGAAGTTCAGTTCGAACGGAGGTTCGAACGGCTGCCTTACCCAATGTCCAACCACAAGCTCTATACATGCGGCAACATCTGCCATGTGTGGACCCCACCACACATGCAGTCCACACATGGTTTTGAACTATGCTATAAAACACCTAATTTATCATGTTTGAAGTTTATATGACACTTCTTACATGTTTACAACTAACCACGTCGACAGTATGCATGCTTGTCTTTAAGTAAAAAACCTAAAAAGTCCTAGATTTATGAACACCAATCATAATTTCATAATGATGCATTGAAAGATGTAAAAGATAAATCAATTGAACACACAGTTTGACGATGCAGTCAGTTTGGAAGAACTGTACAATACAGTAAAACTAGAGATATTAAATTTTGGAGATGGGAGTTATTACTGCAAGAAGGCCTGAAGTGCCCGGAAAGCTCTCCGTCAGAGGAAGTTCTTCACTTGATGGAAGCAATCCTTGCTTCTCAACCCACTGGCGAGCAGCATCTACAAGATTTCCGCTGCTTCCCCTTGTGCTCTCCTTTGCTGCAATATCAGCTTTGTTACCGATAATTAGATACGGCACAGGAAGTCCACCAGGACCACCAGATCCTAGAGGAGCTGAAAATGTCCCTGTTGTCGAAATCTCAACAGCCCACTTCTGCAAGCTTGTTTTGGTCCTTCTTTGAGAGAGATCATGCACAAAGATAACCCCTAAACACAAATTGATCAGACAAAACTAAGGCCAATAATTGTTGCTCGAAAAAAGACATTAATATTATTCATATTCAAAATGTGATTCCATCTTACACATAATACATAAACAGCAATGAGTACAAACACACATGCTATTCATCCATTCCTAGTGATGGCTAGAATACAAAATAAGATGTTATGGCCCTTTTGCATCAACACAAGATTTAATGAGAAAAGCAAGTATTGAAACCGCAAAAGAACAAGGACTCCTCCATGTTGTTGATCTACAGTAGTAAATATTATTGTGAAAAATCTATATTTACAGAATTTTATACCTCTCTTGGAGTACAAAGTTCAAAAAATCAGATAAATATCTACGGACCCAAAACACAAATTTTGATCATATTTCTATGGTCATCTAAAGCAATAATCAAAATGACCACTCCATAATCACATAAGGTTTCTCATTAATTAGGTTTCCTCCTGGCATCATCAAATTAAATTACTGTTTTAGGGGAGCATAGAATAAGCAAATAATAACATATTTTTGGAGTTCATTACCTTCCAACTGGAACAAAAAAGAAAAATGCCTACGCACTGGAGGTGGCTGGTAGCAGTGGAGATTTAGAAGTTACAATTGAGTTCATAGGAATACATGATCTTGATTAATGGGTATGCAATGAGTCTGTATTTGGAGAGTGATTAAAAATATGGTTCACTCGACACATCATTCCAAAGGACATTATACTTCTATCAGAAGAAATAGATGGAATAATAATGTTGTATTATGTAATGGTGACCGAAAGGTCCATTTTATAGTTACAAGATGTACAGCCCTAGAATAGAAAAATGACCTCTCTGGTCCGGGGGGGGGGGGGGGGGCCTGCGGCCCATGGGGGCGTTGCCCCCCAACCCCCGGGCCTCCGAGAATAGGCCCAACAACAGGCCTATTCCATGACTCCAATACTATCTACTTTAATTTATTTGATATGCAAGTTGGTGACAATTGGAACCCACAGAGTCATTCCAAGAAGGTTCAGATTCAACTATATTTGAGCATCACAATGAAGACTGAAGAATAGATAAGGAGAATTTTAACAATCTTTGTCCTGAAATCATATAACATATTATCAAAATATTCTTACCATTTATTTGTGAATAGAAAAGGGATCGACAATCCTTGTAACGCTCATGACCTGAAACATCCCAAAGCTCAACAAAAAAATCCCTTTCTGCGTCGCCTTTTATGCTATTAGAAGAGCTACCAGAGCTTCCATAAGTAATATGCTGCAGGAGAAATAAATGAGAAAGTCAGCAAGTTCCTAAGGATTCATGAAGCTCCCAATGATCTTTAAGAGATGAAGCAACAACAAATATACCTTCACTCCAACTGTACAACCAACCGTCTGAGATGGAGAAGAAATAGCAGAACCTTTAACAAATAGATGAACAAGTGAAGTTTTTCCAACACCTACAATCAGTTTGGGATCTTATTAACATTTGGCTTATTGAAAACCACATTCACAGAATGCCACATGAGAAGGATACATATTGAAAATACTTGGAAAATAATCACACGCAGACACACAAGCATGCGCGCGCACACTCAAGAATAAAGATTAAGAAACCACAAACAACTGTATCTCCCAATGACCATCCCGTGCACACCCAAAACAATTCATTCATGATAATAAAGAAAAATATATATGACTACTCAAAAAACAAGTGCTATAGGTAATCTGGCTCTAACTATAATTTTATATCTGATTTAGTTAGTAAACATGTCAACAATACACTCTTTTTTTTCTTTCACCACATTGCTTTTTACCGTTCAATTTCAAAAAAAAAAAAAAAATGTGTGTGTGTGACCAAGCCTATTATTGCACTCTATTATCAATAAAGACAACATCGAAACACCAAACAATCAGATCAAAAATAGATTCTCAACACATTTAAACCCAAAAATTATCATTCCACTGACATTAAATCGTCCCCAAAATCAACCAACTAAATAGAGTCATTCTTGTGTTCTCTTCATCAGAAGGCCCACAATCCAAAACACGCGAACAATAGACAAACAAGACGACTATGACCATCCATCACATTCTTTTCCAAGGGGCACACAAACTGCTTCACATACACTAACAGAATTCCCAATCCAGAAAATATTACAGTATTACAAATACAATGAAATCCTAAAAAAACTGAACAAATCACTCTAAACAAAAAAACATACCTGAATCGCCGACAACGAGAACCCGCACCTGTCCGCACGGCGGCCCACCGTTCAGATCCTTGCTGCTCTCCCTCTCCCTTTCCTTCCAGAACATCATTCCTCCTCCCTCTCTCTCTCTCTCCCAAAACCCTAAAATCAGACCCTCAGAGAACAAACCGAATCGGATCCATCAATGGATGGAACACCAAGAAGGTTTCCGTCCTCAAATCATGGTTTTGGACACACTGAGAGGGAGCTCAAAAGGGGTTCTTCAGATCTGAAGAGAATGATTGGAGGCCAATTCGATTTGGATTTGGATCTTGATCAAGCTTGAGAAGAGAGAGTGGGAGGCTTTCCTTGAATTTGGGGGGGTGGGCTTTAGAGATCTGGGGAGATTGTGGGAGGGGCTGCAGTGTAATTATAATGTCTATGGAAGGGTATGATGTGATATATAATGAGATGGAGGGAGTCGAGAAATAACAATGATTAATGGGTTCCAACTTTCGAAGGGAGTTCTTCAACTCGGACGGTCAGTTTGATCATTTTAAGAGATTCCATTATTAGATAGATTGTTTACATGGAAGAAAAAAAATTAACTTTTCTAATATTTTGTGAATGATTTGATCATTAAATATGGTACAGATTAACATATCCTTCAATTAGTCCTTTATTTCTTTAGGTTATTTTTGTAAAAATTATAAATTTTGGTAAATGAAGAAGAATTGTTTACAACGCTTCACAAACATATTGCTTCACAAACATATTTCTTCGAGTATTAAACCAATTATTTCCTTATCCATTTTTTCATTCATGGAGCCCGTTTCGATGTTGAATATGATAAAATAGAAGTGAATAAGCCAAGAAATTATCATTTGTTTACCCAAAAAAAAATGATAGATATCTAATAGGTAATAACTTAGTATTAGAATTGAAGTATTCCTTATAATTGTGTTGTTCAACTATTTTATTCTACTTATATAAAAAGGTCACATGTATCAAATCATATGTCATCTACTATTATAAATCAGAAGCATACATGTCAAATCATATCAGACCATTATTTTGTCCCCTTAAAATTGCATTATTACACTATTTTATTCCACTTATATAAGATCACGTGTCAAACCACTCTCAGCACTTTTTTTTAATCCACAAATTCATTTTTATATTCTCCAACAAGAATAACTAAAAATACAACTAAACATAAATAACTTATTCCACTTGTTAAGTTATATATATTGAAATAATTATCTATTCTAAAATAGTTTATGTCACTACTCAAACTGGACAAAAGAAACAAACAAAGCTTACCTAATCAAATTCTACCACAATCTATTCAAAACAATAGAAAAACTTCAGTTACAGCACACGAGTTCGAAAGGCTGTTAGTGACATTACAACCAAGGCTGTTAGTGACATTACAACCAACACACCCACACCTTCCAATACTGGAATTGATGACCCCTTGTATGGACTCCAAATGAGGATAGCTTCTCACATAAACCCTCCGGAACTATGAAAAGCATTCTGCTAAACAAAACAAAGAACACAATATCAATTACAAGAGAACGAATATGTCAAGTGAACAACTATAACATAACTCACCCATTCCAAACTCATCATTAGACACAGAATCCCAGAATCCGAATGCTTTAGACCCTTGCAGGAAATCATATACTACAAGAAAAAATTGCCAAAATGAACAATATATATTAGTGAGAAACCAATAGGAAAGCATAGCCTCAATGAGTTTGAATATGAGGTGTTGATAGACATTCTTGCAGCCCCATTTAACAGTCGCCACACTACTAACGTAGTAATATGAAATCACTTAATGAATTATATACCCCACTGTGTACTCTATTATGATAAATGTAAAAATATATGCGCTTAATTCATACAGGCATAAAAGAATTTACTTCATTACCCAAGTATATACTTTTAAAAAATCAAAACTTGTGTGTTCTGCAAACATGGTTGCAAAAAGGATTGAGCGTAACATTTATCTTGAATGTAATAGAAGAATCCAACATTACCCAGCAAGCCATTCTCTCAGGCTATTGTTGAAATGGAACGGGAACTCCTTGCTTTTTGTTCACAATTGCCATTGCCTGGTACCGCGTTCCCATTCCAATGGGCGTCTGCTCATCAGGTCCCTCCCAGAATGGGGCTTCACCATCTCCAACCAGTCGCCAATAGCCCGTCCTCAAAGACTCAGCTTGTGCCTCATCACAGTTCTGTAATAGAGCCTCAGCACGGAAGTTTATGCCAAGAAACCCGAGAAGCTGGGATTGAGAAATTGGGCCATGAACAGTCACATTATCTGCACAACTTTGTTTTGCTTGTCTTACTATTACATATGTAGATATAATAATATGAATTTAGATTACTAAAAAATTGAGAACCTGAGGCTTCTTCTGCAGAATGACGTATAGCAGCAAAGTCGACATATGCACTTAGATCAGCAGACCCTGGATCATCAAGAATGTGCACAAATTTGTGATTGCGAATGGCCTGCATTAGAAGATGTTGATTGTTAGAGATAATCAACTGCATAAATAGTTATCCCCAATGCAATTATTACCAAATGCAATGACAGCTACCCAAAATTTAGAAGCTTCTTTTATTGTTTGATGTCTACAATTACTAGTCATCCCTAAAAGAAATATAACAGAGTGACGATTGGGGGAAAAGATGCAGAAATCAGGGGTGCACTCATTAGGTTAACAAGTTGTAACTTGTAATGTAATGCTTTCCATGCATCAGCATAATAAAGTGTCAATTTTCATACATATATGAAGGTATGTAATTTTGATACTATTCAGCACTTAAAAAAAAAACTGGAGGAGAAATATGGGAACCTGTAAGTTTCCAAACCTGCAGACTGTCTGAAACGATTCCATTATGGCCATAATCAATTATAAGTGCCCCGCCACCATCTGAACTTATTCTTTGTGCTATTGTGTGGGTCAATTCCATTGCTTTTGGACAAACTTCAATTTGGTTGAGCTTATTAAGTTCTTCGATGGAAGCCCACTTGTAGCGTTTTATAAGATAAAGTAAAGTCGCGGAAGTTGGTTTTGGTGATAGAACAAATTGAAATCTGCACAGGAAAATAGAGAAATTGAGCTAGCTGCGGCTTGAGAAATCTGCAAAAATTGTATGTAACAAGGAGAAACAACGTCCAGGTCTCCTCATTGTGTTAGACGATCTATATCTCCATTAACGACATATGCACATATATCAACAATGTGTCAATAGTGGCAAAAATGCTGAGGATGCCATGTCTAATACTTCACATCCACTTGTGTCACCACATGTCATTGACTGTTATATATGTTGACATGAGGAGTGATAGAAAATTTCTTTGATGAGCAAGGTTGAAACCTACGATGATGAATCTTCAGCAATATCTACCATCTTCTCACACCAACCACGTGACGCCTTCTGCAGATTAGAGACGGATATGTTACATTAATGCCACTATTGATGTTTTCTTAAAGTGGGTAAACTTGAAAGTACAATCTCAAGACTAAGAAACAACGTTATCCAATAATAATTCACATGTATTATTTAGACTACCACAATGTGGCTTGCATGATGCACTGAAGTTCACCCATGAGAATTTGAGGAAAAATGAAAACATCACAGGTATTATGATTTCCTTAGTCTTGATTGCCAATATTTTCCAAATGTTAGATGTCAATTACAGTAATCTCAAATCAAACAATTCCCCCCACCGAAATTGATATATTTCAATGGTATTAATTGCACAATCATTTAACATCAAAGTAATGGCCACTGCACATAGTTTTCGCTGATAGAATGGTTTCAAAGTACAATTATAAAGGTATCCTGTCACCTTCATTGTTTTTAACCATTTTCTGTCTCACAGCTTGGGTGCTAAACAGTGATAAATGCCCACATCTCTGCCAAAAAAAAAAATAGTGGAGTTTTTCAGTATTATCCATCGGTGAACACTTATACCCCGTTTGGGAAGCGGAATAGGCAAGTATAAGGGTAGTATAAGAGTGGTATAAGAATGGATAGGGAAAATGGTTGTTTGTTTGCAGGGTATAACTTGGTATTACTAAACCAGTTTAAACGAGTATAAGAGAGTATAACAATTCTAAGCAACCCCTAGGATAAGCTATACTCAGTTAATCTATTCACATGGGCCCACATGTCAAATCAACTTTTTACATCTTATCACATCAAATCACCTATCAATACCTCTTATACATCAAAGGGCCCGCATGTCAAATCAACTTTTTTACACTTTATTTATATTTTATTCTTTATCAACCAAACAACTCAACCTTTATTCTTACGTTTTTCAATGAGAATAAAAAAAACACAACCAAACAAAAATCTTTTATTCCTGTATATTTATTATCTATACTAGCATAGTTATCTATCCAGAATAACTCAATTCCGCTATCCAAACGGGGACTTAATATTTCATGAGATGGATCATGAATAATAAGATCCAAATTGTGAACTACGAGATTCTCTAAATGGATGCATGATCCACACCAGAGTCCAGCGCCATAGTAGTAATAGTAAGTGTAAAGTTAAAGACTACATATTTTAGGCCTCCTATATCCCTGCCTTGATAATGGTAATGTGACTTCCCACATCATGAAAATTGCTAAAAGAAATGTGAACCATCTCTAAATGAAAGAAATAGCACAAGTATGGAAAGGACGCATACTTCTAATTGAAATGGTCACTGTATTAAAGATATCGCGGCAGTTTAAAAAATAGATGAAAACTGGATATGTGAAGTTTCAAGCGAGTTAAAAGTGGGGACAAGTTAATTGACTGGGAAATTAATTGATGTTACAGAATAGAATAAACAATACTCAAACAACTGCATAAATGGTGCAAAATCAAATCGATAGCTTGGCTTTAGGGAAATAGTTTTTCACAAACCTGAAATTGATGAACTGGCAGAGCATCATAGAATTCATGTGCAATAATAATGGATGGCACTGAAAGATAAGCCAAAAGGAACAATGAAATCAATGAAATGCAAAATGAATTAATAGTATGAAAAGGAAACTCAGGAAGAGAATAGGACAGGAAAACAGTAAATCTACAATGTGAACTGCAACACTGTTTCAGCAGATCCACATGCACCCAACACATTCATTATTCTTTTTATGTGAAATTGCCAAAATATTATAGTTCAACAACTTCAAAACTATCTATATACACTATTGGCAAAGCAAACAACTTATTCCAGGACGGATATAAAGGTGCTGAAATTTTGTCCATTTCATGACTCAGAGAGGCGGCAGACTCTACAGGACAAATGGAGTGTAACTCAACAGCCTCAGCTTGATCAAGAAAAATAAGATTTGATGGAGATTTAGTAAATATAATCAGATTGAATAAATTGAAACCTATGAAACTTGCTAAATGCATGATATTTTGACAGGATCTTGAATAATCACGTGAATTATTTAACCAATAATTTGGCTAATTCTCTGGAAAAAAACTGAGTCACAATTATTTATTTAACTTAATGTGTATACATTTCTTATTTATCAACATGTACACATGTACATGTACATGCACATATCACTTTTTACATCTGAGATTTTCTTCAAACATAAATAAAACACAAAAGGAAGACTGATTTACCAACCTGTCAAATAAATGCCACAATCTTATGGTAATTTATATTCAACAAAAAAGGCATCAACCCTTTTCCCCTGGTCCAATGTCATGTTATATATTCGGTTAAGGATGGTGCATCATGTGTTTCCACATAGCATCATGCCTATGTTTGCCTTCTCGAAATATAAAGCATCATAGATATCAGTTGAACAGAATACACGAGATTTTCTTATATTCTTTAGGAGCAAGGTGCAGAAAGGCATGCCCAAAACTCAAAAGAGATTAATGTTACGCAATATCACATATTTAGCACAAAAAGAAGCATTGTGTTTCTCTTCTTCTATTTTTAAGACCAAAGACTATAACCATTAATAAGAAATAAAACTTAAATTAATTGGTCAAAATTTCTCTGACCCCTAACTTCACAAAAATGCATTAACAACTCGACCAGATCATTTAACACCCAGGTTGTAAGATAAAGTTCAACTACACAGTGAGGGAAACAAATATTTAAAGAGGGTGAAACTATACATATGATAAGAGTGTTCCTCAGATGGATTAGGGGAATCACTCTTTGGAGCATGATGTCGATTGTGGAATGGTGAAAAAATATATCCAACTATAACATAATATGATATAAAAAATCAAATAGATACACTTCAAATAGTCAGGATTCCAGTTAGAAACTATCACATACATCCTGTCGGGACCTGCTCAAGTGCAGTGTGCCAGGATACAGTAGCCCCTGACAGCGTGCTAACAGTTTGTTTAGTATTTTCACAAGGACTCTCCTCATCCACACACTTCAGCGTACTGTATTGGATCTTCTGTAATGTGGGGCTACACTCGACCATGTGGATGTGCAGTGAGTTTGTAAACTTTTCATTCTTAGATGAGCCCTACAATAAAGGCCCACAAACATTTTATTGGGAAGTAATACAATAATAAAGAGTGGTCAGTCCATTAGCTTTGTCTTAGACGCAATAAAAGTTCTGCCTAGGTTCATAGGCACGACAAGATGAAAATAAAATACAAGAAGATCAGAGGAAAAAATAAACGTTCAGTGTTTTGACTTACACGAATAAGATCAGCCATTAGAGTGCCACGTCCAGGACCAAGTTCTACTAGGTTCACTTTTTCTGGTCGTCCCATCTGCTCCCAAAGGCACATGCTCCAAACACCAATCATCTAAAGCAATATTGCCCAGTTAAGTCAATCTACTTCCGACGATAGAAGCTTAAATCCCAACAGAAGAAAAACCAAAAATTCAAGCTCATGAGATAATATGGTTACAGAGATTCAAAATGTATTTTATCTAATACACCACAGCCCGGGCCACATAAATATTAGCATCACACCATACAATCAATGTCACACATTTATATATGGGATACCCACTTTACACAAATATCATACACAAATAGTTTAACCATTCCTAACTTACGCTGAATGCACTGCAGATTCAGTCTGTACCAACTTAGAATTTCATGGTAAGTGTTATTCAATACCCACTACAAAGAACCCATTAGACACCAGTCAAATACTATGCATCTCTTAAAAGTACTACCACCCAAAACAGAAGTGAATCATATAGGGAGAAAATTGCTCAAGTATCAGATAATCAAATGTACACATTAATGTTCATAACCCAGCAAGAAAATAAGAAGGAAAAACATGACCCGACAGGTTAATCAGGATATACCTTACCTCTCCAAACATCTGGCTCACTTCAGGTGATGTGATAAAATCACCACCCGACCCAAAACATCTTGATTCATATAATACCCACAATTGGGATTCGTTAAGACCTCCTCCATGTACTCAGCAACTGAAATCGGCCCACCACGAAACTGTGAAATCAAAAACAAAGAAAAACAGTTCCACAAAGAGGAAAAAATCAATAACAAATCAAACATTAAAAGAAATTAAACAAATTTTTGACACCAAAATGGATCTGCACAACCATTCTCATGCAATCAAGAATCTCTTATTTCATTTACATAAAAAAAAAATTGAAGAGGTTTTTTTTTTTTTTTAGCGAAAAACCTTTGAATAGTCGGGAAATAAAAAGTACGACTTGTCATAAAATTTTCTTCTCATGCAATCAAGGAACTATTCTCCCACTAAAATCTCATGAACATCAAATTATGCAATAAAGAACCAAAACAAAACTAAACCAAATACATTCCAAGATCCCATTTTTGAAGCTCGGAAAGAAAAATCAAAACTTTTTCCAGTTTCATTTGGTCACACTTAGCAGTCCAATACACACTGAACAATACAACAACATATTCAACAAATGAACCTTAATAATGCTCTTGAGATGCCTAACGAGCTCCGAATCCGAAGAAGACACATGAGAATGCTCTGCAGAAAAACAAGAACCCAATGACCCAATTCAATCAGGCAAACGAACAAACATCCCAAAAGCATCACAAAAGGTAAGATGAGCAAAGGACGAACCAGGGGGATTGTAGGCTCCGGAGCGATCGATGGAGATCTTGACAGACGGTCGGAGGTCTTCGGCGCCATCTTCGCTGAGTGCCTCCTCATGTGGGTCTTGCGTTGGAGGAGTCGAAGAGGAGGCGTTGAAGGAGAGAATCGGAGGAAGAGAAGGAGCGAAGAAGGGAAAGGGAGGGAGTGGTCTGAGACTGCGGAGGCGGGGATTGGAGAGGAGTGAAGAGAGTGAAGCGCGAAACATGGTTTTGCTGCTGCTTTTTTTTCGTGGGCTTGAACTGGGTTTTGTGATGGTGGGGTTGCCGGGCGGAATGAAGGCGGAGACAAAAATAAAAACAGCTGATATAATGGCTTTATTCTAAGCTTTAAGATACTTATTACAATTTTTTTTTTTTTATTATTGTGTTTTGAGTTATTTTTATTAAAAAAATAATTATATTTTATATTTTTTTAGATTAAATATGAATGAATCACATGTGGATAATGATTTTTAAAAGTAAAAAAAAAAGTTAAAGACATCTTAGGTCCCTATAAACGTGAATAATCCCATATATATCCCTATCAAAGTTGGGGTAGACGTACAAGTCTTTGAGAACTCACAAAAACCTGTATAGATCCCTATCCTCAACAAAATTTAATCACAATTTAAATTATCTTAGTTAACTCTAACCCGTACAATGAAATGACTAAATTATCCATAATTTTTCAACCCCTCCAAACAATGTCGAGATAGAAGATAAAAAAATATAAAAGTTCTATAAAAATAATTTGATCTTTTACGTGGATTAATTGTATCTATGATTATTTATAGGAGCTATAATGCTTGCACAAGTACATGGTGATGAAATATTATGAAAATATTACATTTATTTGGATGAAAATTTCATCTAGGGATGATAATTGGGTTTTTATGAGTTCTTAGAGTCTTATATGTATGTCCCAACTTTAACATGGACACATATGAGATTACCAATGTTTGTAAGGATGTAAATGTCTTTAATCCTAAAAAAATGACTGGGGTTGATTTGACAGTAGATTTATAAAAGGTTGATGATGGTTGATATAACAATGGACCTACATATACTTTTGAATTGAATAACTTAAAATAACTTAATTCCAATGGTTAGCTAGAATTTATATATAATTTTATATTGATTAATTCTGACATACAGATTCTCATTTATTTCAACCTTCCAAACACCTATTTTGAGGCTATTTCTATTAATTCATATTTATTCTGGGTTCTATTCTTGAACCAAAAGAGGGCTAAGTCCTTTTTGCAGCCTGTTTTGTAGCACTATACACTATGATAGCGTAGTATATATTGCACTATCATAATATATGGGGCATGGGGCTCTATCATTATGTATAGTTGAAAAAAAATCATTGTTTCAGCGCGAAATAAAATACATTATTGTGTCACAATATATTTCATTTCACATAATAACATTTATTTTCAATGAAAGAGCATATGGTTAAAAAAATTGGTGTGACCTACAATTGATGCTGCATAGGAAGCTCGACACATCATTTCCAAAAAGAAATGACTACACAGCATTGTCCATAAATTTATTTTTACCCATAAAAAAATAGTGTACTTACCTATTTTATGATCCAAAACTCTATAATATCTTTTTATTTTTTTTAAATCATAGATTTTATCTGTACATTTATAAAAATCCATATAACCCCTTAATCTGGCCTAAATCCATATAACCCCCTGTAATTTTCATAAATCCATATAACCCCCTATAATCACACCTTTATATCCATAAAACCCCCTCCGTCAGCCTTTCATCCGTTCAGTTAACGGGGCAGGGGGTTATATGAATTTAGGCTAGATTACAGGGGGTTATATAGATTTTTCTCAAAAAAAAAAAATTTATCTACATGTGATTTAATTTTTTTTTCTCACATTATTATGTATAACCATATCCATTTATTCTCTCTACCCAAACATTTTTTTTTTTGTTTATTCTCCTCCCATCCATTTAAAATGGATATCCATATCCATTTTAATTTTTTTTGTTTATTCTCTCTCTACATGTTATTTTTTAAAAAAAAATTCTCACATTATTATGTATAACCATATCCATTTATTCTCTCTATCCAAACAAAAAAAAATTCAAAAGTAAATGTTAAACAGCTCAATTTTTAAACCATATGTAGAGAAAATAAAATGGATATGATTATACATAATAATGTGAGAATTTTTTTTTTAAAATCACATGTAAAGAGAGAATAAACAAAAAAAAATTAAATGGATATGGATATAGATGTGGTTATACGTATCCATATCCATTTTAAATGGATAGAGGAGCATAAAAAAAAAAGAGGAGAATAAACAAAAAAAAAATTGTTTGGGTAGAGAGAATAAATGGATATGGTTATACATAATAATGTAAGAAAAAAAAATAATCACATGTAGAGAAAAAAAATTGAGAAAAATCCATATAACCCCCTGTAATCTGGCCTAAATCCATATAACCCCCTGCCCTGTCAATTAGACAGACAGAAGGCTGACGGAGGGGGTTTTATGGATATAGAGATGTAATTACAGGGGGTTATATGGATTTATGAAAATTGCAGGGGGTTATATAGATTTAGGGCAGATTACAGAGGGTTATATGGATTTTTTCCAATGTAAAAATATACTCGATATGAATTGATTTATGGTTAGTGATGAGAGGATATGAAATAGGGCCCGTCTAGTCTCACCCACCGTTTTTCTTACCCCACCAATCGGTTAAAAAACAAACCCGGTGTTTTGCTATCCCCACCGATCCGGCCAGTTCGACCGGACTTGGTCGTCATTTCAGGTTTTGGGCGACTGAATTTGGTCGTCATTTCAGGTTTTGGACGACCGAACCTGGTCGAACATGATTTGTAATAAAATTTATAATTTTTTTTCTTGAAAACATAATCCCACGACGTGTATCCTCCTTGAATCTTTCACATCACTCCAAGTCTGAGTTGTAATATAGGAATAATAAATCATTATTCTTAAATGTAGAATATAAGAACAATTTTTTTACATAATTTACAGACAAATTTCAAAAACCAAATATAAAATGTGTTTGGATCAACTGGTAGATTTTTTTTTTTTTTTCAAACAAAGAATCATCTTAACTACGAATTCAAACGAAGCATAAAAATGATATATATTTGTCTAATAAGATATTTTTCTATAAAAATTTGAATTAATTGAAAGTATACATACTTACATTTTTTTCAGTCCCTTAGCTGTTGTTTGGATAAAAGAATAAATGTAGAATATAATGGATAAACCCAAAAATTTATTTGTTTACAAAGAATAAGTAGATATAGTTCTAAACCCTGTTCAACCAATTACGGTCGCCAAAAACCTGAAATGACGACCAATTACAGTCGCCCAGAACCTGAAATGACGACCAAGTCCGGTCGACCGAGCCCAAAACCTGAAATGGCGACCGATTTCGGTCGAACTGGATTAGTGGGAACAGCAAAACACCGGTTTTTTTTCTTTTTGATTAGTGGGATAAGAAAAATGCTTGGTGGGGATAAACACGCCCTATGAAATATTGATTTACAAATCCATTCATTATATATGAGTAGAGGAGGATGAAAAACATAGAGAAGTTGATTTAGGTCATGTTTGGAAACGGGTTTGAATTTAATTTGTAGGAAGCGGTCTTTCCACCAATTATCAAAAAATTAGCTTTCATCAATTTTTTACAAAAAAAAATTCTGTAACTTTTTAATTAAACTACAGATTTTCCTGTTTGGAAACGAGTTTGGAAAACTTAGCTTCCTGCAAACCCAAAAGTACCCCAAACCTGTTTTCAAATAAGCCTTTAGGCTGCGTTTGGTTGCACGATTGGAAAATTAATTTTAGGTAAAAGCTGGTCTAAAATAAATTTTGCAGGTAGCTGCCTCTCCACAGCTTTTGAAAAAATTAGGTTTTTAACATTTTTTCACTGAAATTTGTCTACAACTTTTGGTCCCAGTTTTTTAGTTTGAAAATGGGTTTGGGAAAAACACATTCCTGCAAACCAAGTGCGTTTGGTTGCGCGATTGCACAGGTTTTGCATTTGCAGGTAGTTGTTTCTACAATCGTGCACCTAAATAGTTTTACTCTAATAGTTTTCTGGAGACAGATTCAGACAAAAAGTGTTTAAAAGCTGCGATTTTCAAAAACTAGGGGAGTGAGCTTCTTGCGGAATCAGTTTTGCAATCGCGCAACCAAACACACTCTTAAGATAAACTTTTTAACATATTGATAGTTCTTACTACAGGTAAAATTGCGGTTTGAAGATTTATTTTGGTTTTCGTTTTTTTTTTTATAGGAGAATTCAAATTATTAGAAGATTTATGATAGAGATAGAGTATTAACATAATATTCATAACATATGTTGTTCAAGTATAACCAGATGAGTTAAATGCTAGGTGCTATAGGAATAATCTGTAGAAATTTTAGGAATCTGTCTTTGAATCTTGGCCGATCCGTTAGCCTGAAAAAAGAAAATGAAAAGGATTCCATGAATGGATGGTCTCCGGTGTTAGACATTGAAGAAAATGAGAGGGAGATATTCAGACAATGCTGGTGAGCCTCAACTCACTCTTGATTCCTTTCAGCTTTGAATCATATTTGTATATCATGTTGTGTTCATCAAAGAAAATTAGAGTAGTTTGTGTAATGATGATTTCTCTGAGATGTAGGCATCAAATTGGGATGGATCTCTGGCTTGATCAATCTTAGAAAAAGGTGTCCACAAATGAAAGTTGCGAGAAATGATTGCACATTTATATATTGATAAAGGAAATCTTACGTTCAATCCTTTTTTGCGTTCCCGTGCATGTATTGATTTTTTTTTAAGTACATACTTAGCCTAATGAAGTACATTCTTTTATAAAGAAATGAAATAAATACTCACATGACTTGATTCTACCTAAATTTTATATTTTTCGTAATATAGTATATATTGGCATACTAGAGTGTACACCGCGTTAGGTGATTGGAAATTATAAACAAGACTGCAAAACGGACCAAGTATATTGGTTCTCATTAATAAATGCAATGGCTCACGAAATGATCCATCATAGATTTAAAAAAAACTGTTGTGATTTTCAGTTTTTGAAACATTTATTTGGTGATGAGAAACCGGAACATTAGTTAAAACAATCCTAGATGCATGGAGTCACCCACAAAACCTATGAGAGGATTCAAAGTCAGATACATATGGGTAGCAAACCCATGGCTTTAGCAAAAGAACAAATCTTATGTAGGTGCTGTTTATAAAACATGAATGGGTGTTGGTAGATATCTCTTCTACTGGCCCTAGACTGTTTTTTTTTTCCTTTTTGTATTTGGACATTCACTTCTCTTTAATAAAATTGGATAGGATGCCTTTCATTTTCTTTTTAAAATTAACATGAATGGGTGTTTGAGAGATATTTTCAATGTATTCTAGGTCTATGCTATTGTTTTGGTTTTGTCTCCTCTTTGTCGCATATAAGAAATCTTTTCTTTTCCCTAAATTTCTAACTTTGATAGTCTGAAGTAAGTTTTCAAGGACAGCAAACATGACAAGAGTAGTCCTTTGTTCTTGAGGGAAGCAAAGGTAGTTTTGTCTGTTTTTGTTCATAATTGTCTTTCATAATTGATTGGCAAGTCCTTTGCAACAAAAGAAACATTCGTCATCTATTAAGATGACAAGATTTATAGTTTGATCCATTTCAGATTTTGGTTATGTTTGTTGAAGGAACATGCCACTTGAATGTCAATGAAGTACTAGTCTTTCCTACTCAAAGGATATTATGCTAAGATACACAAGGTTAGCTATAAATAAGATAAAATCACATGCTTTTATATAGGCTCAGTCAGCAGTTTAAACTTTAAAGCTTCACCAACTACATCAATGAAAACATCCTCCAAGGATGTGTCACTTAAACCAAAAGCATAAATATGGATCTCTTGCTTTATATTTTTTATGGCTTCAAGTATGTCAGAAATTCTTACATCTCGCTTCGGAATTTGGAATTTCTGTGTTCCAGAAACCTCGTATGTCTTTACCACATCGGGGGATATGTTATTAACCATACGCTCCACGTCCTTCTCAAAAGCTGGATCAGCGGACATAGTGAGTTGATATGACTTTCCATATCTACTTTTAAGCTGCCAATAAATATATAATTAGTTGCATTTTGAGGAAGACAATATGGCTACCAAGAATTAAAGAATGATATTTTCCCTTTTTTTTGTCATTTTGATGTACATTTTCTTTTTGAACTTAGAAGAATTATCTCCAATTTGATGTAAATTTTATCTTATAAAAAATTGCTATGGAAATGAAAAAATTTCCAAGAGTTCCAAATTAGAGTACTGTAAATGTAATAACAGACTCTGTTTACAGCTTAATGTGGGAAACAATCTCATATTGTAAGAACATCATAACCAACAGATAAAATTGGGATTGGGAAAAATACCATTTCATACATGGGATGGTTAAACAATGCAATCTATATTTATCAATCTTCAGCTTTTGTTTTTCTAGGTAATTATCTTGTGCCATCTTTTCTCTTCTGGCATGTAATTATAGTGAAAATAAATGTACCTTTTAGTGTTTTTTTTCCCTCGGGTAATGTGACCTACCTCTTTTGCGCTTCCAAGACACTGTAATCTACCATCCACAATGATGCCCAAACGGTCACAAAGGAATTCTGCCTCATCCATGGAATGTGCTGATATTTGAATTCATAACATCAGAATCTTTGGGTCAGATATTATGCTGTTTGTATGAACTCCAAATGGTAGGCTATTTATTAAATAAATCTCTTTCTTCCATAGCAATTGATGCAATAGAACTGTGAGAAGGCACAATGAGAGTAGAAACTATAAATTGCGAAATATGTTTACCATAAGTCTATGATACTCATGCATGCAGAAGATTCATGATGAATCATCCAATACTCTATGCAGAAAATAAATAACAGTCTTATCATATTGTATGCAATCATTTATTGCAAAAATAAAATTCCATTATAGCATTTGGATGGCATAGAACTAAAATATGTTTTCTCAAGCCTTTACAATTCATGGTATGCATGGATGTTATAAGATTAATTCTTAAAGCCAAAGGGTTGAGAATTTTGTTTATGAGTACCTTTATGAAGTTGTTGAACAGATTCTGGATTAAGATTCTGGATTATGATAATCAGGATAAAGCACGCTGTGGATTTTTAATGTTTTAATTTAAACACACCCTGTGTTTGGAAACAATCATATACCATGATGTTTTAAATTTCTTTCAGTATAATGAATGGGCAATTTAATAGAAATGAAGATTTTGTATAAGTAGCTTATGTTACACGTTTGCATGCACACATGATTTTTGGAATGAAGATAATGATGATTCCAGAAAATTTTTATTGTCCAGTATAATCCCTTTTTCTTCTAAGTTGGACAAAATCATGGACGCCTTCCACATTCATCCATGTTTCCTTGTTTTCATGCCCGCTCTAATTAGTCTTAACTGAATTCAACTTCTTTACACATGCTTTATTTTTCAATTATGTTAAGCTTAACTAATGAGTTCAAAAGTTCATCAGCTCAGACATCATGATCAAAACTCTCGGTTTATCTCTCAGCAGTTAAGGTTTGTTGCACAAAAATCCTGGGGTTAGAAATATATATTTCTTTCTCCGTGGGCATATGGATGTGTGAGTTTTTATCCTTTATAAAGATACCCTCATCACTAATTTTAGAAATTAAATCAGTTCAGATTGAATTGGGGTTTCTCCTGTGTAGTAGAAACATGCTCATGATTTGAATAGTCTAACAGTATAGCATAAGGTACTAATTTTTCGGTAATGAACCTAGTACATCATGATGATGATGATTTTTGCACTTGCACTTACTAGTGAGAATAATAGCTCTGGTTGCCTTTGCTAAGTTGATGACCTTCCACAAGTGATTTCTCGATTCTGGATCCAAACCTGTAGTTGGCTCATCCAAAAAGACAACCTACACAATGTAGTTGAAGAAGTGTGGATTTTGTATTTAGTTATTGATGAGCATGCAAATATTGTCATAGAGAACTTACTTGGGTATCACCAATTAGAGATATTGCAACACTAAGCCTTCTCTTCATGCCCCCGCTATATTTACCAGCCAACCGGTCAGCAACATTGCCGTCATAAAGCTTCAAACTTCTCAATGATTCATCCACTGCCTGATTGGGCCAAAACAAGCAAATTTTTCACATTTTCAAGCAGAGGCATTAGTGTTTATTGTTATTTCAATATATGCTGGTAACAAATTTTTTATAGAATTCATTCAGACTTTATGATCTTCTAATTGTTGGAATGAAAAATAATCAAAAGGTAATAATTCATGTTAAGCCTTCTATGCTCTTGCTCCAGGATCTCCCACTTGTGGTCTATGTTGGGTGCGGCATCCCAATCCCCAATTTCCTTCTCAACCATGGAAGAGCTTTGGGAGAGGAAGTCGCAACCATTTGCTGGGTTGGTCGGGGTCGATGCGAAGGTAGGGAAGCTTATACTACCAGCGGCATTATGGGCTATTTGGCTCACCTGGAATGGTGTCTTGTTCAGGGGACACAGGTTCTATGAGGAGAACTTGTGGGAGGAGACTTTGGGATTCATCAAGGACTGGAGCGGAGCATTTGCAGGAGTGCATGGGCTATCCTATGGCAGAGGAAGGTTTATTATATCATGAGGCGAGGTGTTAATGTATTGATATCCCCGGTTCTCATCCCCTTCTCCCCCCCCCCCCCCCCCTCCTCTCATCTCTCTCACCTGCTTTAGATCCTGGGAATTAGGATGCAAATCTCTTGTATCGCTTTCCTTGTCATGGATCTAGCAGTCCTCCTTCCATATTCGGACCAAATGTAACACTTGATCTTATGTTATAAGATCGTCTACAGTTTGTCAAAAAAAATAAAAATAATTCATGTTAAGTATTCATCTTCTTACCTGTTGTAATTTTGTGCCGGCAAGTTTTCTAAGTCTACCATAGAACAACAAATGTTCCCTTCCAGTTAAGCTCTCCCATAACACACTGTTAATAAATGCTACAGTTAGAAAGCATGAGGATCTCATATTGTAGAGTGTTATTTATAACTAGAATAACGTGCATATTCATATCATCATATGGTAGGGTACATGTTCTTGACAAAGTGGGAATAAAAGTCTAATAATTGTGTAGAACAAAAACTATTTGGTGCTCAAAGATGTAATTTTTTTCAATATAGGTACAATGCCTATAATCAGGATATGACTTGCGCAGAAAAGGAAGAATATGAATGGATATGCATGGAGGCATATTGCATAACTATAAGCTTGATCTATAAACATGTAGCATTCACATTGTGAAATAATTGTTGGAAAGCACCTTCCCATTTGGAATGTTTACCATTTACAAAATTGGTTGGAATCTCATCTTTTTTTTTTATTATTGGCAAATATTTTTTCTTGGTCAAATCTTCCCCTTTCAACGTGCGACAGAAATCAAATCCAAGTCCTTTCACTAAGGAGGGGGTACTTCTATCATCTTATCAAGAGGAGTTTTGGTGCATCTCACCTTTTTTTTTTTAAGAAAAAAAGTGTTGAATTTGTCTTTATTGTCTTGGAAAAAGTGATAATTGTATTTCTAAAAAAAGGTAGGGTGCAAGAGTCAAAATAGTTCAAGTCCTTCAGTCATGTTTTTACAATGTCAATAACTAAAAATATTTGTAAACACAACCATAGAGAGAGAATATGAAGGTTTATACTAACAGATAGTGTAGTCTAGGATAAGATTTTAAGGGACAGAGGATCCCGAGAGTTTTCATTAAAACTAAGTAAAATAATATGACGATGAAGTAAAAGAAGAACATTTTTAGTTACTGTGGATGTCATAATGGCTACTCCGTGCTATAATAATTCTGGCTATCTTTTGCATAATAACAATGGAAACAAAAATTTGAAGAAATTTAATTAGCGAAGTAAATGACTCAAGAACGGACGATAATGAGGAACTACAGATATAATGAGGAAATCGTACTCCTTCTGGGGGCACATCCCTATACTTGTATAGATCTGATTCGTTTTTGATCTGGTATCTATGCTGTTGACAAATGCATTTCCTGATGTGGGTTGTAAAAGTCCAGTCACCTACAATGAACAAATAATTAAATATCCATTGATAACTATAGAACACATATTGTGCTTGATGGACAATAAGGCACATACTAGTTAAATTTTCTGCATACTTTTGATTCCCTATGCATTTGCTGGAATGCCAAAAATACTATATGACAAAAAAAAAGAGTTAAATCTATCTATAGATATTGTACATTAGTTCCCCCTTGCATGTTTTTTTTAGTCCCTATCGTATCCCTACGTGAACAATATGTATTAGAACATGTCAAAAGCATTCCTTTTTTATTAGATGCTGGAGTTTGACACTTTCCTATGATCATACATCAAATTGTTTAGTATTCTTAGAGAGTCTTGTCCAACATTCAATTCCTTTGCCAGATGTGGATCTGCCTCTCCCATTGTTCCATCTACACGTTCTTCAGTTATGGGAGTGAATAAAACAAGTCTACATGGATAAATTGAATCCAACAAATTCATAGACGTGTATACAAGCCCATGTGGTTAATTTGTATCTAACGAATTCCTTGATCTTGTGGGAAATGTTCATAAGACTTTTGTAATTTCGTAAGTCTGAATTTTCAGGGATCTCTTCAATGTCTTGTGTTTTATTATCTTGTGTGCATCCAGTGAAGAACATGATGTCCAACCTAGAGAAGTACATGGTATTCTAGAGTGTGTACTAGGCACCAAATCAAATTTCACCTAATGTCTCTTCTAAATGATTTTTTCGATTAAGGAATGATGTGATAAGCTGACAAGGTGCTCATATGTATGACTTACAATCACTGTAGATTGCTGATTTTTAATATGTATTACTTAACTGATTTTCAATATGTACAACTTAAAATCACTGCAGATTACTGATTATTATATGTATAACTTGGAAACTACTCAACATTACTGTTTCTTAATATGCATAACTTAAAATCACTGTGATTACTAATTCTTAATATTTATAACTTAAAATTACTCTATATTAGTAATTCTTATTTTACCTCTCTATATAAAGTATACAAGTGATCTGTTTCATAGGATCCTAAAGAAAATCTAAATAGGCCAGCTCCATGTGGTTCCACTTTACAGCTGCTATACAATTTAGTATTCTAAACATCATTTATTTGACTTCAGCATGAAAAATTTGGGACTTCCCTATTGGCAATCTTTCTTGTTAATAAAACGTCAACTATTTGGCTTGACATGCATGATGATGGAAACATTTATATTCATCTCTTTTTGAAAAACAACTTGTGAACTGTTTAACAGTTGGGTAGCTAGGAAAATGATTTAAGGAATATTTCTGTGCATTAGCCATAAATATCCATTGATCAATTGAGTCAATGAGTTTTCACCCTTGTATTTTTCCAAGGTCCTGGATTACTCCACTTGAAATTTTTTTACGAAGAATTTTTAGTCAGTTAATGATCACAACCGTGTTTTCATTTGCTATGTAGTAGTTTGTAGTCCCTTCGTATTAATCATGTTTTCATTTGATATGTAGAAAGTTCATTGGACAAGGCATTGTTCATTGAAGCTCTAAGGGTCAAAATCAACATTAAAGAAAGTGTGGTGCCATGAAAAGTTTGGAACAAATAAAATATATTGACACTGACCATATTAATGAAGGTGCTCTTTCCCGAGCCACTGGGACCTAGCATACCAAAGCATTCTCCACTTTGTATAGCAAGATATAGGCTTTGGAGAGCCTGTTTTTTCAATCTTCCATCCTTTCCCATGTACCTCTTCCCTAAATTATTGCAGACAAAGGGATGATCTTTTTTGATATCCTGTATAAGTTGCTCAACCCTGCATCTCTACAACAAAGAAAAAGTTAAACCAAAGATTAAGACTAGCTAAGATGTGGATTTTTCAAAGTTTAAGGTGGGAGGCACTTTTATTGTTTGTCTACAGAAATCCATTTATAGGGTTCAATATTAATGTCGTTACCTCATTATAGACTTCAGAATTCTCTGAATCAAAAAATACTGTAGAGGACTGAATCCTGTTTGACATTGTGAATGGCTGCGTCCTATTCTTCCAAAAACACTTCCATTGTTTAAAGATTTATTTGATAAATGACAGATTTTATCCATGTTGTAAGAGATGCAAATCAGAATTGGACATTCCAACGCCATAATCAGCAAAGTATCCTTCATGCCATTGTTTGTGTTGTTCAGATCCTTCCAAGTCATACCAGAACTCTCAGTGTTGTGTCCTGCTAATGCACATTGTGAAAACTCATAGAGACCTTTGTACAATGAGAATCCGGGCATGAGGTCCATGGTCAATAGCTGCCATCCTACAGTCATAGTAAATTTCCACTGACATAAAATCCTACATTAAAGTCAATATCAAATCGTTAATGTTCAGTTATTTGCTTACTCGGCAAGGTTGTGTCCTCAATGTAATATTGGAAGAGATATGCACCAAGAAGTCCAGATCCGAACACATATATGTAGGCGACGACTACAAATGCATATCCATTAGTTAGCCTAAAACCATACTATAATTTACCCCATCCATGCTAGATCCAATTAGATTGGTCAAAACGTAATGCAACCTGAAGCAATTTTGACTTCAGAGAATCCGGTTGCGGCAAGGAAGGCAAGTGAAATCTGCAAATTTAAATATAGTAGGTAGAAGACGAACTGAATTCCGTAACTGTTCAACAAGAATATGTCCAATCCTGGTAAATAAGAGCTGTTAGAAATGTATTGGAGAAGAACCAATCTAAATCATCTCAAGAAAAACATGTTTAATGTGTAGCCTGCCTACCCAATAGCAGCGAACCAAACCATATATAGAGATGAGACTGCCAAAAAATAGGTGTAAGTCACCATCCAATATGCTCTATCACTGAGCCCATGAATCTTCATCATTATTCTAAGCTTATGTTGCTTTTCATAAACCAAAGATATCAAGAAAACCTGTGACGCAAAGGAAAAATTACACATGAGATCAACATAACAATTGCAGTTTGATGAAACACGCAAAAGGCCATCATCATCAAAGTCTTTTCCCTTTTATTGGGATTCACCTTGTGTGATATCTAAAAGGAATGGGTAGCTATGTTTCCATGCTTTAATTAGAAATATCATTATTGTTATTTTAGAATAAAAGGATAGGTTATCACTAGTTGAAAAACAAGTAGTACATAGCCTTCTTGTCTTCTTGACTAGTTGAAAAACATGTAGAATATTATTGTTACCTATGGTTTTAAGCAATTCTCAAGGAAATCAATTTTTATTTTTCTCTCTTACAATCTGACTAAAAATGTCTTTTCTACCTTCTTGACTAATATTACTTCTGAATCATACTTATACCCTGTCCTGTTCCTCTGGTACTCTGAAGTTCCACTCTTGTTAAGTCCAGTCCTTTAATGACATTTTTAAACTTCCAGAAGCAGATGGAGTAATATTTTTGCACAATTTTCATCAGGATTGATTTGATACTGATCAGAAGAGGTTTCATATCCAGAAAAGATTTAGAGGGGTCTGGTTAGTACCATTTCTATATTGAAAAGAGTCCAGTTCTGTAGGACAAATTGAATATATGGTCTGATATATTTCTATAACACAAGGATATGGCCTTGATTTTTGCTTCTATGTTCTATTAATTGATCATATTGATTGTATATACGAATCTGTGAACTAGGTTTTTCTGAATTGGAACCTGACACTCATTCAACTCTGCACAGCAATCGAATCCAATCCAGATCGACTCACGTGCTGCTACTGGTCTGCCAGGCTCACATGTAGGTAGAATACACTTAAACTCATTCAGGACCTGTTTCAAAAGTTCACATTTTTGAAGTTTTTTGGAAATCATTGACCAATCCTTTCAGATAAACTATTTTCAGTCTGTGTTTCATCTTTGGAAACAATTCTAACTAGTGTTTATGATAGAGTTGTTGATCTAATCATTAGGCTTGTGAGAACAATAAAAGATGTCAATTCCTGTTAAATAGTAAAATAAATGTGACAGAAATCACTTCCATGCAACAAAATAAATTATTTTGTCGATGAATTTTGAATGGAACATTTGAAACTCACCGGGAATAGCAACTGAATGACCCAAGAGAAAAGCAGTGGACCAAGAATTGTGGACAAGTTGATTGCTATCTTATTTCCTGACTTTGGCATTTCTTTAACAAAATCAAGTATGATCCTTATATCCCGATCTTTGAAGTGGCGAAGGAATGCATTTGAAACCTGCATGGAGAGGATCACAAATTCACAAAGACATTTTCCTTGAAGTATTTTAAACAGGAAATAGAGGTTGATATCAGATATTTAATTATTTCCTTTTGCTAATTATTTGATAGCACTGAAACAAAAGACTTGTGGCAGTGATTAAGAGTATTCTAATTGCAATGACTAATATAAGGCAATAATTATATATTTCAATCCAGCTCAAGTAGAAGAATGAGGGTCATATGCAGCTAATTATGCAAGTTGGAATTCTTTTTTTTTTTTTAAATTCTGAAATACAAGTGAGTAGCAAAGAAGAGACAGATTGAAGATAGAAGTTGAAGGTGAATTACAATTGTGTTGTGCTTGACACAGTTTAGAATTTTTAACATCCACTTTTGAGAAGTGGATTATACCACATTTCTGATAGAGAAATAGATTCAAATTCAATAACACTTCAAATATTTTTTATATTCTAATGAACGGAAAATTTCTGCTGCTTCATTTGCACATATTTTTAAATTAAAACAACAAAAAAAACTTGATGCGACTTAAAATATTTTCATCAACTGTAATTATAGTAGGTTCGTGTGGCTGCTAACTTATAGTGTCAATTAGTTGAAATCTGCTCAATTATCTTGATATTTGTGCGGTCAAAAATAAAGTTACAGAAATATATAAATTTGATTATCATACCATGTTGAGTGATCGTGTCACTCTTAATAGTCGAGGACTATGGGCCGTATTTCTATATGTGGAGTTGTACCAGAGGCTCACATTTAAGTTGCCCTCACCTGAATTCAAGAAATCAAATGCTGCAGCAAGAAAGCTTCAAGACATGATAAGTATGTGACATTGTGGGTCACTAAAATGAAATATATGAGTTGAATTGATCTTACCACCCAGAATTTCATGGATCTCATTGTGAGGATTTCCCTTTCTATATCCCTGAAATAGTTCTCTGTTTATGTTTGATGAATTGTTGCGCCATACGTATGTACTCTCCACACAGTTAATCTCTATTAATAAGAAATATAGTACAAATATTAGCTATGATAATTCTTCTTTTGCAAAATCTGATACAATAATGAATGCATGTTTTGATGAAAAGGATAGAATACCATGTTGAAATGTAGAACTTCCCAAAGTTACCGGGACCAGGAAGCTAAAGTTCACAAAGCATAGCGGTAGAAGAACGAGGATTGGAGAGACAGTCACGAATGCACTTTCAGCAAAGTTGTTCGATCCAGGCCTGCTGTTCGTTCCCTGTCATCGAAGAAAAGGTGCATTTGAAACTACATTTTTTTTTATTAATTTTAGATTGTTGAATCTAATGATTTATTGTTCTTTGAACTGAGATAATTACAAGATAAGATAGTGAAACTATATCTGACAGATCCTCTCTAGTCACTGGAAATGTACTAGCAATTATTGTCCTTACTAAACCTGCAAATATCAATAAAAACCAGTTATTGAACTTGACAATGAGAATTCATAACTCTTTCACATACAGTTTCTCTAATGGTGGAAACTTGGCATACCTTCTGCAGTGGACTTGTTTTCAGCGGTGTAAAGTGTTGTCACAGGACAAGAGAGTGTCTTCAAGCAATCATGATCCGGTAAGTTCTGAAAACCATGTCTGCGCGTCCTCACTGCCCGATATTGAGGACTTGGTACTTGTAACAGGGCAGGCCATTCTCTTGGTCTTCTTATTTGACAGGCGGGCGCTTGTTTAGACGTCGAGAATTCAAATCCACATATATTATGACAGTCACCTGTTCCATTAGGAGAAACACACTTGCATCCGCATTGATACTTTGAGTTGTCTAATTCAGAGTTGACAATGTGTTGGATTGAGATGATCAGCAGGCACAGGAATGCTGGGAACAACACCAAGCTCGCATTCTGTTTAATGTCTCTCCTCTGCAAGTTCGTCGGGCCAGGTCAGATCAATGTGTCTCATGTTTTCAAAATTTTGGTTCCCAACCAAATTTGGTTGTTAATCTAGAGAACTAGTTGTGGTTGAATTAGATTTCTTTGGTTGGCTACAATTGTACTGTTGTCCTTGGTACATGGTAGTGATGTAAAACAGCCCAAATGGGTCGTGCCAGGCATGACCCAGGAGGCCGGGCCGGGCCTTGCTGGCCCAGCTCCCAGCAGCACAGCTTAGTTGTGCCTGCTGACTGGCTGGGCTGGGCTGGGCTGGGCTGCGCCCCTTGACTGATGGATCGGCATTGGCATGGCTCACAACATGACAGAGCCATCAAATTTACGGGCCGGGATGGGCCATCCCGGCTAGTAGCGGTTCTGGTCTGGATTACTTTTGATGTAGAGCATTGTTATAATCAACACATTTTACAGCCCCATTTATAACCCCATATATCTCCTTAGCCACTTACACATGCTTTGACTAGATATATACCTCTTTAGAAAATAAATAAGTCAATACAATTCATTAGAGCATATAATATATATATTTTGTTTTACGAAAAAAGGTGCAAATTGTATTTGAGGCTAGAAAAGGGTTAAGTGTGACATTTTCCTTCCATGTTACACACACAATATGCTTTATTTGTGGGTGTCTCTGCTGTTACTGCTGCTGGAAAAGGGCCACTTCACCCAAATAATATATTTGTGTGTGGGTTGAAATGTTGAATGGTCCAGATTTGATGGACCTTCAGTGAGTTCATACAAAATTTCCCTATGTGGAGTACTCACATGTTACATATATATTTTTTAATTAATTAAACAACAGGGCTCTTTTTTTTCCTTGGTCGTGCATGTAAAGTGGAGATCATTAATTACACATTGAAGCATGAGAAGTCAATGCGACACCCCATACAGACCTAGGGTTAGTCTTCAAATATAAAAACCAATTAGAAGCTCAACAATAGATATAATCATATAATAACTAGTGGGGTCCCAACCTAAACTACCCTGCTTGTTTCCCACTAAGGCATTTTGTGAAAACCATACTAATATCAAAATATATTACAACAACAGTGTAGAAAGAAAAGTTTATTTATGGTCAATCCCTCCATCCATCACAAATCCTTATGAAAAAGAATGAAAATCCCAATAAGACCAACACAAAAAATGCCAACAAGTGAAATGTTGTAGGAAAAATAAAAGTTACACAATTTTTTTCTGTGACGAAGAATCCCAACATTAGTTGAGAAAATCCTAAATGTCATCCACGCATCCACAAATCATATGCATCAGATAAGTCTAAAGAGATTTGATTAACTAGTTGTCTCTCTTTACTCATTCGGATTTACTTGGTCATACGATGGTGCATGAAATCCTTAGTAGCTTCACTTCAAAATCTTTTTTCATAATTCTTATTTTCTGTACTAAGGATGTAATGTTCCTAAGACTTCCAACAGGTAAAACTGAAGACTTTAGCAACCAATGAAGAAGAAAAAGAGATAGAGAAAAAAAAAGGAATATAAGAAAACAAAGTTGAGCATTAATGAAAGACTAAACCTGGTATGCCAGATTCTTCCTTAACAATGCATCTGCCTGAGTAAGTAAAGAAGCAATGTGGGTGTCTCTGCTGTTACTGCTGCTGCTACTATGTGAAATATGTGAAGCCATTTTTCTTTTCTGTTTTAGAGAGAGAATGACCTGATTGAAGCTTTGTGTCTGATTATTAGTGAGTACTTAGGGGTCATTTTTTAAAGCTAATAAATTATTAATGCATATTTAAATAGATTGGTCTGTTTTTGGAGTGTGGTTAGTGATGGCGTAGAAACACTGCAGCACAGATTTACATGTTTCTAGACTGCTTTTTTTTCTTGAACATGCATTCCCCTATGCTGGGATATTGTCACCTTAACAAGGGTATTCAACAAAGATACAGTCTTTGTACCTTCAAGCCTTCAACTCCGGCGATGTTAAATGAAATTCTTACATGCATCCCCACATGCAGTCTCATTTCACTAATGCAATATGCATTTTAACGTGTAATTTTATGTTTTTTTGGCATATATATATATATATATATATATAGATTTCCGATAACAGACGGACGTCCGCAAAATTGAATTTGCGGACGTCCGTCCTGACCGTCCGATCACGCGCGATCGGACGGTTCCAGAAAACAAAAAAATAACTTTAAAAGAAAAGGTCCACCACTTAATATGCAGTCTTTGATCTTATCCGTCCGATCAGATGTGATCGGACGGTCAAATAAAAAAACAAAAAATAAAAAAATCATTCTGCCACCCCGATTAAAACCCAAATTTCTCTCGATTCTCTCTCTCCTCTCCTCTCTTCTCTGAAACGAAAACCACCCCCTCCGAGATCCTCTGCGACCCCCAGCGAGCCCCGTCGACCACAAACGACTCCAGTGACCACCCTCAAACTCCGACGACCATCGGCGACCACCGCGACCAACGGTGACCCCGATTCAGGTTCCACTCTCTCCTTTCTCTATGATTTGGGTTTTTATATAGGGTTTGTGATGATTAGGGTTTTATCATCTAGGGTTTGTGATGATTAGAAGTTTTTCATTTAGGGTGTGTGTCTGATTCAAGTATATACACTCTGATTGTTTTACCATCTAGGGTGTGTGTCTGATTCAAGTATGTATACGCTGATTGTTTTAATATAATTTTCTTGAACTTTTGATTTTTTTTTTTTTGAGGTTACGGATGTGGGCACTGTTCCATTGCTCTGTTAGGAAGAAAAAGGAACTCTCTTTTGAATGAAAAACATGGAATCTCAAGAATTTTATTGTTATTTTTCACTAGTTTGTGATTCAAAATTTCGTATATTTTAGACTTCAAACTGAAATCAACTTTTCTGTTTCTTGTGTCCCATTTCATAAAACTTCAGGAATACGTGTATAATCGTCTCAAATTCAGGTGATTCCCATTATCGTCACTCACCAGTTTTATTCGATTCCATTAGCATTATGAATTCCTCTAATTTTTATGTGGGTATTTCAGCTACGGATGGTATTTCACGTTCGTTCAGGGCTTCGTTTACCTGGCTCTCATATACCTACAAGGTTTCATTGTGAAACAGATGGTGAATCCTTGGAGGACATACGTGAAGCTCTGTGTGGTCTTAATGGGGTCTCATGGCCTCACCAAGGGATCTCTGGCTTTCCTCAACTACCCTGCTCAACTAATGTTCAAATCCACCAAGGTATGATGACTACTACAGCTTGCAACTTGATATATTATAATATCAATCTCTCTTAAAATGTATGTCTTGTGTCATAGTACTACATACATTTGACTATTGGATATTAGTGGTAGTTTATGCGTTTACTGTTCAAGAGCTCCCTCCATCGCTTGTTGTGAACTGGTAAAAGATAACTACCATAACATTGCTTCTCGTTAAGAAATTCTACCTGTCTCTTTATCTTAAAATGGTAAAATTTTATCAATATCTGAGAAAACTAGGGAGACTGGTTTGAAATGCGAGTTGATTGAGGGAGATAACAGGGAAAATGCCTAATGTGAATGCTTCTAATGAGTGTGTGTCTCTTTGTTGTGACTTCCATACTTTCAAAAATTTAAATTGTTTGGCATTCTCTTTGTGTTTCTACCTTAATTGTGCTTGTTTTGTTGGTGGGACTTGTGAGAGAAGCAGTAATTATTTCCCTGTTTTCAGATGGAAATGCTCTTTTGCTCAACCGTTGTTGGGCTCCCATTCTTATTTCCGCCAATGGTCTTGACAGGAGAGCTCTTTCGGGCGTGGAATTCATGCTCCCAGGTAATTTTGACAAGCCCACCTGTTCCAGTGATTCATATTTGCGAGTATTTGAGCTAGTAATTATTTGAGTTTCATCCATTCGACGATGCTTTGAAGGCGAATGCGAAAGGTGGATTTTCAGAGTTGCTTGTGGACATGTTCTTTTGAAGGGTCTCTAGTTCTGGAGCTTTGAAGGGCGGACATTTGAGAGAGGTTGAAGGGGGGGATTATTGAGGGCTAAGATTATAATTGTCTTGAATGATAAGATTATTCCAACAACAGTGCCCTAAAAGTGATGAAGATATATTTTGTCTTGTTGTAATTTGTTATTCATGTGTTTTATTTTGGGATGGTTATTTTTTTCAATCCTGTGTTATGGTTTAGTTTATGTTTTGTTGGTTCTATTTTGTAATTCCACTATTACAGGTTCCAGATGCACTATGTGAATGTTGTTCCAATACTTGTTTTCAATCCAAGTGTTTTTTAAATTGAATAAATTTTGAATGTTTCAGTCCATGTTGTTCCAATACTTGTAATTTTGAATGTTTTTTAAATTGAATATATTTTGAATGTTGTTACAGGTTCAGGTGCTGTTTGATGTTTCAGTCCATGTTCCAACAATGTTTTCTTCTCTAGATATACATAAATTCTATCTATTTTGATTAATAGTACCTCTGGTGGTAAAGGAAAGGTCCATGCTACTTAGGGTGTTATGTAGATCAATTGTTAGGGATCATCACTTATTTACTGATACTGACTAGGATATGGTTAATTTGAAATACCATGGACTGCAATATTATTGCGGTGCTCCAGGACCGTCCTCTCAATACCACCAACTCACATAAATTTGAGTATCTCAATAAAGTGATAGAATAACATTGTGGTGCTTTAACATGGCCAACCATTCAATATTCAAAAGCCAAAGGAGCATGATCAAAGAGAATAACAGAAAACCTTCGATTAACCAACCTATTTTACAAACTAATCCCAGTTTACAAACCAACTCAACTGAAATGGTTTCAATCAACCTGTTTTACAAACTAATACCAGTTTTTAATGGAAACATGAACCTCAACTTCAACCTCAACCACAAAAAGCTCTAAGCATCATCACAATTAGTTAAATTAATTCACACAAACTTCAACCCAAACAAAACTAAAATTATTATCTTCCACCAAAACTATCTGATCCAGCAGCACGGATTGACCAACTGTCTCGCCATAAGTTCTTCAATATTCCAATGGGTGCCTTATATTCAGTCTTCTCCTGAACAAACAATGTCATCATTAAGATTTACACATGCATTAAATATTTTTTCTAGATGTAAATGATGAAAATGCAAGATACAAACCAAGAAGTGTTAACAAGAATGAGATGACAAAAAATGATATTGACAACAAACACACACAATGTCTAGGTTTCAAACTATGTTTCGCACTTCAATGTCTAGGTTTCATACAACAAACACACATAAGGAAATAAGTGTATAACATGAAAGGTTCTTAGGAAAAAGCTTTCATGCCCACAAAAAAAAGGATCCTCAGCAGCTCATGGGTTGGAATTGCAGATTTACAATAGCATAGTAAGTTGGAATTGACACCACAGGGTATTATATAGGTTGGAATTGCATAATTATATGGATGAAGCATGAAATAGTTATCCTGGGTGATGGCCACGAACACAACATAAGAAATACAAATTAAAGACATTAATCCATGAGAAAAGCACTGACTATACATAAATCCATGAGACAAGCACAGAAGGACAGAAATAGAGCAAAATTAAAGGACCACACATAGCAATTCATGAGTCCCCTGATTAGGGATTCCTCTGCAAATCTATGTGTTCCAAGAAAAATATATATATACAGTGCATCAAGAGTACTAACTAATGAAAGGGAATTTTTTTTCTTTCTTAAGAATTGCTGTCAAGATAATCAAGTGGTCAGAAGATGTATGATTTAATTCATCTTCCAACAAATGTAAAATGAGAATAAACATGTAACTAATGACTAAAAGGAAAAGAAAACCAGAGGATTGAAAAAAAAATAGCATCACATTTCATAAACCCTAGATCTACACATCATTCAAAGAAGCCATTCAAAGAAACCCTAACATCATTCAGTCGGCATTCAAAGAAACTCTTACATCATTCAAGCATTACATTTTACAAACCCTAACAAACAAGAAAAGACCAACAAATCGACTGATCGAGAGAGAGAGAGAGAGAGAGAGAGAGACCTGAAGCCGAGAGACAGGGAGGGCCGTCGGGGGTCGCATGGAGAGACGGGGTCCCAGACGGTCGGGGTCGCAGAGGGTCTTGGTCGGAGGTTTTTTTTATGGGGTTTTGTGTTTGCGGAGAAGGGAGAGAGAGGGGTGTGGACTATGCATTTCGTGGTCGTGGCAATATCATATTAATGATTATTTTATTTTTATTATTTTTATTTGGACCAAACAGAAATTGTTTTGATTCTTCACCGTCCGATCGAGCGCGATCAGACGGATGAGATTATATGTATCCCATATAAGTGGTGGTCCTCAATACCATCACAATTTTTGTTTTTTTAGATCGGACGGTCAGGACGGACGTCCGCAAATTCAATTTTGCGGACGTCCGTCTGTGATCCGGCCTGTATATATATATATATATATATATATGGTCGTGATTACGTGCGGTGTGCGGTCGGTGCGGTTTACGACGTGGGCCGTTCGATCGCGGGTCCATCGCATCCAACGGTCGACGTGAATCGCACCCGACCGTCCGATGCGATGGACCCGTGATCGACGGCCCGTGATCGCGCACCGCACCGACCGCACACCGCACGTAATCGGATCCCATATATGTATATATATATATATATATATATATATATATATATATATATATATATATATATGAGTCGTGATATTATACGGTCGTGCGGTCGTGCGGTCGCGATTCACGGGCCGTCGATCACGGGTCCATCGCATCGGACGGTCGGGTGCGATTCACGTCGACCGTTGGATGCGATGAACCCGCGATCGGACGACGCACGTCGAATCCGCACGACCGCACCGACCGCATATTATCGAATATATATATATATATATATATATATATATATATATATATATATATATATATATATATAGATTTTCGATAATATGCGGTCGGTGCGGTCGTGCGGATTCGACGTGCGTCGTCCGATCGCGGGTCCATCGCATCCAACGGACGACGTGAATCGCACCCGATCGTCCGATGCGATGGACCCGTGATCGACGGCCCGTGAATCGCGACCGCACGACCGTATAATACCACGACTCTATATATATATATATTTCCGATAATATGCGGTCGGTGCGGTCGCGCGGATTCGACGTGCGTCGTCCGATCGCGGGTCCATCGCATCCAACGGTCGACGTGAATCGCACCCGACGGTCCGATGCGATGGACCCGTGATCGACGGCCCGTGAATCGCGACCGCACGACCGTATAATATCACGACTCATATATATATATATATATATATATATAATTAGAGTATATGCTTAAAGTACATGTTTTTGTAACATGAAATATGCACTTACAAGTTACAAATATCAAAATGTATAAGGATTGTACGAAGGATTACATGCATGATTATCAATAACCTCTATTGGGTTCTCCATGTATGAGTCCATGTGAGAAACTCTAGGCAAAGTGGCAATAGAATATGCCTTTTTTCTTTTTATATATATAGCAATTTTGAGGTTCCTATTTCTATTTCACTTTTCTTCCCTTTTTTTTTCTTCTTGTATTTCAGACTCTTGATATTTAATATATGATCGGGGTAGAAATTGTCCACCACCACGCTAAAAAAAATAATTTTGAGGTTTTTACACCCAATTTTATTTTTAGTCTTATACCACACGATCTATACATGCCTTAATGTGTATGAAAATTTATTCACATCAAAGTACATGCATTTATTGAAGAATTCATCACTTTGTTTCTCAAGAATTTTTTTAAAGGGACTTAATTGTTGTTTTATTTATCACACATGATAACATTTCCTTACATTACATTGACATTTTTTTTTAAGCGAAGATAGGCATTTGTTATTCGATTTCATTTATGAAAATTCAAATTACAAACTCTGAATGGAGGGAGAATAGATAACATAAGCATAAAAAAAAGACATTGTCAATTTCCACCAACCGTCTCATGAACTATACTATATATATTATTGTACATCTACCAATTTTTACATATTTTGAGTTTCATTTTAGATTTTAAATACAAACGGGAATTAATGACCCATCCTTCATCAGAACCTGTGTGGTTATTACATGATTCTGTTTATCCTCCATTTTGTAGTCTTCTATTTCTCCGTACCTATCCAATGAATATATATACACATAATAAAAAAAAATTCACATGTTTTACAAATAAACTCTTACAATTTGTTGGAGTATATATTTCAAAAAATTTATTAATACATATATGTTAAAAATCAAAACATATGTTACATACTATAAAGGCCCAAAATTTGCATAATATTTTTCTCGGACCATATATGTATCGAATCCTTGCATAATTTGCATTTATGTATTCCAATAAAAAAAAATGCTTGTTTGAGCTACTATTTGTAAAAAAAATAAAGGGAAGCTGAAATTAATTACCCATCTCTGTGGATATGATTTATCATTTTAGAAAACATTGTTAAACAACAATTATATAAACATTTTATAATATCAAATTTTAACTTATGCTATATGAAGCGAAATTTGTCATTTTGAAATTTGTTAAAAACCAAATTTGTAACGCTAAAACTAATTCAATGTATTTTCAAGTCTAATGTAGATAACTAAAAAAATGTATTAAAACAAATAAGTGACAAAAATGTATATGGGGAACGCTCATATGATTAAAACAAATATATGATAAATGTTGATAAAAAGAATATTAACTAACTATTGACAATCGATCTTTTTGAACCGAATCTAGAAATTCTCTTTATTCTTTATCGACAAAAAGATTATCTATTTTTTATAGGGTTATAAAGATAATATACTGTAGTGAGTTGGCAATAAAAAAAATCAGGGTAAAAAATGCACTAAATATTTTATAATAAATTGTATTTGAATTATTTTAAATTTTTTATTTGCATTATAAATTATTGTATGTAATATGAGAGAAAAAAAAACTAACCAATTTTGAGTAGTGTGACAAATAGCGTGCAAAAAATAGTGTGGTTTCTTCCAATATCACAACAAAAATAGATGATATGTTTGTTTTATTATTCATGTTTATTAGAGAATATAAATGAATGCATCAGAAATATGTCGCATATTTATATGAAACATTCATGGATCCCATGCTTTGATATCATTCATTCATCACCTTTGAAGTCGATAGATCATACAATTCTTTTTTTATATACCATTGCGTGTGTTATCATTCAAGATTAAGTGATAATGATTCCAATATGCCTTAAATGAGGGTATTAAGACTGTGAAATTGAATCACTTTATTTACAAGGAAAATAATATATATGGCCCTTTTGTCCCTAACCATTTTAATTTTTTTAAGATGTAATTTTAATAAAGTATATAAAATATCGCCATGGTCCTAGACCTTCGCGATGAGATCTGTTCATACAAGAAAGCAAGATATTTCATAATAAATATAATAAAAATCTGTGAACTCTACATAGAATAATGAATTTAATGAAAGTAGGAATATAATGTATATACAATCATACTCCATGATATTGGTAGACTTATAAATGTACATCTGCACCCACTAAATATCAATAATTTTATTTGGCTACATACATAATACATTTATAATTAAAAAATGTCAAACACAATCATTTTTACAACCCTGCCGTGCAATCCTCCCATGTTTTGATTTTTTGAAATAGTATACATCAAGTCCTCAAATGAATTGTATGGATTTCCTTATAAAAAATGTAAAAAATTTAACGATGTGTACATCTCGTCTAAGGAAGGGATTTATATTTCACTCGACATTTGTCAAAATATGTACATGAATCTGCAAGCTATACTGTAAATGGGATTGTGTGTCACAACAAAATTTTATTAAGGGCGTGCAACCCAAAAACGGTCTCTCAGCCTTCCATATACTCCATTATTAGAGTGTATATTGTGCTATTGCAATATATATTTTACTAGCACAATATTGAAGTAAATGAAAATTTAAATTTGTTAAATATTTTTAGATAAAAATATGTACTTTATTTTTATATGATAATATTATGTACAACCTATTTTCAACCCCAATTTCAGTTTACACGTATTTTTATTTTTTAAAAAATTATATATCACATTTAATGAGATATGTGCTTTTATAAAAAATAAAGTATATGCTCTAATGTTGCATGGATGCATTTATAGAAAATATTAAAAATTTCTATCAGTGCATATATCTCGTTAATGTGAGTATATATTTTTAAAATTTTCTATCGACACTTATAAGACTGGAATTAGGGCTGAAAGAAAAATTAGGTGTAACAACACTCTTTTTTATAATATTACATAATTCAATAGATGAATGTGTGCAAGCTGTTTTTGATTGATGTTTAAACCAACATGTGTCCTCATTCAGGGGCAGCGCCAGCTTGAAAGTCATGGGGCCATCAATTTTTTTTTATAATAAAACAGCCCCCAGTATGGTTTGGCCAAGAGTTTGACCCATTATTTTGTTTTAAAACAAACCAGCCCTTGAATTTTTTTAAAACAAACCGGCTCATAGAGCCATTAAAACCCTACACACACGTCCAATTAATAAAGAGATACTATTTTTAAAAAATTCAAAATACGTGTAGACTGGAATTGAGATTGGAAAATGGGTTGTATGTAAATAGTGTGACCACTACGCCATTTTTAAAGAATATGGTAATTTGTTGGAATACAACATTGAAAATGATGCAGTATTTTGCTTATGTTGTTATTATTTATTCAGGTCCGATACCAATTTTCAAATGGGAAGTGTTGTTTTTGTTATGGGAGGATTCACAACTTGAATAAAAAAGAAAGGTCAGAGTTCATGTGGGGGGGGGGGGGGTCAAATAGTGCCCATAACCAAGTTTGGAAGAAATGTGAAGATCTAATTAAACAAAAGCAACATATTCAAAGTTATTTTTCTAAACAATCAGAACAAATAAATATTCAATATCGAACTCGTTTAAATGGTTCGGTTGATTGCGTAAAATTCATTTTGCTTCAAGGGACAACTTTCCGTGACAAGATTTTTTGAAAATTTTATAAAATTTATTTTTTTAGTGACCTCATCCATGAAAATTCCTAGAGCCGCCACTGTCCTCATCTATAGTTGTTTTGTAAATCTCAATTCAAAATGTAAAATGCTTCATGTTAAACTAACTAGTTAACATAAATAAATTTGTGACAAAATATAATGACGACCTTCGTGTCAACTAATTAATCAGTGGGTGCAAGCTGTGGTGGTTCGAGGGATCCCTTTCAACAATGGTCCCTATGTCAACATAAGCAGACTTTGGATGACATGATGAGATTTGATTGTCACGCAATGACATGTATATATATTCAAAAGAAATAGGCCTTCTGTTACCCAACAACCCCCTTTGACTGTAAAGTAGATTGATAGATCTGGATAAAATATATGCGCGCAGTATTAAGGCACAAATGGCTGTGCTGCCTGTGCATCATATTTACAACAATACTTCAGCCAAAGTTATCTTATTAGACTTTATAAAGTCACCTGGTTCATACTTCATATTTCATGCACCAATCATGCTAAGGTAATTTACTATATTGAATCAACTTTTGGCAAGTTAATAGAGATACCTCATTTTCATCAAGGGATCATAAATTCATGTCTCCTCTTGCAACACACACAGTATTAAGAATTTTTTTTTTGAAATGTATATTTAGTTAATGAAGTGCATTCTTTTGATAGTATATTTTGTTATTGTGATTGAGCAACGTAATAATGAAATTTTTGTTGTTAGTTGACCTTATGAATAAGATGTGGATAAGATGTATAAAATGTAAAAACATGACATATATAATGTAAAAAAATGATTTGACATGTGAGCCCCTTATACCAATGACATATTGGATGGAATAACTTAACCCAAGGGGCTGCGTGACATAAAATATAAATTAAATATCACATTATTCTTCCATATTTTGTCATACGAGTATCATCTTATTCTCTCCATCCAAGCAATTGTTTTTACTTTGTTCAACATCATCTATGGTTATTCCACCTCCACTCTTTTATTCAAACATATAGTTCATATATTTTATGATATTATTCTATTTATTGGATTGAATTTCTTGTTGAGTTGCATATATAATTTAGGTTTATTTTGTTATATATATTTAGGTTTATGTTGATGGACAAAAAAATGGCATGATGTTAAGTCTTTGGAAAGGTTATTTTCAAAATCCTACTTCATCCGAATATACTGAGATGAAGAGCTAAGTGCATCAAGTTCATTAGAGATCAAGAATTTAGAAATTCAATATCTTTAAAGTAGGATCATTAAAGATGATCATTTTTTTTATAAAGAAAGGTAAATGTTGTTATCATGATTTCATTAAAGATTTTGAAGTACACTCTAAAGGATATGAGAGAAAATATAGTAAAACAGTAAATAATATAAAAACAAAGAGAAGAACAAGGGGAAGCTATCTCAATAGTGGATGTCCGGTTAGAAGAGCTATTTAACCGGGGATCACCACCCTATCGAAACGCCCCCTACACTATAATGCTTAGGCACCCGTTGTGGAAGTGCATTTCCCTCGCTCTTGCGATACACTGTCCCCAGTCTCAAAAGACCTCCTACATGTTCTCCCGATAAACTAAAGATAATCAATTGCAAATATAATATTTAAAAAAAATTAAAATTGCATATCAAAATTGCATGCAACAATTTTCTTCGAATTACATCTAATTTTAAAGAGTGACATTCATATAAGCATATTCAAAATACTTAATTACTTGATATGCAATATCGAGTGTAGTTTCATCTCGCGGGCGAGACTTATATTTTACGAGATGAAAAGGTCTTTTTTATATATAATTCACATAAGTAAATGTTTCATTTTTATGAAGATATAAAATGACTCATTTAAAAAAAAAAAAGGTCAACGTGAGGATTGCATTTAGGATTGTTTATAATAGGGCAATTCACAAAAATAGCACCGTTGAAACGAATATTTGCAAAAATAGCACTGGTCGGTGAATATTTGTAAAAAGTAGCACCGACACTGTTTTACAAAGGAGGCGCCATATATATATGGCGCCTCCTTCATATTTGTATCCCCATGATGAATGACATTTTTACACTGGAGGCGCCATATATATATGGAGCCTCCAGTGTTTTTCAATTTCAAAGGGAGGCTCCATATATATATGGAGCCTCCAGTATTTTTCAATTTCAAAGGAAGACGCCATATATATATAAAGCCTCCAGTGTAAAAATTTCTCTTCATAACAATATCAATTTTTTTTTTGGTAGTCAAATGATATACTTGAAATAAAATAAATTCATTAAAAGATTAAGTAAAACAATACAAATTCATTAATACAAAAACTAATAATCAAATACTATATTAAAAAAATACTAAGTAGAGAAATTCATAATCAAAGTTTAGTTGAGAGTAATTGAGAGAAATTTAAAAAACTATATAATAAAGCATCTACAAAACATATAATAAATCAAAAGAATTATAGAATTTACAAATAAAATCAAATTCATTATACACTCTTTTGTGTTTGGTGAAAGGGGTGATTTATTCATTCCACATGTGCAAGTTTATCTAATGTAAAAACAAAAGGTTCTTATTTATACATGGTTGTTGTGGATTTTAATATTGGAGGTTCCATATATATATGACACCTCCCTTTGAAATTGAAAAACACTAGAGGCTCCGTATATATATGGCGTCTCCCTTTGAAATTGAAAAACACTGGAGGCTCCGTATATATATGGAGCCTCCCTTTGAAATTGAAAAACGCTGGAGGCTCTATATATATATGGCGCCTTCAGTGTAAAAATGTCATTCATCATGGAGATACAAATATGAAGGAGGCGCCATATATATATAGCGCCTCCTTTGTAAAACAGTGTCAGTGCCTCCTTTGTAAAACAGTGTCAGTGCTATTTTTTGTAAATATTCACCGATCAGTGTTATTTTTGTAAATATTCATTTCAACGATGCTATTTTTGTTAATTGCCCTTTATAATATTATTCCTCAGAACATTTGATAAATCAAATCTACTTTTTAGTCTCAACTCTCAACCAACATGTGTTTACATTCAATGGTGGAGCTATACGAGGCCAGTGGGGGCAGCAGCCCCACTGAAATTTGTAAACAGTTGTTTGATATTGATGGAAGATGGGTGGAGTGAATTGTTTTTTTTTTTTTTGAAATATGTTACACTAGATATATTTTATAGTTTAAAAGACATACTACAAACTTTTATTTTTAAATTTTATATTTTTAAATTATATATCTCATTTGATGATGTATGTATTTTTACAAAATGTGATATATATAATTTAATAAATTAAATTATATTATTTATAGAAAAATGTGAAATTTTTTTGATGAGGTATATACCTCATTTAATGAGTGAAAGAAGCTAACAATGTATATAGAATTGTATTTGGAACGGTAAAGAATTGAGTGTAATAAGCTCAAGGTGAAATAGATTTGATATGTGGACCTTGATTTATAAGAGGTAATAACAGTGAATTTGATGTGACCCCATTATACTATTCCAAGGGAGATCTAGCATATAAATATCTGTTTATTCTCAGTTATTCTGATTTAGCTATGATCATCTATTCATTCCAAATAAATAAATAACTTTTTAGACTTATCCTCCCCCCCCCCCCCCCCCCCCCTCCCCCCCTCCTATTCCACTACCCAAAAAGTTTTAACTTTTATTCTAATAGGATATGTTATCCGAGTCTATAATAATTTAAATCCACATTAGAAGCAATGCAACATTGATAAAATTTTAGAAATTTAATATGTAGTATGATTTGTTTGGTACCTATTAAGCGTGTCTCTTTATTTTTTTTTATGAATAGTATTCTTGCTGGTTTGATTGCTTCTTAAGCCCAAAAATCATGTGAAAACTACCTAGATGTGTCACTTTCTTCTTTTTTTTTATAGAGAACAAGCAGAATGTTTTTGTTTAAGATATCATAATTTATGTATATAAAGTTCATAAAAACAAACAAAAAACAAAATGATACATTGAGACTTAATTAAAATGTAACAGAATGAAGTGGGAATCAGATTTACTTGTTTTTATGAATATGAGTGTGAGTTAGACTATACAAAAATTCATTATCTAGTCAAATTTTCACTGATGGAATGGAATTTGATTTAAAAAAAATTATAGGCTATATGATTCATAATTTACAAGTCCTAAGCCGACAAATATGGTCAAAGTAGATATGAGTGATGTTTCTATATTTAGATTATCTATTTAATTCTTTTTTTTTCAGGTTGGAAAAATCATGGATGTGCAAAATCAACTCACAAACATTCAATTTTTTTTTTTTTGTATAAATCAATCCTATATTATAGTATAATTGATTCATCTTTGAATTATAAAGATGAATAATATGTCTTTTCTATATCCAAAACACATATACATATATTGTTGGCTTTTATAAGGGACCAAAATAGGGCTCTTAGGCTATTTTTGGATCCATGGTGGAAAAGCCAAAAAAACATTGACACATTGAGACTTAATTAAATTGTAATTGAGTGAAGTGGGAATGAGATTTATTTGTTTTCTTCTTAACAGTGTGAGTTAGATTATACAAAAATCCATTATCTATTAATCTAATTTTTCACTGATGGAATCGGATTTGATTGCAAAAATATGGGTAGTATCACTATGTATTCTCATCTCCTTTTCACATTACAATTTTTCCTTTTTGTGGTATGATTATTGTTGTGATCTTAATATTATTATTTGACTGTGATCTGGGCGCTTGAAATTATCATAATCTTTTTTTTGTGGTTTTTTGTTGCTTGCACTCGGAAAAATAAAACCTAAGTTTTCATATATTTTTGTGTAAGGAGTCGTGCAACTTTATGTATGAGCAATACTTTATTCACAGAGGATAGAGTCTATGCTTCCACTTTTTCATCTGTAAATTCCAAGTTTCTCTTTATTGGATGTTTTTATTACAAATTAGTATTTGATTGATGTTTGAAATATGGGTGTCTCTATTTGCACCCCTCAAAATGGGGTGCACACCCCTTACAAACGAGTAATGCACAAAAGATCCGTTTATAATCGGATCATGTGCACACCTCATTTGGATCATGCGCGACACTATCAGTGTCGACATTTGGTATTTATGTCGACAGTGATTGTGTCGTAGGATTCAAAAAACTAAACTCGTAGAATTTAGATCATTTGTGACACTATCAGTGTCGACATTTGATATTTATGTCGACAGTTATTGTGTCGCGGAGTTCAGAAAACTATGCTACACTAGATCATTCACGACACTATCAGTGTCGATATTTGATATTTATGTTGACAGTGATTGTGTCGCGAGATTCAAAAAAAGGGGTGTTTAAAGGGTTTCATTGTTTTTTTGTTGGGTGTATAAAAAAAGGGGTGTGCACCCCATTTTGAGGGGTGCAAATAGAGGCACCCTTGAAATATTTCTTATCATAATTGAGTTTCGGTCATTATGTATTTACTTTGTTAACTTTGTGTTTTCCCTTACCGTCCTACAGGCCCACTGAATTCCTTTTAATCCTATTTTAAGAACAAAAAAAAATATTGCTATTACATTTAATTTTAATTTTTTCTCAATCCAAAATACAGTTCTATATACCTCGTTAGAAATCCAGTGAATCATATATCTCATTAAATATTTTATATACTTTATTAAATAATTTCTTACACTTACTAAAAATGGATTCATTCAATTCGAAATGAAAAAATTTACACTTTTTATCAAAGCATATACTTTAGTAGATGATGTTTATAATTTTTTTTAAATAAAAAACATGTTCGGTTTGAGTTCTGATAAAAAAAAAATAACAACAACAAAATAAGACAAGAAAATTTTAATCCCATTTTAATGCCCGCCCCCGTGGATTGAAAAAAGAGGAAAGAGTGGTGTTACACTTTTACACTGATACTTTGATACAATAGCTTATTTTTCAACATCGTCTGCAGCCTATATACTATAATAATGTGATATATATTGTGCTATCATAATGTATGAGCTCTATAATAATATATGAAAGTTAAAAAAATTCTTCTAAAAAGGATATACTATTGTATTTAAGTATTTACTTCATTTTGTATAACAATATGTACTTCAATGGGTTAAGTGTGTAATTTTTTAAATTAAAAAAAATGATGTAGACTATGGACAGGGCTACACGCATGGTTGTCATTTTTCAAAGGAAAAATGTTACATCTAGTCATTTTTTCACTCTTATTTTCAGCTGATACTGATTTTTTTTTAAAAAAAGTACATTATCTAATAAGATATATGTTTTTATAAAAAAAAAATATTTACTTAAATGAATTGTATGTACTCATATATAGAAAGTGTAAAAAATTCTACCTAATATATATCTCATTAATTGAGTAGGTAGCTAATTAATTTGAGTATAGACCGAAAAAATTGTTGTGTACAAACGTGCTAAAAAATACACTTCTAATTGTTTTAACGGTATTGATGAATATATTTAGAAAAAAAAAATATAAATTAAATATTTAATATTGAAAAAACTAATTTATTAAAAATTAATTTTATATCAGTGACACAATGCATATGCGCATATGCATGTTAATGAAGTTTGTGTTTTGCATTGTAAGTAATATTCTTAAGCCCCCCTTAAAAATAAAATTGGGTCCGCCATTATTTTGAACACTCATCTGTCTATTTTGTAGCCTTATTTATAATTTAGAATTGGTCTCTAATTGTCTGTACCATGTGATAACTGCACTACCACATTACATGAAAACTATTTTTTTTTTAAAAAAATATATACATATATATATGGTAGAGTGTATCTTATATATTAGCAATGGCATATGGTCCATGTTGGGTGGTGTCAAAAGGGACCATATTGGTTGAGCCTAACAAAACCTACTCTCATGCATGGTCCATATCAGAAGACTTCAATCCAACTTGTCTGACATTCTTATCATTTTTGAACTTCAAACCCATGCTGAAACCTAACATGCTCTCAAAGTATGTCTACTTTGGATGGTCTCAGTTGAGGCAGATGACTTGATCATTTTCTTAAAATTGACAATTAATTGTTGTTCCATGGTTGCACAATCTTATTATCTTTTTGAAATTGACAATTATTAGTTGTGTTCCACAACTCAAAAATTTTTAAAATAAAATAAAAACAAAAGCATAAAAATGATCTTATTTAGATGCTATGACGTGACGAAATGTTTATATATTTTATATCACTTGCATAATACATATCCCATGCTAATTCCTTATATTTCAATTTTTTATGATGTGAGGTTACCCCATAACTCAATTATAATAAACTTTATTTAAAAAATTAACTGTTGGGGTTAATGTAACATTGTAGAAAAAGACAAATTTAGATTCTCATTTGGGATCTTCAGTGTTATTCACCATATACAGTGATATCTGGATAGATAGCGTTTTATTTAGAACAATATATAAAAAATTTTGTTTGGTTTTCTATTTCATTCTTTCTCATTGAAAAACATAAATTTTTTTTTTAATTTTTATTCATCTTAGATAAATTATAAGTAATAAACAAAAAAGTATATAAGAGTTTATAATTTAAAAAATTATGTTATAATCAATTTGTGTTTAGGAATAAGTAAGAGAGATGTGATCGATGTTGCATATTATGATTTATGGGTAATATTTTTGTAAATGACAGAAAGATATCTTTATATATATATATATATATATATATATATATATTCAAAACTATCAGATTTATTCTAACAAACAAAATAGTTTTTTTTACAATATCAATAATTATTGAGCCTTACCTGACATGTACAATAACTCACTAACAACCAGTAAGGATAATATGATTTAATTATTATTAAAGAGTTTTGTATGAAAATAAGGAGTCCTTTAGGGACATGAGACATTAGAAACCCTTAACAAATGATTAATCCGATTCATTATACTAATTCCATGTCTGACCCCTACAGTTCCATACCAAATGATGATTCATGAACTGATTCACTCCCATGCAGTCCAAAAAATAGAAGAATCGTACCTCCAATAATAATCCTGGCCTCCTCCCCTCATTAGGTTGGTCCAACCTTTGATACAATGCACTCAATTCCAAAGCAGCAATCTTCGAAGTATTATTAAAAACAAATTATTTTATAATAAATCAATAAAGAAAGATATAGAAAGAGTAAAAAAATCAAATGAGAGGAAAAGATAGGGGGATCAAGGTCCCATGCTACCCACCTGACCCTATATCTGACTGCTCAACTCCCCTCAGCATTCATTATTCTCCTTCCCCCTGTTGTCACATAATACATGCCATATCTGTCTATCCTCATTCACTGGATATTCTTGGCATGCCTTTTCAAGCAAACATTGATAAAATATAATAAAAAATTACCCACTATCACATACACCCAACTCCTTCAATTACATACACCCAACTCCTACAATTACATTTTACTCACTTTTATTTGGAATATAAATGGACACCATGAACTACAATCTCCCAACACAGCACATCAAACTTATCCTATTAGCTAGTATAACTGTGATTCAAATTATTACGGGTTCTCAAAGGAAAATGATATATTCAATTCTGCGTGCAACACCATATGCAATCATCACTATTTATTTAAAAAATATGCATTTGTCTATTGAATTACATACAATTAAACAAATAGTGGAATCAAAATCCATGAACAAGCACTCTGACAAGGCTCGTATCAAGACCTCCCTTGTGAAACAACTTGTTCACTTTGAAATGTTTTTTTTCTTTCCAAAAATTTATTTATCACGTCATTATAAAAAAAAATATATATATATTTGAATAAATTAAATTCATTTTTCTATATTTTTTTTTAATCTAACTTGTTATTTTAACTCAGTATGTGTTTGGAGAAAATGAAGACTGTATAAGATACAATGACTCAGGGCTTGTTTAAAAATGGGTTTTTGCAACTTTTAAGTTTGTATGAAGCTGTTTATCTCATACTTGTTTCCAAACAAAAAAATTAGGTTTAAAAACTGTAAAAATATTTATATGAGAAAGTATCCGAAACCTGAGTTTTTCAGAAGCTGTGAGAGACAGTTTTCTACAAAATCAATTTTAAATCTCACTTTTATCTACAATCAATTTTGTAAACAAGGAACCAAACATAGCCTCAGTGTCCTATTCATCCAATGACTTTTTAACAAACCATGACTAAACTCTCTCTGTCAGTCCCACAGGCAAAATGCACTGGATGGGTAATGAAAATGAGAGGAGTGTTTTTAGTTTCAAGTCCTTCAATTATATATATATTTTTTTTTTTATTACAGTGGGTGTCTCAGTCATTTATATCCTCGAAACTATGGGATTCTAGTCCCCACCATTTCTTTCTCCCAAACTTGGACCTATGTAGTTTGTCAAGTCAATATGGATGAAAATTATAATTTTATTGTTTTCAAATGATTTGAACTTGATTCTCCAGGTTGTTGCGGAAAACCTCCCCAAATAGATCTAGGTTTGAGGGTTTGAGAGAGAAGAAGAACAAATCAAACAAGCAATCACACAGAAGACAAGGAATTTACGTGGTTCGGCAAATTGCCTACATCCACGGGCGGCGGTGATGATTTTATTGAGAAGAATTGTCTATGTGCCTCTTTCATATTTTGTTTTCCTCAAGAACTTATATAGAGGAAACAAAAAGCCTAAAGAGGAAACAAAATACATTTAGAAATAAACAGATTTAGAAGTCTCAAGAATCTTAGAGACAGATTTCGCAATCTCCAGAATCTTAGAAATATATTTTGCAATCTCAAAATATATTTCATAATCTCTAAATATATTTCTCAATCTCTAAATATATTTCCACCATGACTTCAACTTTGGGCCATAGAAACTACAAATCTCCACCTGGCACTAAGTTCCGAAGTCATACTCAGCTTCCTCTTTCACATCATCTCCTCATCACCACATCACCGCCGCCGCCGCCTGCTTATCCGTGTAGAACATTGATCAAGTTCAAGCAATGCTCGAACTTGACCCCTGGAACCGCCTTAGTCATCATATCAGCTGGATTGTCCTTTGTACTGATCTTTTTCAAAGAAATAACTCCATCTTCGATCACTCCACGTACAAAGTGATATCGTATGTCAATGTGCTTGGTGCGGGCATGGTGTACTGGGTTTTTCGCTAAATGAATAGCACTTTGACTATCACAGTAGACGTCAACAATCTCTTGAGAGATACCCAAATCACCAACTAGGCCTCGTAACCACAAAGCCTCCTTCACCGCCTCTGTCACAGCCATATACTCTGCCTCCGTGGTAGAAAGCGCAACTGTAGGCTGCAACATAGATCTCCAGCTCACCGGTCCTCCCGATAGTGTAAACACATATCCTGTCATAGACCGTCGCTTGTCCAAGTCACCTGCATAGTCCGAATCCACATATCCACTGATTTGAAATTCACTAGTCCTGCGGAACTCCAGTCCTACATCCAAGGTACCCCGAATATACCTCATGATCCATTTCACTGCCTGCCAGTGCTCCTTTCCAGGATTCGCCATGTATTTGCTCACCACACTGACTGCCTGTGAAATATCGGGCCGAGTGCATACCATTGCATACATCAGGCTACCAACGGCACTCGCATAAGGAACATGAGCCATGTACTCATGCTCCTCATCTGTCGATGGAGACATATTGCCCGAGAGACGAAAGTGTGCGGCCAGTGGTATACTTACCTCCTTAGAAGTTTTCATACCGTATCTTGAAAGAACCTTCTCAAGATAACTCTTTTGCGCTAAGCGTAACTGACCTTTCTGTCTCTCCCTATGTATCTCCATCCCTAGGATCTTTCTTGCAGAACCAAGATCCTTCATCTCAAACTCCTGACTGAGTTGAGACTTCAGCTTGTTGATCTCCACCATGCTCGAAGCAGCAATGAGCATATCATCAACATATAAGAGCAAATAAATGAATGAACCAACCTCGAGTCTTCTGAAGTAGACGCAGCTGTCGTACTCGCTCCTCGTGTATCCTTGGTTCATCATAAACGTGTCAAACCTCTTGTACCACTGCCTTGGCGATTGCTTCAGTCCGTACAATGACTTCTTCAGTTTGCACACTAGGTTCTCCTTTCCAGCAACTATAAACCCCTCGGGCTGATTCATGAAGATTTCCTCATCCAGATCACCGTGTAGAAACGCCGTTTTGACATCGAGTTGTTCAAGCTCCAAGTCAAACTGTACCACAATGCCTAACAAAACACGGATGGAAGTATGTTTAACAACAGGTGAAAATACCTCATTGTAGTCTATCCCTTCCTTTTGAGCGTAGCCCTTGGCTACCAACCGCGCCTTGTACCTTGTGCCGCTACACTCTGGAGAGCCTTCCTTCTTCTTGTACACCCACTTGCACCCTATGGCTCGCTTCCCCTTGGGTAGTTCTGCAAGTACCCAAGTCTGGTTCTTGTGAAGAGACTCCATCTCCTCCGCCATGGCTGTCTTCCATTCCCTGCAAAAGGAATCTTTTGCTGCTTCTCTGAATGAAGACGGTTCATCACCATCGATGGTTAGTGCGTACGCCACCATGTCCTCAAACCCATATCGAACCGGTGCTCGGTGTGTCCTTCTGGATCTGCCTTCCACTAAGGACTGCTGCTGTGGTTGTTGCTGTTCCTGAACCTCTTCGTCATCCTCCGCTGACGGGCCTGTGGGAGTTTCCAACTCAACCTCAATAGCATCATCCATCATCCCTCCTAGAGAATCACTCTGCTTACTAGAAGTTTGTAAAGCAGACTCGTCGAATGTAACATCTCTGCTGATCACGATCTTGCGTTCCTCAGGACACCATAGCCGGTATCCCTTAACGCCCTCTGCATAGCCTAAGAAAATTGACTTCTTTGCCCTTGGATCAATCTTACTTTCTCTGATGTGAAAGTAAGCGGGACATCCAAAGACCCTCAACGCACTGTAATCTGCAGGCTTCCCCGACCACTTCTCAATAGGAGTCTTGCACTCTATAGCTGTCGATGGAGATCTATTCACAAGATAGCATGCCGTGTTGACCGCTTCAGCCCAAAGCTCTCTACCCAAACTTGCGTTGGATAACATGCATCTTGCCCTTTCAAGTAGGGTCCTGTTCATCCGCTCTGCCACTCCATTCTGTTGGGGTGTGTTCTTCACCGTGAAATGCCTGGTAATACCGTTGACCTTACAAATTAGATTTGTGCTTCCCGCAATTATAGCACGCACGAGGGTCATTTTGCTTCTTAGGACACACATTAGATTTGTGCCCTGGCTCTCGACAGAAGTAGCAAATGATCTTGCCTCGAACTCCTCGACCATGACCCGCATCTTCATAGTTCCGCTTGCGATTGTCGAACCTCTAACCACTGCCAGAACGACCATCAGCCTTACTCTTCATCCGAGACGCAATCTTCTTCTTCCATTCAATAGCATCTTGCTCCGTAACAATGGCACAATCTTTCAGTTCATCATAAACACGGATTCGGAGGTTCCGTAGTCTATGTCGGATGTCGCTCCTTAGCCCTTCTTGGAAGCGACGACACTTCTCGCTCTCATCTTGAATGTACTGGGGCGCAAAAATTGACAGCTCCAAGAATTTCTCTTCATATTGGGCTACTGTCATATCTTGTGTCTGGCGAAGCTCCAAGAATGCTTGAATCATGCGATCACGCTCCGCAGGAGGAAAATATTTCTTATAGAACATTTCCACGAATTCCTCCCAAGTAAGCTGCTCGATCCCGCGGTTCAGGGATTGCAAATGAACGGTCCACCATTGGACAGCAGTTCCTCAAAATTGATGAACCGCCATGAGGATACGACGGCTATCAGTCAACTGCATCGACTTAAAGATCTGCTCCAATTCGGTGATCCAATGTTTCGGGGCCAATGAGTTGGTGCCAACGCCCTGAAACACCGGCGGATCCATTTTCTTGAAGCGCATCACCAATTGCTCAGGTTGGTTCTGATTCTCTCCCAAACGACGCAACGCCATATCATTCTGATATTGGATGGACTGCGCCACCAAATTGGTCAGGGTTTGGAGATCCTGACGCAAAGTGTTGTTGTTGTTCGCCATCTCAAACTTTTCCTATTATAAAAATAACACACAGTTAGAACGCATCCTATATGCAGTGCAAACCTATTAGTTCTACCTTATGTCCTTAGCCCTAACAGGAAAAACCTAGGCTCTGATACCAAACTGTAACGCCCCAAATTTCACTACTCCATTTCGAAGCAATGAATTCGGTTACACTACTCTAAATCCTTATAAATATATATATATTACTTCCGATTTAAAGCCCTTTTTTTTTTTATAAAAAAAAATTAAATAAATGAAAATAAAAAAATAAAATAAAATAAAACAACTAATATTTTAGTCAAACATCCAAATCATAAAACTTAACCAGGATCTAAACATAATTCATCCTAAACGCGGATGAAATACACACATAATAGTTTAAACATAAACGTCATCTGTTTTTGCTGAAAGGACTAAGGAACTACATGTCAAAGGAAAGACTTATTTCAAACACCTACGATGCAACGAAAAATTAGATAATACGAACTTCGACCTCCAACGCCTTAACGAGATCGACAACCACCAACAGCTAATCTGAAAGGTTGGGAAAAGAGAGGGGTGAGCTACCACGCGCTCAGTGAATGGACACAAGTTGTCCCAATAATATATTGTACTTTAAAATAATCAGTTATAAGTGTCTACGAAACAATTGTAATATAATGAAAATCTTATGATGAAGAAGACATTTAAAATATACAATGACATGATAACATTTTTCTTCAAATAAAATATAATATCATAAAATTTACCCATGAATTTAAATTACATGATGTATATGAATGCAACGGACACGCATGCCCGCTTTCCACGACACCTAGCCGCAGAGATTTCACTTTGGAAATCGGGCCACGTAGACATAGCCACCTAGACTTGGGTCAAAATTTAGACCGCAGCCACCTAGACGATTTAATGCATGCACAATCAAAACTACTTATTCTTTCAAGTATACAGCATGCAACAATTATTTTATAAATCCTATAATTCCCAATGCATACGATATATCCAAAATATCAACTTATATGATGATAACATGCTCATACGCTTCATACAGAATATTTCATAAATCATAAAAATAACATGATACCGAAATGTATACATATATTATGATTTTCAAATAATATAGAGACATCCACTCACCTTTAAAAAGAACACTCGTGACAACTATCAGTCTAAGCAGTGTGAGAATCGCCTGAAAATAAAAATAATATTTCTAATAAATAAAAGAGACTAGAATAACTATATAAAATAAACTACCCGTTTATTCTAAACTCAAATCATCCCAATGGTTTAACTGGACCGACTTAGACTACACACCCGGCTTCCAAAAACAATTAATTGACAACTCTATTTGACATTACAGTGACATCTATGATTAAATCAACACGGGTCCACCAATCCATCCACCCTCATGTGGCCCACTAACCAACCAAACCTCAAAATAAAAAAAAAAAACAAAACACATGGGCTGGGCCTTCATCTTCTTGACCCGTTTATCACTCCAAACAACACTCATGAAACTGACAATTTCAAATAATAAACCATGCCATTAACCAAGTTGTATTAGGTGCAAATACATTAAATCTATAATTAAAATCATCAACCCATCTATTCCTTTCACCAACATTTACACCCGACCCTTTTTATCTCCTATACACGGCATCGGTACCCTCTCCGAAGGCACACAGATGCCTCCCCTCTTTCTCTCATCTATTTCTACCTCCTGTTATCCATGAAGCAAGAGATCCTTAGCCCCATCTAGTAGACTTAAGAATCTAGACTTATGATTAACAAGAAATTCAAATGAAGGATTAAAGAATACCTATGATGGATGAAGAACCTCTCTTTCACGGCGGCTTCTTTCTTCTCTTTTTTTTTTTAGGTTGACGAATATGAAGGATGATTAGGTTAAAACATCTATTAATAGGTACCCTAAAATGTCTTAAATCCTACAACAAATTTTTCGTGGGCTATGGGATGAAGTTTTTTTTTTTTTTTTGAAAGAGGCCCAAGCCAACACTTTATTTTCAAGTGAGTCCTATTATACTTATCCAGGGTCTTAGAGGGATACTTCTACTTAAAAAAAAATATCAGACTTTTACTATTCACAATAAGATCCATCACCGTATGCTCATTTTCAAAAGGCCTCAAAACATAATTTCTCAAACTCCAAATTTTACACAATCACACACAATGGTTCTTGAGACCATTATGATATCCAGAAAATTATATAATAAATATTTCAACTCCATTTAAAAATTTTAAAAATTATAAATGAAATTGAACCTATATGGGCCCCACCTCTATGGGCCAACCTATATGCATATTAAGAGGACCCAAATCATATAATAGCTATATTTATATATTTAAATCAATATATAAATAGTAAAAATTTGCAGATGTTACACCACCATAGGCTGAGAATTTATACCCATTAGAGTCTAAGGTGCCAAGGGAAATAAGGTTCTTCTTCAGCTCTGGAACATGCCGCACCTCTGTCAATGTTCTCATGACCCCATCATGCATCTTCACCTTGATCGAACCCCTGCCGACTGTTTTACAGGCCATGTTGTTGCCCATCAAAACAGAACCACCATCGACCTCTTGATAAGAGATGAACCAGTCCCGATTGGGACACATGTGGTAGGAGCACCCCGAGTCTAGGATCCATGCATCTTTGGACTGTGTTTCAGAAACAACTGACAAGACGTTCTCCGCATCATCAGAACCAGATTCAGCTATACTAGCCTCCTCAATCACCTTTCCCTTATTGTCCCAATTTAATTCAGGACAATTCTTTCTCATGTGCCCTTTCTTCTGACACTTATAGCATCTGATCTCCCGCTTCCTGGACTTGGATCTGGATTTATTCCTTCCAGATTCCCTCTCATCCGTTCTTCCTCTCACAAACAGACCATCCGCCTGTGAGTCACTATCAGAATCCTTCTTTCTTATCTCATGCGATAAAAGCGCTGCTGTGACGGTCTCCAATTCAATAGTGTCCTTCCCATAGAGCAACGTCGTCACGAGATGCTCAAGGGAATTAGAAAGAGAACATAAGAGCATTAGAGCTTGATCTTCATCAGACATCTTTTCATCTATTTTTCCTAGTTCAGAAACTAGTCTACTAAATAAATTAAGATGTTCTGCAATAGACATACCTTCCTTCATCCGCAGTATATAGAGTTGTCTCTTCAAGTACAGACGACCAGTCAAGGACTTCGTTATGTACAGACTCTCCAGCTTCAACCAGATCGCCGCCGCAGACTTCTCCGTCGATACGTTGTGTAAGATATCCTTTGCCAGACACAAACGAATGGTACTACACGCCTGAAGGTCAAAGTCATCCCAATCATCATCCTTTATCGAACTCGGCTTTTTCTCCTTCCCGTCTAACGCCTTGTGAAGACCTTGTTGGATCAAGACATCCTTAACTTGGACTTGCCAGAGTCCGAAGTTAATCTTTCCGTCGAACTTCTCAACATCGAACCTCGCGTTCGAAACCCTCGCCATCTTTGAATTTTTCTTGAATGAACAAAACCCTAGAATTTGAAAATTCTAGATCCACTCAAAAAAAAAATCCTAGATCTAAGCAATGGAATCTCAGATCTAACCAAAGAACTTCTAGATCTCACCAAGGGAAAACCCTAGGATTCAGAAACCCTAGGCTCTGATACCAATTTGTTGCGGAAAACCTCCCCAAATAGATCTAGGTTTGAGGGTTTGAGAGAGAAGAAGAACAAATCAAACAAGCAATCACACAGAAGACAAGGAATTTACGTGGTTCGGCAAATTGCCTACATCCACGGGCGGCGGTGATGATTTTATTGAGAAGAATTGTTTATGTGCCTCTTTCATATTTTGTTTTCCTCAAGAACTTATATAGAGGAAACAAAAAGCCTAAAGAGGAAACAAAATACATTTAGAAATAAACAGATTTAGAAGTCTCAAGAATCTTAGAGACAGATTTCGCAATCTCCAGAATCTTATAAATATATTTTGCAATCTCAAAATATATTTCATAATCTCTAAATATATTTCTCAATCTCTAAATATATTTCCACCATGACTTTAACTTTGGGCCATAGAAACTACACAGGTTTTAGAGGGAGAGCATTTGAATTCATTTTACACAAGAGGACAAAAATTCATATTTTCAAACACCACTTGTTTCAGTTTTCTACACTATTGAAACTCGACTAGAGTTGAAAAAATTTGTATTGAATATCATTTGATTGTTAAATACATTTCAATTTTACTGGAAAATGCTGGATTTCGGGAATTTCTCCTGTTCAGAAATAGAAAATGAGTTAATAAACTGATAGTTATTAAAGTAGTGTTTAGAAATAAAATTTAGATTATTTTTGGAGATTCTGTTTTTGCATGTATCCAAGAGTGGAGCTGTTAATAGGCTATAGCCCAGCCCAGATTTTATAAAAGAATTTAATTAATACATATAATATTTGTGTTTTATAATATATATGCTTTTCTATTTTATGCATAAACAATTTTTAATCATATATATTTATCCAATCTAAAGTTAACATCAAACATGGAAAACTAAATCTAATTTGCATTGTAGATTTAAATTTAAATAGGTTCGTTTTAATAAATTAATAGAATGGAATATATTTTACTTCAAATCATTTAAATAAGATGGTATGATATTTTGCTCTAAATAGTAATATAAATTAAAAACAATTAAATCTCGTCTATTCTTAACAAATTAGATCTTTCTAATTTTTTTTTTATCAATTTTAAATTTCAAAATCTTCAATTTATAAAAAAATACTAGATTATTTTATTAAAATATTAATAAATTTTTATTAAAAATTAACATTAGCCCGTCCCAAAATAATTTTTTGGATTCGCCCCTACATGTATCACATTTAATTTAACTTATTTTCGAATGCCTCGTTCAATCCCAACATTTTAAGACCATTACGTACTAATATTTGAAGATTAAGAAAACAAAAAATATTTTTTAATTAAAAAATAACATTTCATGAATTTAATTTTTTAACGGAAAAACAAAACTTCAAACTGGTATCCAGACAGGGACAGTTCAGTTTGATGACTCCCATTGAGAACATTCTCAAATATTTATTTTTTTAAACAGCTTGATAACTCTAATTTAAAACATTCTCAAATATTCAGTTCTTTTAGATTATGTGAAAGATAAAATGTGTTTTTGGTTATGCAAAAATAAACAAATGAATGGATGATTTACAAGTAAATTTTCAAGAATGTAAATTTTCAAGAATGTTATAGAAAACCTAAATTGAGAGACTTTGTTCTAACATAATTTATATTTTCAAGGGATCTGAAGCGTAAAAAAGCCAATAAAAAAATGGAGAGAGAAAGAGAAGCACGTATGGGATGCCCGAAAACATGCTCTGTCACTGTAGTTTCCAGCAACCCATGCTGCCCGTCCTGCTGCCCGACCTGCCCGTCGCCTCTCTCACTCTGAAAAAGCTACATTTCATTTCTTTCTTTATTATTGCCTCTCTCTCTCTCTCTCTCACACACACACTCAAAATTTTGGGTTTCTTCGTCTCCCTTACTCATTCGTTTCCCATACCTTCCAAGGCTGCATCCGCCACTGCTTTTGAGTGCGCGAGCCCTCCATTTCAGTTCCTCTCATCTGGGTTTCCGGGGGCAGAGAAAGAGAGAGGATTTTTTGGGTGGGTCTTTTGTGATCTGGGGCTTCTGGGGTTAGGTTTTCTCATCAGGGCCTGAAATGGGATGTTTTTCAGTGTGGGTTTTGGATTTTGTGGAGGTTTCACATGAGATTGTGCGAAAAAGCTGTCTTCTTTGAGTGGATTTTGGTGGGGTTTTTGGAGGGGGAGAGTTAAAATTGGGATCTTTTTGAGGTGTGTTGGAAGATGGGGGTGAGACCTGATGAGATTCCTCCGGAGGCGTGGGACAATGCCGGGAGTCTAAGGGGAGGAAGAAGAAGAAGGGCGACTCCGGTGATGCGGAGGCGAAGGCAAAGACAGGGAGTTCGAAGAAGATCGGGTGTTGGATCAAGCTCAGGTTCATGGGGAGTTGCATCTCTTCGAGATCCAAGTTGACAACTCGATAAGCAGCACCAGCACCCATTATGGTATTCACTTACAAGTTACAACAACCCTGATTTACTGTTTTTTGTGCATTCGGTGCTCTTTTGTTTATTTGTTTGTTTTCATTTCTAGACATGTCTTGATCCTTTCTTTGAAGCAATCTATGTGTGTGTTCGAGCTTTATATTTGAATGATTGACACATGAATTTGAGTACTGTAAGTTTTTTTTATTGGTTTTGGTGGGTGCAACTTGATTTTCTGGTTGAATTATGAGTGGGTTTTGATGTATTTACCGAGAATAATGTCTTTAAGGATCCAAACTTTTAAATGTGTGTTTTCATTCTCTTTGACTTGAGAGATGTTTTTGAACTTGTTAGGGATACCATGTGGCATTATTGGATTTTGTATAAATTTTTTTTATGACGAGGAACCCCAGCATTAATTGAGAAATCCGCAGAAGCACAGAATCATCAAGAAACCTTGTGAATCAAGTAAGGCTGGGGGGAGGGGTGGGGGAGTGGTTCAAATTCGAGACCTGATGGGAGCAAATCTATTGCTCTAGCCAAAGAGCCAATTGGATGGTTCATTAGAATAAGCATAATGTATTACAGTTCATTTTCAGAAACAACACACAAAGAGGCTTGTTAGAGTGAGTTGAGAATCATGCTTTTGATGTTTATCATTTCACAGAACTGGGCTTGAGCTTTATCTTGTTGTCATTGACAAATATCTCAATAAGATTTAACTCTGGATTAGAAGTCTTGGTAATTGAAAATACAAGCCTATTTACTTTCTTCTAATCGATTTCTTGAAAGGCATGACCACAGTCTAGGATTACAACTCCCCATTAAGACATAAGAGAAAATAAGGAAATTTTTTGAAGATATTTAGTATTTACTAGTTCACAGGTGACCCTACATCAGCATCACTCAATTCTTCATATCCAGCACCGTTTCCTTAATCTTTACCAATGATGATATCTATTGATTCATCCTGATTCTCTCTGGTCTCTTCCAAAATTCTTATTAATCGATCAACATAAGACCCGGCTTTTGTAGCCATTCATATAATCAGAGAGATGTCTGACTCTGATTTGCTGTTTATGATCGGCTTCTCCAAATACATTTTTTTTAAAGTATGCTTGAAAGTTATAGGATAATCATTTGCATGAATCTCCCTTCCACCAGTTAGAGGTCAGCATGTTTAAGAGATCCTGGTAGGAGTATTCTCTTATATTATAAATAAAATATAATATAGTCAATGTTAATCAAATATTTCACTTTGATGAAAATTTGACTGAGTGTGATGTCTCTGTACATTTTCCAGCGGAGAGTAAATCAACAAATGATGGCAGCAGAGATCAGCCAGCTGCTGCTCTGGTTTCTGGCTCTACCACAACAAGCAATGAAGAAAGTAATTCATCTACTCCAAAAGTTGGTGAGGACCTGAAGGTTGCTTCTCAGCTTCGAAAATTTGCCTTCAATGACCTCAAGTCTGCAACAAGAAATTTTAGGCCTGAAAGTCTTCTGGGTGAGGGTGGATTTGGCTGTGTTTTCAAGGGTTGGATCGAGGAGAATGGAACAGCACCAGTGAAACCTGGTACAGGGCTCACTGTTGCAGTGAAAACACTTAACCATGATGGACTTCAAGGGCATAAAGAGTGGCTGGTATATATATATATATATATTTTTTTTTAATTTATGCATCATTTCTAATGTATCATCTACTTTTGATTGGCGGACATTTGGTTTTTTTCTTGTGCTTCTCCGCTTTTAGATAATAACTAGGGCATTGTATGTGTTTGCTTCCAGGCTGAAGTTAATTTTCTTGGTGATCTTCTACACCCAAATTTGGTGAAACTGATTGGGTATTGCATTGAAGATGACCAGAGATTGCTTGTATATGAGTTTATGCCTCGTGGGAGTTTGGAAAATCACCTTTTCAGAAGTATGTATGCCTTATATCTTAGACTCAGCATTATTTCAGTTAATTATTGTTATTCTTTAAGCTTGAAGATGAAATCTGCTATGTATGCATCAATGCATGTATGAGATTGATGAATTCACATGCTACATCTAGTTGAACATTTCTTTCAAATGTGATAGATGTCAGTTCTACCATTCTCATGTTGATGAAGTCACATTTCTGATTCAACGTCTTCTTGAACTGTTCTTTTAAGTTTGAGAACCTTTTTTTGAAGATGAATTCTCTCTTTTTCTGTTTTTTTTTTTATATTCTCTTTTTCTGAAAGAGAGATAGGAACTGTATTATTAAAATAAAGCCCCCAGAAAAAAAGAGATGAGGGATTTCTGAAAAAACAAAATAGAGCAAAAAAAAAAGTATTCCTTATGGAAGGAATCTCCAAAAACTACCCACACAATAAGTTACCACCCGTTCCAATTTGCCCCCATTATTGACCAACTCCTCATGAAGGAGTTACTTCATCCAAACCTGTGGGGAATTTGTGTTCCCCACCCATATGTTCTCTACATGGATGTGCTAAGTTCATTTCGTGCTCTCCAAATCCCCCAACATACCGCATCTTGGAACTTGGCCTTGTTGCTTCTATTGCCTCTTCGCTTCCTTCTCTGAAACCAGTCCCACACACCTTCGAGATTTCTGAAGATGCATCGTGAACCAATAGCCATACCAACCCAACATGCCTTCAAGTTCAAGGATGAAATTTTTGCGTATGAAAACTTTACTTCTACCATTATCTTGCCTAAATAATATTGATAAAGTTTGGAATACATCTTATGCTGGAATATAGCATATTTATGCAAACCTCATGCCATCAACTCTTCTTTTTGAACAGCCGCCAAACTATTTTCTTTCCATTGAAATGATTTTTTCTATATATATAAATCTCAGTTTGTATTTCTTGAAATTAAGCGTATTAGGGTGCTTGCAAATTTTTTTTTTTTAAAAAAAAAGAAAGGTAGATGTTGCTACCACTATTTCATTAAAGATTTCGAAATATAACTCTAAAGGAGGTAAGAGGAAATAGAGAAAAGCAGTAAATAAATAAGCAAAGAAAAAGAGAAGAAGAAGAAAGACATCTTGGTAGTGGATGCCCAGTTAGAAGAGATATTTGACCGGGACAACCCTCCCCCCCTTAAGCTGTGATGCTCGGGTGCCCATTGTCCTTCGCTAACCATATTGCCCAAGTGCCAGCCGGGACGGTCGATTGGGAGATATAGGCTGCAGTTCTTCCATCACCGTGGCTTTGAAGATCACGCGGACCATAGTTCCTCCAGAGAGAGGAAACTAAGGGACAGCCTAGTAGTGCTTAGGTCCTTGTGATTTTTTAGAGGAAAATAAAAAATAGCTATTACCAAGATATTGTTTTAGGTTGTGACACAAAAGGATGAGATGAAATATTTGGATAATAGGCAGATGCAAGACATTTGATAATGTGCAGGTGTGCCACTGAGCTACAATACTTCGCTGGACAACAAATTGAGCCTTGATGTTGTGCGCTGCTTAGGTCTATCACAAATTTAGTCTTGATGATGTCAATGATTTGTTGGGATCATCAAGTTCTTTTGAAAAGTTTATAATTTATGCTAAAGCAACTCCTGAGGTTTTGCTTCAAATTATTTTTAAAGAGGGTTGGGGCATTCATATTATAAAATTAATGCCTCCCTTACAAAAGGAGACAAGGGATCTTCAAAAATAGAATAAAGACAGAAAAATAGAACTATTAAATCCAAGGTTTTAAATCGCGATCGATTTATCGATATATCGATCGATATATCGATTTTGCCGACGAAAACGCGATAAATCGGTGATTTCGCGAGGTTTTATCAAAAAACCCACTGACGTCAGCAAAACGTCAGCGATATAATATATCAAAAAAACCCCCTGACGTCAACAAAATGTCAGCAAAATGTGATGTTACGAATGTTAGTGTAGGTTAGGTTAAGTTAGGGTAGACCGCAATAACACTGTATATTTTTTATTTTTATTTTTATTTTTTTTATTTATAACAGTTTATATTGTATTATTATTTCAATGTGTATGTATTATTAGCAATTATAAATACGTATATATTAAAATATAAAGGGTTGCATCGGTTTGGTTTTTTTTTTTTTTTGAGATGTCCGTCCAAAGTGGTGGCGGAACTTTTTAAACTTGGGATGATAGGGATGTGTAAGATGTGTAATCACTGTCCCATTTGTAATTAGTGTAGGTTAGGTTAAGTTAGAGTATAGTGCAATAACAGTTTATATTTTATTTTATTTTTTTTATTTTTTTTATTTTTTTTATTTATAACCATTTATATTGTATTATTTTTTCAATGTATATGTATTATTAGCAATTATAAATACGTATATATTTAATAAATTTAGCCAATCGATATATCGGTCGATATTTCGATATATCGATTGGACCCCCTAATCGATATATCGATATTTAAAACATTGATTAAATCAAAGCAAGGATAAAGGGAGGAGTCCCACAATAGTGCATAAAAAACAAAGTACAAAGAATTAAGATCTACCACCCTTTCCGATTGGAGCCCATGATTTTGACGCTGAATCTTCACCATGCTTCAAAGTTATATCACTGATGATATCTTAAGACATAACAATACCAGTGAACTATGTCTTTGGATAACCTTTTTTGGGGTGAGTTCCTTTGGATAAATTAAATAACGTAGCTAGCATCCTTGCAAATTCATGTTGAGAGGATGGTTCTGCTTTATGTAAGTTGTGTGCCATTCCTAAACAAATTAGCAATGGAACCATTGGCTGTTTTTCCCCTTAAATGGGATTGGGATAATTGGAGCCAGTTGTTGTTTAAGATGGGAAAAAGTAGTAGTCTGATCTGAGTGAGCAACTTAAATGACCATGATGAGTTTCATGCAATGATTAAACATACGAATTTTTGGGAATTACATAGAACAGATTAGCTGGTTGGTCGAGATTATAGGATTTATGTCATCTGATTAACAAAAACATGGTTGGCTAGCTCAGTGACATGATGATTAGATTGGAGTTGATTCTCCTTTTCTGCAGTGATAGCTGATCACAGATAGCACTGTCATCAACAATGTCTGTTTCCATCAGTGGTCTTTAAGCAAACGAACATTAGGATTTTTTTAATGAACAGTAGGATTAAATGATCAAGATGAAGATCATCATATGATTCATCAAGCAGAAATTTGGATAAGACCATGGTGAAACCTGAATAGAAACAGTAGAATATCTAAAGGAGTGTACAAAAGTAAAAAACATGGAAGACATTTTTTATTAAGAGGATGGAAACTATGAGCAAGTTACTGGCAATTGAGCATTGAGCTTATGGAATGCAATTGGCTCTTCGACCGCTTGAACTGTATGGAGGTGTTGCATAGCTGCATTGGGAGGCTGTTTTGAATTTATTATATTAGCAATTATCATTAAAACATATGTAAATGTTGGTTCATCAACATGAAGAAGCTAGCTCTATTATGAGTGAAGCCACTATATTTTGTCTGTCAAAGAGTGGTTTATTTAAAATCACTATCTTCTTCTGTATATAAGTCCTCAAATCGTTCTCATGAGCTCGCCTTTTTATTAAATTGAGAGTACATTTTTGGCTGATTGCCTTCTATTGTATACCCAAGTTCAATATATGTGTTACATTTAGCGGTTTGAGGGGTTAGCTAATAATAAACAACACTCTCTTTCCAATGGTAGCCTTGAGCAAATGATAAGCAAGGAAGCCTTGAGCAAATGATAAAAACACTCCACTGCATCTGATACAATTATATCTCTTTGTCCATGATGTGGCTCTTGCTATGATTTATCCTTTGTTATGTATGCTCAACATCACCAACATACTCTCTTTCCAATGGTTTATGATGGATTGATGGGTGTGATGTTATTCATAATCAGTGGTCGTTTATTCTGTATGTTAATAACATAGTTGTTCTCCAAAATTATGCTCTTAGTAGGATGACCTTAATTGTTCACAGCCATCTTAACTTAAAGTAAATGGACTAGCACTCTTGTTTCCTATGGAAAAAATGGGATGTTACCCAAAAAATTATGTATCAGTGGAAAATATCCAAAGATTTTAAAAAGGCAAAAAAAGAAAGGGGGGGGGGTGGGAAATTCGAGCAGTTTTCCATGAAGAGAGAGAAAGAAAGAACAAAAAAAAAAAAAAAAAGCGTAATGCTCTTATTGTACTATTACAGGCCTATTCTACAAAGACAATAGCATTCCTTTTCAATTCTCATTGATCCTAGCCCCTCCAATGTTATGTGTATATGTGTCTGCTCAGGCTATATCCTAGCATATCCTAGCACCGAGTTTTTTCAATGTAACATTTGCTGCTGATTGAATAGCTTGTCATTTCTGATTGAATAGCATGTTCTTAACCCTTTTGTAAGGCAACACATTTTATTAAGGAAATGTCACAAGGACAAGCACTCTTGTTAGGCAACATATTATATAGAGAGTAATATGTCATTACAACCGGCATATAATCATATACTCCGGTCGCATGTATACCGAAACCTCTCCATGCTTCCTTGTAAGTCTTGGATTGTGTTTTGAAATGTAGCACTCTCAAATTTAAGTCCTTTCTTCTCTTCTGCAGCTAATATCAGTAATAACGATAGTAGGTGATGGTCAAAAGTGAGACGAGTGTGTTATTTTTTTAACCATTTGTAATGCATCCGACACTTATGATATAATCACATGAAAAGATATTAAATTCTGATTATGATATAATCACATGAAAAGATATTAAATTCTGATTCATATTTTCCCTTCAATAATCACTCTCACTGTGCTATTCAGCCATATGTGTTGCCTATATATAAAAGATAGCTGCAAGATATAGGACAACCCTGAACTTATTAGAGCTGGATCTTATCTGCCTGAAAAAAAAACTGTAAAACAGTTCCTTTTCATCAAGGACTTTGATTTACCGCCTCACCATTCACCTTTAAAAGTCAGCAATAACTAATATTCAATTCAGACTCCATGTATGATGCTTTCTGTTGTTTTTTTCCCATATGAAGTTCTTGTTATGTCCAATTTCATATACAACCTGCGTCTTATTATATGATCCTGATTATATAGTATGCTTGTTTTAGTTACTACTATGCTTTGCCATTTTTTATATCCAAACACTTGTCTAATGCCTTGCAGCTAGATGTAAGTTTAGTAGCTTTTTTTTTTGTTATGTAATATTATTTTATTTCGATTGGTAAGTATTTTTCCTAGTCAAATCAATGTATTTTTTTTTTAAAATATTCATAGATGTAAAAAATATTCATAGATGTTTATGTTCTCTGCTTATGCCCACGTTATGCACAGAAGGGTCCTTGCCTCTTCCATGGAATATCAGAATGAGAATTGCACTTGGTGCTGCAAAGGGTCTTGCCTTTCTTCATGAGGAAGCTGAAAGACCTGTTATATATCGTGATTTTAAAACATCTAATATCCTGTTGGATGCGGTAAGAAGATAACCAATTCAAAATACTGTTTTGATCTTTAATATTTGACGTTCCTCACCATAAGTACATTCATTCAGGAATACAACGCCAAGCTTTCAGATTTTGGGTTGGCTAAGGATGGCCCCGAGGGAGATAAAACCCATGTATCTACTAGAGTAATGGGAACTTATGGCTATGCAGCTCCAGAATATGTAATGACAGGTATATTTATTTGAATGACATTCATTTATCTTGCCAGTCCATGAAAATTCAGTTGGGATGTTTGTTCTTTTATTTTTTTTGTTATCATTTCCAATATCTTTCTGATACTAAATTTGTTGCATTTGTATTGGTGATTGATGTTTTTAGGTCACATTGTAGTCCTTCATACCATCCCACAGTGCTTCCAAATCATGTTAGACCTTTCCACCAACCTTTTCAATATTGATAAATTTCCTCAAGAGGATGAGAAGGCCACATGAACATCCCCTATGTGTGCATGCTTAATCACCCAAAACTGGTGCTCCTGGCCCTTGTTACACATGCTCAAGCCACCGTGATTGATTCTCCTTTAAATAAAGAGCCCTTAGATGCCCACTATGTGTGAATGAACATCCCCTATGTGTGCATGCTTAATCACCCAAAACTGGTGCTCCTGGCCCTTGTTACACATGCCCAAACCACCATGATTGATTCTCCTTTAAATAAAGAGCCCTTACATGCCCACTATGTGTGAATGAACATCCCCTATGTGTGCATGCTTAATCACCCCAAACTGGTTCTCCTGGCCCTTGTTACAAATGCTCAAACCACCGTAATTGATTCTCCTTTAAATAAAGAGCGCTTACATGCCCACAACAGCAGGATGAACCTTCCTAGTTTTTGAAAAGCTGTACGATCCATTTTATAAAGATGAATGCCCCCACATGAAAGGAGACGAGGCTTCTATGTACAAAGGTTAAAAAAGAAAATAAACATAGTTAAAAAATAAAAACCCTCCAAAACGAAGCGACCTGGTGAAAAGAATGACCCCAACTCCTACTTCAAGGAGAATGAGGACACATGTTTTTAAAAGTGAGGAAATTTCTGAGCCATTGAAATTTTGCAAGATTACTTCGATCGCTTTTTTATTTTGCATTCTTTTGAAACCAATTTCAAGATCTCTAAATGAGCAATTTGACCCTAAGACCAAGCTTACCTTCTCTCAAATCCAAGCACTAAAAGGACATTTAAAGAAGAGATGTTTTCTTGTTTCCTCGTTGCTTCTGCAAAGCTCACAAGTGATGATGCCATCATGTGCCCATTTTAGTCGGTTAACTTTGGTGAGGCTTTGTCAGGGGTGAGTATCAACATGAAACAACATATTTTTAACGGATCTAGCATGCCTCAAATTCGACTTCATTTCAAATGGTGGGAATATCTAGAGGAGGATATTTGTTGAACTTTTGATAAAATCTTCATGGAGAATTCGGAGCTTGACGATAACTTCTAACAAACTATGTCCTCTTCTAAATTCAATTCTACATCATGGAGATCCTAAAGAAGAGAAACTATCTTTGTTAATTGCATTCCATTGAGGTTATGTCAGAACTGTGGGAGCCAAATGATGTTGTTATATTCACATGTGAAGGAGTCACAAATGATATCATTTTCGTCCCATCCAAAAAAGGTCAGGGAAAAGAGAAGGCAGTGAAGTGTCTTAAAGCCAACCATCCTTACAAAACTGTCTCCACACCCTATTTTAGGGGTTGATTGAATCTCTTCTTGAAACAGACTATCCAAATCTAGAATATTCTTCAACATTATCGAGAGGAGAGCTCTAGGAAAAGGGTCCAGTGCTCCTTAAGTAATATATCTTTTGAATTACTCTAGCTGAAAGAGAGTTTGAATCACCTAAAAATCTCCATAGCCTTTTCCCCAACAAGGCTTTATTCATGTTGCAAAGATCAAGAATATCCATTCAGACCATTCTGCCTTCTTAAACTGACAAATGAGGTTCCCATTCCTCTAAATGGGGCCCATTCCTAAGAAGGTATGTAATGCTTAACCAAGATATTGATAAGCCTTCTTAAAAATTGTTTCGTTGCGCGTGGATGAAATGCATTGCAAGTTACCCAAGACACATCCCCTTGATTTATTTCCAGGGTAATCTTACAAATTCTTTTTGCTTTTTTTTATTATTGAAGCGGTGGGAAATTCCTTTTGCTTTTTTTTTTTATAGTATAATTTTATTTTTCCTCCTTTAATTAGCTTTATTGAAATTGTTTTGGTAAAAGATTTATACAATTATGCCTGCTCTCTCAAATGTGCTAAGAAGATTAGTTTACTTGGTTATGCTTGCAATAATTATTTGAAAATTCTTACAGTTTGTGAGAAGAATTCTTTTGTGGACATCTGTGCTCTATAGCTAATATTTTTTTTCCGCTTATTTTAAGTGCTGATTCTTGTCCCTCTTGATAAACCTTTTCCAAGGTTACCCTTTCTGTGACCAAAACTTGGGTTTTGAAGGTTTCTCAGAACCAAGTATTAAGACACTAAATTATGCATAAAATTTCCCAGCCACGGATAATGCATATAGAGTAGGCCTGTCAACGGCCCCGACCCAACCTGTGACAGGACCCGGCGGGTCTTGAACATGTGGACCCAGACCCGTCGGATCTCGGGTTGGTCGGGTCCGGACCCGATCCGAGGAAAGTTAATAAAAAAAAAAAAATTTAAACTCGTGAATTTGTTTGTCTTATCATTCTATTAGGAAAAATTTGTAATAAAACATTAATTATTATTGAACTTTCTAAACTGATGTCATAATACTGTGTTTGAACATATTTTTGTACAATTCAAAAGAAGTGAATTAATTACTAAACAACATTCAAAGTAAACATAAGTCTAAACAATATAACAATAAATTAAAAGGGAGAGCTTATAGTTATTTGTGTCACAAAGTAAACAATAAACACTTATACTTGTAACTTGATAAATAAGAAATAAAATTATGGGTCAACTAATACTAATATTCTTGTAATATATGAGTATATATTAATAAAACAGTCGGGTCTCGGTCCAACGGGTCAGGTTATTACACGTGTAATCAGGTCCGGGTCGGGTTGGGTCCGGGTTTAGACCCGACCCGTTGACAGGCCTAATATAGAGCATCACCATCTTTTATTATTGTAACATAAATGGTCTTCATAAAGTAGAGTATGCTTCAAATTTTAGTTTAGTCCGGTTGAATGAGAAATAAATATATAAAAAATGGCATTGCAAGAATTTTAGCTCAATTGTGTTTTCTAGGACTAGAAGTTGAAGGTATGGGTCTTTCTGGCATCACATAGAATATGCTTGACTCACAATAAATTTTTTTCTAGATTTTAGTTTCATATTATTGCGTACCTATATTAATATCTCATTTTTTTGAAATTCTTCTAAATGAAATTCTCTCCGTCTGTGCTTACTATGATCAACTGTTAAAGAGTAATCTATATTTCTTGATGATCTAACCAAAGGTTCCTCGCTCAGGACATCTGACTTCGAGAAGCGATGTGTACAGCTTTGGCGTCGTCCTACTAGAAATGCTGAGTGGCAGGAGGTCCATGGACAAGAACCGCCCGAACGGGGAGCACAACCTCGTCGAGTGGGCCCGGCCTTATCTCGTAGAGAGACGTCGTTTTTACAGGCTCATAGACCCTCGCTTAGAGGGTCACTTCTCCATCAAGGGTGCGCAAAAGGCGGCTCAACTGGCTCAACACTGCCTCAGCAGGGACCCCAAAGCGAGGCCTCTGATGAGTGAGGTTGTTGAATCACTGAAGCCGCTTCTGAACCTGAAAGACATGGCCAGCACCTCCTACTACTTCCAGAGCATGCAAGCTGAAAGAACGGGTGTGAATGCGAGGAATGGATTGAAGGGCCAGAATTCATTGACGAGGAATGGACAGCCAATGAGGAGCCTCTCGAATGGTGCTCACGCTTCGCCGTACCACCATCAATCGCCGAGGCCCAATACTAAATAACCAAAGAATTTAAATTATTTTCAAGGAATTGTGGTTTGTTTTAAAATGCTGAAGAGAAGTTTGATGAGCTGTTGTGGGTAGTGAGGTTGATAGAAGGGAGAGAGGGAGAGGGGGGTTTGGAAGAGTTCATGTCCCACTTGTCTGTCGTATTGCTTATGATCTATCTGAAATATAAATGTCAAATGATGCTTAAATGTCCTTTTTTTGTTTCTACTTATACCCCCATTTGCTGTCCAGATTCAAGTGTATTATTTTGTTGTGCAGGTTCAGTTGATGCAGAGGAACATATGTTTTTGTTGTTGCATAAGGCATCTAGCAGGTTTTTAGTCCCTTTTATTGGGTCATTGCTTCTTTCAAGACTTCTTTTGAACCAGATTTTGCGATGAGTTTTTCTAAAATTTATTTAAAAAATGATTAGTCTATTGATTTATCCTTGTTTACATTTGTCAAAATCATGATAATAAAAAAAAAGATAATTTTTATGCTAGACTACTTCAGAATTAAAAAATCTTTCTTTGATTCAAAATAAAGACAATTCATGCATTTTATCATATTTAAAATAAGGACAATTCTATTTGGTTTATTTATAGTTTTTCTTATTGGCAAACATGATAATGTGATTTTTTTTGTTTTGTTGACAAAAAAAGAGTTGTGGATAAACAATAAAAAAGTAAAACAAATTGGATGTGTGGTTGACATGTGGGTCTTTCTTTGGGTGGAATTACACAATATAGATCTGAAATTTCAACAACAATTTATTTATATATATTCTAATATAGTTTTTTGGGATTTATTCACTTATATTTCATATTTATTCTTCAATCAAACTGGGGCATACATCCTAACAATAGCTTGAGGAACCTATGATCCATGAAAGATCATGTATATTGTACTAACACATCCAGCCATGTAGAAGGTCCAGACTCACATGGCTGGATGTTACCATTTACAAGTACCCACCATTAATGGTGTACATCTTCAAGGGACAGTCCACATATGGGCAACTCTCTTCCCTAATTCAACTCGACTTCGAAGGTGTATTCAAGGAAGAGAGCTTTGTTACACTCGGTCCATTTAATAGTCTCGTTTCATATACCTTATTAGTTGTTAACAACTCGAACGCAATGAAATATGTACAATGTATATACAGGGGGCGGATATATTAGTTGGTTGGGCTAGGCTATAGCCCAGCTTTTAAACTTTTTTTTTATTATATATATGTTGTATTTTATAATAATTATGATTTTATTTTATTCATAAAAATCTTAAATCAAGTATATTGATCTAATTTAATATAACTCGCTTGCCATGTAGAATAAAATGAATTTAAATGGATTCACTAATAGGCCATAAATCTTAGTCATGACCTTAAAATAATTTATAATTGATGATATGTTGTTTGCTGTAACCAATAATAAAAATTAAAATAAGAAACTAAATCTCATTTTATATAAATCAACTATCTTTAATATATCAAATCTCAACACACCAAAGTTTATCCAAACAAATTAGATATTTGAATATATAGATAAATTCTAACAATTTCAAATATTATCATAAATTATAAAAAATAATTTATTGAAAATAATGATACAAGCATCATATGTACTCAACGAACTCAAATAACATTTCATTATAAAAGACTCAGGGATGTACATTTTGGTCTAGTTATAGAGTTGAGAGTTGGGACTATTATTTCATCTTATCTCGATCTCTATACCAAAAAAAATAAAAATAAATCAAATAACACATTATTATATTTTTTGTATATATCATTGTCATTTTTATTTTAAATTGAATGAATTTTTCATCTATTTTAAACATCAGTTTATTTAGTTTAATAAAAAGTAAAAAACACTTATTTCTTGAAATATAAGGATAAAAACTTAGCTCATCCTAGAATAATGTCTTAGATCCGCCCCGGGTATATACATCGTTACAATTTTTTTTTTTTATAAATGAGTCAACATAATTTAGTAAAATATGTATTTTATTTTTTATAAAAATAAATACCTGATTAGATGGTTTTTATAAGAAAATTAAAAGGGTAAGGAGCTAACTGAGTCTTAACATTTTTTTTGTTCAATTAATAGCCCATGAAGCGCTCAAGCCCATTTTAACATTATTTACATTTGACCCCCTTTTCGGTCCTATATATATCTTTTTAGCCACATATAATCAGATATAAATCTTATTAAAAAAATTTATATTTTTTTATAAATAAGTTCTATAATTTATTAAAATATACAATTTCATCTTTTACTAATGAATATACATCAATAGATGATATATTGATTTGGAGCTGAAAAAAAAAGAATGTATGTAACTTTATTTTTTTTGAGCATTGATACACTCAATCCATTTTACAGTCTCGTTTACATTCTCATACATTATGATCACACAATATATATCGTGCTATCATAATGTATGAGTTCTTCGTATTTCAATAAAAGAGTATATCATTTTGAATAATTTGTATTTCAACAAGAGATTATATAATTTTTTTTTAAAAAAAAAGAGTGTCGACGGCGAATGGGTCCATGGACATCATTTCCTTTTTTTTACTGCATCAATGACACATGAAAAGGATGAACATTGGCACTTTCAGGTGTTTCATTTTATACAAGGAGAATATTTATTGTTGAACAAAAAAATTGTCACGTTTTTACCGTTCTCAAATGCCACGTAGTCAAACTCCGACTAATTATAACGACTTATAAATAGGAAGGGAAAAATCCAAATAAATCCCTGTAAACTATTGAAATCCATATAACCCCCTTACATTTACTAAAGTCTATATAACCCCTTGAAAATATTTATGTAAATTCAAATAATCCATTGAATTAAATTTTTGTTGACATATAAGAAATATCATGCGAATATTCTGTTTGGAACCATAAACCCCTTACAATTTGTTAAAAATGCAAAAGACCCTTGTAATTGATGATTTTATCTCTTCTCATAGATTATACAACCGTATCTAGAGGGGCAAAATCGTTATTTACAGATAATTTTTCGTATTTTTAAGATATTATAGGGTTTTTTATATGCTATGTTTTTTTATCAAGATTTATCAGACTGAATATTCATAGAATAATCATAATCTGTCAATGAAATTTTATTCATAGAACTTTTTAGATTTATATATGTGTTTTAAAGAGTTACATGGATTTTAGAAAAAGTGATGGGTCACATCTTTTAATAATAACAATAAACACAAAAATAAAAAATAAAGTCATGACTCATCACATCTTCCCCATGAATACAATATGCCATTGCATTCTGAGCATTTACTTCGAAAGCTACTCGGATTGGACAGAATTTTTTATTTTCTGCCAATAGGAATTGCATGGAGTGGCCAAATACAGGGAGAAGACAGGGATACAGGAATTCAATTACATACGTAGTACTAATGTGAATAACCAATAGGAGTCATGTAGATTGTTTACACCTACTGTTTGAATTTTCTTTTTTATTATTTATATTTTAAATGTTTAGTCTGGGTGGTTGTAGTTGGTTAGTCATGACTCACTTTTTTACCTGTCCCTTCCTTTCATTTGTGTATTCTATTTTATCTATGCATACAGAGGCGCCATGTTTATGGTAGCCTTTTTTTATGCATGCTTATATGTGGTAGCCTTTCTAGTATGAATTCATCTTACTTATTAGTCTTTTTCATTTTTCATTTTGTAAGGAGTTCTTGTGACTCGTATTCAGAGCAAGTATCATCTAATATAAATACAATAAAACACAGATCAGGCTGTCATCTGTCAACTATTGGTGGATCGACAATAAACACCTGTTTGGTTATCGACATAAGCTATTTAAAGATTGATAACTATTCTCATCAGTGGTGGCTCCAGGAATTTTTATAGACTGGGTCATTTAAAAAAAGAAATTCCATAAAATTTTTAAAAATATACACTTATTATATATTTATACATAAAATAAAATTTTCTTTTGAAAAAAGAACAACCGACATTAAAAAAATAATATAAAAGAAAGGAGATTAATGATTTCCAAAATATAAACTTTTACAATTGTCTTTGACGCGATTTTATAACGCAGCAGAAGAACGATAAAAGATCTAATCTACGTCAAGATCTTAGACAACATCTCTCAAAGAGAAAAAAAATTAAAATAACCCAATATTATTGATAGATAAAAGTTGAATATGCCATTAGGCTACAAGTCTTTATTATATAGATTCAATAAGGACCAAAAAAGGAACCTCATTAAATCTAATTACAAGCTTACTAAAAGTAGAAATTACTAAATAACTATAATAGCTATTTATTCTAAGATCCGACAAATCAATCAGAATCAATGTCAAATAATTCTGATATTTGTGTAAAGAAAATAACCATGCAAATTAATGTCATAAATGACAAATTTGCTTATTTAATGGTTTTAATAATAAAATCTAGCAAAATTAAATATCTCCACAAAATAATTCAGCATATCAAATTTTGTGGGATTCTGAGATGATCTCAATTATTCTTGTCACCTGCTATTCTCACAATTTTCTTCCTGGATCTCTTTTGATGGTCTGATCGCTCCAATAACATATCGATCGTCCGTCCTACATCAGTCTCCTCCACTTGAAAAAAACTCGACCTCGAGTTCAAATGAAAAGAATTTGATAGATTAGGAGGTTGATATTTGATGTAGTCTGTCACCTTTGATGTAGGACTGATTAGCAAAGATTTGCCTTCAGCCTTCGGAGCTTTGGAGACCAGTTGTTGTTCCAAGGGGAACATTGCGATCTTGTGTGTTTTCCAGACAAATACATAAGTGTTGTCACGGCCTCGATAGGTGATGTCAACGTCGTATTGCCAATGTCTGCCCAACAATACATGGCTAGCATCCATGTCCACCACATTGCAAAGCACTTCATCTCTATAGTATTTACCGATAGAGATAGGTACTTTATAAATTTTTGTCACTTTCACGGACGGGCCTTTCTTGATCCAACCTATAGAGTAAAGCGCGTGATGCATCTCCATTGGTAGCTTTAAGTGGTACACCAGTTTTCTTGAAACGAAGTTTTCGAAGCTTCCACTATCCACAATTAAATCACAGACTTTCTTGTTAATCGTGCAACAAGATCAGAAGATACTATGGCGCTGACTGGAGAACTCCTCCTTTGGTGCATACAACACTTGATGTACAAGGAGGTTGACTCGCTCCCCCTCTTCTTCTGCAAACTCGGCGCCATGATATATATCATCATCATAAGTTGTATCGTTTCCCACGACACCATTATCATCCTCCTCCACAAGGTTCACCAACCTTCGATCAGGACATTCGTTGGAGCGATGTCCTAGCTTTCTGCATCGAAAACAAGTGTTGGGTGTTGGTCTCGCATATGGATTTTGAGTCCTTGAGGCGTTATGGTTCGTTGGGACTATTGTTGGATTGGTTCCTCCTTGTTCACCGTATGCCCAGTGTCCCTTTGGATTGGTAGGGAAGACTTGGAGATGCAACATCCTTCTTCTTATGAGGAAAAGATGTATCGGGGGTGCTCCTACAGAAGATTGAAGAACTTCCTGCTCGTTGATCCATTAATTCTGCCTTTAACGGCATATTATGGGCCTCGTCTACGCTCCACACCACCTGTAGACCAATCCGATCTCGAATAGATGGCCTCAACAAGGTATCGGGCCACCCGTTGTAATTCAATCTCCGCAATATTATTCCGAGCTGATAGTCTAAAAAATTCAGCAGTATAATCAGAAACAGATTGATTACCTTGATGGCAGTTTTGGTACAGTTGGAACAGGTACTGCTCATAGTCCAGTGGAAGGAATCGACCCATGAGGAGTTGCTTCATCCTCCTCCACGTACGAATAGGAGTCTTTCCTTGGCGTTGTCTGGTCATTTGAAGGTTATCCCACCAAACGGCGGCACCGCTCTTCAAACGAAAGGCCACCAACTTAACCATCCTCTCCTCGGGGACCTCCATCATCTCGAAGAAGCGCTCGACCTCAGAGATCCAGTCGAGAAAATCCTCAATGTGCAGATTACCATTGAAGAAGGAGATATCCACCTTCAATCGATAATCACTACTCTCTTGTTGCCGCCGCTTCGGCTGATAGTCATTTATTCCATTAACGTTGTCATCCGAATCATCCTCGTTGTCAGGTTGAAAACGAAGAGGTCGTCGGGCAACGTTGTGGACAATAGGTTGGCTTTGGGCGAATCCCTCAGCTAGCACCTCGTCCCTTCCAGGTCTTCTGATGTCGGTGTGGAGATTTACACCAACTAGCATCTCGCGAATCTCTTGCAGTTGTCGTTGAACGTCAAGAAATTGTTGTTGATGCTGTTGTTGTCCATCTTGCAACTTTCGACACAGCTCCTGCACCCCACGATCACCGTCAATAGGGTGGTTGTTCTCTACATCGTCATGTGCCATTGAGCCAGGCGAAACGCAGCAGAAGAACGATAAAAGATCTGATCTACGTCAGAATCTTAGACAACATCTCTCAAAGATAAAAGAAATTAAAATAACCCAATATTATTGATAGATAAAAGTTGAATCTGACATTAGGCTACAAGTCTTTATTATATAGACTCAATAAGGACCAAAAAAGGAACCTCATTAAATCTAATTACAAACTTACTAAAAGTAGAAATTACTAAATAACTATAATAGCTATTTATTCTAAGATCCCACAAATCAATCAGAATCAATGTCAAATAATTCTGATATTTGTGTAAAGAAAATAACCATGCAAATTAATGTCATAAATGACAAATTTGCTTATTTAATGGTTTTAATAATAAAATCTAGCAAAATTAAATATCTCCACAAAATAATTCAGCATATCAAATTTTGTGGGATTCTGGGATGATCTCAATTATTCTTGTCACCTGCTATTCTCACAATTTTCTTCCTGGATCTCTTTTGATGGTCTGATCGCTCCAATAACATATCGATCGTCCGTCCTACATCATTTTACTGAGCATCACAATTTTCTTCGGTAGGAGAAAAATCTTCTTCTATAGTTGATTTTCTTGTTAAAAATTTATCCATTGAACAAATGGCAAAATTTGTAAAATAAAATTTTTATAAACATAAATATATTAAAAGATTAAACAACTAATCAATTAAAGAACCAAACCAAATCCATGATTTTCCAAACAGATGGGTGAAGCCAGACAAGTGAAGGAAAGAGAGTGTAATGTTAAGGAGTTTTGTTCATTATTCATACACGATTATGCAATAATGAAATTTTTTATATTAACATACAAAAATGGTAAAGAAAATTAATAATAAAAAAAAGAAAAAATAAATGAAACTTAAATATGTGACTACCTAAAACAGAGTTGGAAGAGGTTTGTTTAATATAACTAATTTGATGGACCCCACCAGGCCACCACAACATATACGTATCTCTGTGTCACCCAATCACCCCAGCCAGTCACATTTTTTTAAAGAGATTTATGTAAGGGGTAATGTTTAATTTTTACCAAAATTTGAATGGGGTCAATTGACCCCATAGCCACACAAGTGGAACCGCCCCTGATTCTCATATAAAACCCATAGTAGTGGAATGATTTACTTTATGTTTAGTTGTGTTTTTAGTTATTCACGTTGAAAAATACAATAATAAAAAAAAAAATTTGGTTGATCATGAGTAAAATGTGAATAAAATGCATGTGGATAATAATTTATAAAAAGTGAAAAAATGGTTTAACATGTGTAACCTCTTATTTATAAGAGGTGATGACAAGTGATTTGACATATGAGTCCATCTTATACTAGTAAAATATGATGGTTGAAATAACATAATTTCAAAAGGAACTTGAAATACTAACATCAATTTATTTTCACATATTTTACATAGTCATACACACTCATTTTTTGCAAACAAACAACTTTTGAGTTTATTTACCCTTATTCCTCCCTATTCACCACTATTCCACTACCCAAACGGGGGCTTAAAGGTTTAATGTGACTCCTATTCAAAACAAATATCATCTAACATAAATAATACAATAAAGTTTAGCCATCAATGGATGAATCGACACTAAGTGTGATGTCAAATGGATGCATTTTTTGAAAGAGATAGAAATTTGCTAGTCAAATGAATGCATTGACTCGATCAATTTTAATACTGACAACATGACCTATGTCAGCTTCGCATGTTTAGCCAAATTATCCGATATAGATGTCTATGTTCTTGAAATATATCATTATGTCCAAACTAGGATAGCACTGGATCTTTGCTCTCCAAGTGAATCAAGGGTTCAGCTTGAATTTTTGGAGATTGATGTCAAGTTTACCATCCTACTAAAATTTATTAGGAATCTTATCACAAACCGACCCTAAGAAATAGTTGTATGATGGTGAATATGATAATATATTAAATGGGATATTCAATTGCATAGGGCATTCATCCACTAGTTAGTGTGAAGTGATTGAATTTGGAAAAGATTAATCAAGTAAAACCAAGAAAGTATCAGAATCTACTGATCGTCACGTATCGCCAAAAACTCAATAGTCTCCTAACACATGTCGTCGATTTATTCAGAACACTAGTTGAGGACGTAACACGGAGTTTAGATCATTTTAGATTTGGGTAAGAAAAATTTAACCTCACATTAATTTCAGGGTAGGGTTTTTAGTAAGTATAACATTAATATTGATATATAATAGATAAGCTGTTAGATTTTTATTCTAAATCTAAATTATGATTGAAAATTACTTTGTATTTATTTTCCGGATTCAAACATTTGTCATTACCAATTATTATTAATGCTTTGGAGATTATATGATTGGGAGCTAGAAACCTAAAAGTTGAATGTTTTTTACTCCTAATAAACACCCATACGATTACAACTAATGTGCATGCATTTGTTTGAAATATATTTCTTGTGAGGTGCATTAATAAAATACATATTCTATATTATTGCATGCGTTTTTGAAGGTGTTGCAATCACATATAATTGTCCTGGGTGCATGCAGTTTTGGAAGTTTGAAGGGAAATATCATATATGAGTTTGATATTTCATACATAGGTTATGAAAACGCCTAACCGACCATTAGTATTACTGCATACGTTGAAACCCAAACTTTAATCTTGTGAACCGTTGCATGCATTAATTCTTGGTGCATTGATTCATAGCCAGTGCATGGAATTGAGAGGTTGATACTCTTGCTTATATAAAGGCTTGATGCACCATTTGATAAAAAAAATTAGAAAAATAATCCCTTATGTGTAGTGGTGTTTTAATCAACATAGCCGATCCCACTGTATTATAGATTTTCTAAAAATCATTTTTCATCCAAACCATAGTTCCCAACACCTTGTTGTTTGATCCAATTCCTAAACTGAGTGTCTAAAAAAATCGTAATCTGCTCACCGTGGTTCTTCCGTAACTCGCACCCCGGAAGAACAAAACCAGTTGTGGTCGTATCTCTCAGTGGTAGGAGTCATTTAACCCTGTGCGTGAGGGGGTCTTATTCACCGAGGACAGAGTGCCTTCACTCACTTCCACATTTCGAATATATTTTTCTAATCCCTATTTCATTTTATTTCATACTTTTACTAGATATTTTAGTGTATGCATAATTTAATATATATTTGATATTTATATTTTTATGTGGTAATTATAAGAATTTGTATTTAGCCTAATATTTGTTTGTCACGCACAACATAAACATGTATATTTACTAAAATTACATATAATCTCTACATTTTAGATACCAATGTGACAATTTTATATTTTAATTACCAAAAATACTAAATGAGAACAGAGGTGCACATTAATTTTTTATTATTAATTTATGTGAATGTTTACTTTATACTAGTGAACGAAAAATATTATAAATATAATTCTACACTAAAGTGAACTATTTATATTACATAATGAGGATAAAAATGATACTCATGCTCTTTGTTACATGATCTTTATACAATTATTATATACAGTCATCATTTGTGTTTTGAATTTTTTTTCATTGTATTTTTAATATTAGAAGGAGGCATTTTTATTTTAGAAAGAATATAGATAGTGATTTAATTAATTTGTAAAGGGTGGAATAGTCATTTAATTTAATATCCTGATGGATTTCAAGATTACCACAAAAAAGTTGAAAATTTGATTCTATCATATTTTTTATATATCTGATTCTAAATCCAGTGGATCCCATAATTATTATTAAGATTACTACTAACCAAACATTGAATTTTATATACTTTTTCAGTAATCTCACATAGAATTAAAATTCATTCCATACTGACCCAAATCAAACGAGACATAAAGACAGTCCAAGACTTGCAATTCCATGTGTAATCTTCTCCTGTATTGTGATTTTCTTGAAAGTGATTATATGCATTTATAAAACATAAGCACATGCATACTCATTAAAGAATTGCATGTACAATAATAAATAAATAAAAATTACGCATTGCATCTAAATTAAAAAATATTAGCTAAATGAACGGGGTTACATGTAAGGCCCAAATTTAGACATTTTTGAAAAAATATTACAATTAGGTGATAAAAAGCCGATAAAATACAAACTTTGATCCAAATGGGATTTCCACATTTGGGTCGACATCGCTCCACGCAGCTTATTAATGCACATACTAGCCATTATATTTGGCATTTCTCTATAAAGCCAAGACAATTATTCTCCAACACACAGGGATTGAAGTTTGACTCCTTTAGATTTTCAAAAAGCTGGCATCCGCGCCACATATCCAAAAAAGGTTCTTTTAATCATTTTTATTGTCACATTTGTAGACTATATAGTTGTTTAATAAAATATGTATTTTTATGAAAAAGTAAAATATATAATTAAACTAATGACTATATATAATTTCATGTTTTTTTTAGAGTATTGACATAGTAAAGTAAATTTTCTATTATAGATTTTATAAAATGAGTTAAATAATGTGACGTTTAAAGAAGGGAAAATCCATGTAACCCCCTTAAACTGTCCGAAATTCATATAATCCCATGATTTTTTTTTAAGTTCATATAACCTTTTGAATATATATGTAAATCCAAATAACCCTCTGAATTAAATTTCCATTGACAAATGAGAAATTTTTTTTTTGTGGGTAATTTTTTTTTTTAGTCAAATATTTCCCTATCAGCAGGTGGCAAGACTCGAACCCAAGTCCCCTCACTAAAGAGGGGTACCTCTCCCATCCTACCAAGAGGGGGTTCGGTAACGAGTAATATTCTGTTTAGTTAACATTGACTGAAAATACAGTATACCAAAAACTTCTGCAATATGTTAAAAATACAGAAAATCTTCTGTAAATGATTATTTTACCTCTCCAAATAGGATTTTATAAAACATCATTGTAGAAGTTTTTAATATACTGTGTTTTCAGCTAGGGTTAACCAAATTAAATATTAGCATAATATTATTTATATGTCAATAAAAATTTAACTCATGAGGTAATTTTGATTTACATAAATTTTCAAATGATTATATAGACTTCAGAAAAAGTAAGTGAGTTATTGAATTTCGAGCAGCTCATAGGAGTTTATTTAATTTTTTCCCTAAAGAATTATCGTCAATGATCAATTTAATATTCATTTTCATTCCAGTGCCACTGGACCACCAGACAAATATATTAGTCATTCTTTATAAAATTTGTTAGAAAAAATCCAAAAAACTTCATGTAAATTATCCGAAATTCAATTCCCTTGAATTTTTTAGAAGTCCATGTAACCCCCAGAAACACCTATATAAATTCGAATAGTCTCATGAATTAAACTTCTATTGACATGTGAGAAATATTCTATGAATATTCTGTTTAGTTAACTCTGAATAAAAATATAGTATATCAAAATCTCCCTAAATATGTTAAAAATGTGAAAACCCCCATGTCAATAATGATTTTACCCTTCATAAAATTATAAAATCCTATCCAGATTATTAAAATTAACATTTATAGAGAGTTTTTTGTATTTTTAATTAACACATTGTAAGAGTTGTTTAGTATACTTCATTTTACTCAAAGTTAATCAAACAGAATATTCATAAAATATTTTTATTTTTCAATAATAATTTAACTTATAGAGCTATTTAAATTTATACAAACATTTTTTTAAGAATTACGTGGATGTTAAGAAAAATTTAGAGGACTGTATTGCATACATTTCATACAGGTTATATGGGTTACATTGACTTCTTACCAAATTTCTTTCACTGCTGTTTGTGGATTATAGTTATCAAACTAACCTTCTCTGCATAAGCACCAGACAAATCCCCCATCACATCAATTTCAATCAAGGGTATTTCCGTCATTGTAACCCCACCTGGCCACCTTGTTCGATCTCATCATCATTTCATTATAAAGCATAAACAGCACAAAAAAAAGCTCTCCAAAAACCAGAACCACCCCACCCCTTCAATACAAGAAAAAAAAACTCTCCCCACCCCACCCAACCTCTCCCTTCCTCCCAAACTCCCGTAACGTTTTCCGTCAAAACCGACGGTTTCTGTCACCGTCCGTCATAACTCCGACCACCCCATACTGACCGGAAGATGGGCTTCCAGAGTTACACGCCGTCGCTGACCCCACCCACCACCGTCGTCATGATCACCAGCTTCTTCCGCCACAAAATCTGTTGATAAGAACCACAAATCTCGACCTTCCGAGTGGTCTCTGTGTGTGTGTGTCTCTCTCTCTCTCTAACAGTTTGGGAGACCAAAAAAATGGCGGGAAGAAGCAGGATTTATGGGGGTTCAAAGTTGACCACCGTTGGGGATCCTCCTCCCGAGGCCATCGAAGCTCTGTTGGTCTCTGGTTCTTCTCCCGGGTTTCATGGTGACCGATCTCTCTCTGTCTCTTTTGACTTACCTTTTTTTATGGAAAATTGGGATTTGGGTTTTGTTTGGTTTGTGTTCTTGGATTTGGGTTTTCTTTTTACAAGGATTTTGGTGGTGGGTTCTTTGTTGGGTTGTCTTTTTCTTTTTTTTTTAGTTGCTTCTCCTTGTAAGCTTTGCTAAATTGTTTAAAGTAGTAGTGATTCATTATCTAAATTTATAGTTTTTTTCTTTAGATATCATGATCCAGAGTTATTTCTGCAGTTTTTGCTCTCTTTTTTTTTCTGGTCTGACCCAATTTTTAGTTTGGATGATATGGATGCAATAAGGGTTCATGCAAAGTAGTCTCTTTTTTTTTATCAAATTGAATTGTTGATTTTTCTTGCTCAAAATCATTTATTCTTAATCACTAAACATTAGATTCTATTATGGTTCCAGAATTAGAACAAGCGGATTCGAATTTAGAGGTAGTTGATATTTTCCAATACCGTGCAAGCAACAACCAATCTGAATGTCATGTGGTTGGCTATGAATTTTGACTTTTCTCTCTAATGGGGTTTTGTCTTCCTCCTTTAATTTGATTCTGTTCTTTGTTGGGTGTGTTAATAAAAGATGTGGATTTTGGAATGTCACAGTATGCTCTTGTTCAATCCAATTTGTCTAAAGAAGAGTTTTTGAAGTCCAAATAATAGACTCAAGTATTTTGAGTTTCTGAAATTCTTGGTTTCATTGGTGTTTTTCAGGCACCATGGTCAATTTTCAAGAAGTCCACCAACAGCCGTTCTACCAGTCGCTTGATCCTGAAGAAGTGGCTGATGATGATTTCGATGAGTTCGCCCACCAGCCGGGGAAGAAGAGGCGGCTCTCCTCCGAGCAGGTTAAGTTCCTCGAGAGGAGCTTCGACACGGAGAACAAGCTCGAGCCAGAGCGCAAGATCCAGCTAGCAAAGGACCTTGGCCTCCAGCCCCGGCAGGTCGCAATTTGGTTCCAGAACCGCCGGGCAAGGTGGAAGACAAAGCAGCTCGAGAAGGACTACGATGTCCTCAAAACAAGCTATGATGGTCTTAAGGGTGACTATGATTGCCTCCTCAAGGAAAAGGAGAAGCTCAAAGCAGAGGTGAGAATGTGCTGGCTTTTATGATGACTATGTCGACCCTGAAATTGAGATTGCCATGGTTGAATAACTATTCTTTGCTTAGCCAGAATTTATGACAGCTTAGATATCCTTGGAAGAGCTACATTAGAATCACTGTCAAGTTTTGAAGGTTTGATATTATGCATTGATAAATTCTGTAGCCATGGTTGTAAGAGCTTTAGTTGTTTTTAATCATTTGAAACTAAATAGGTCTTTTATAATAACAATAATTATAACATGTTAACCCTGTTTAACCTGCCGTGATTGATAATAGCTTTGTTGATTGGTTAACTAATCATAGTAAATAGTACATAAACTAAGATAATGATTAACCCATATACTGTTCTCATAATATTACCGTGAAACGACTTTTTTGGGATGATACATAGAAAATTTTATGAACAATAAGGCCATTGTTGAATTATATGATATAATTTATATGATTTGTTCAAATTATTTAACTTCTTCAATTTGACTTGTTAATTATCATATATTAATTTCTTTTAATATTGGCATTTGTTAAGCAGAACAACTAACAACTCCGTACAAATATTCGTGAATGTTCTTTTAACTCTCCATGCCAGTGAATCAATTTTCGTGTTGACATTGGTGTAGACTTGTATAATAGCTCTATAAGTAAATTCTTTAGTGCTAAAAGCAGGTATGAATATTAATTTCTTTTAAGATTGGCATTTGTAAAGCAGAACAACTAACAACTCCGTACAAATATTTGTGAATGTTCTTTTAACTCTCCATGCCAGTGAATCAATTTTCGTGTTGACATTGGTGTAGACTTGTATAATAGCTCTATAAGTAAATTCTTTAGTGCTAAAAGCAGGTATGAATATTGAGCAGATCCCCCTCTGTTTCAAAATCAACAATGCTTGTGTTGTCTATAATTTCTTTCCTTCTGTTCTTTCATTTCCATAGAGAGGTTTGTGTAGTATCATGACGGATGCCCAACACACGCTTAATTTGTTATATCTTCTCTTATCAACAGAAATCTGCGATGGACTCGAACCAGTATCCCTTTAGTGAAGTGATTTGGTCTCACTCAAAAACTTTGATTTTAACATTTTGTTTTCTTGATCGATGCAGCTCATATTTTACACAGAAAAGCTCCTCCAGAGAGAGCAAGATCGAAACACTGACCCAATAGACCTCACTTTGCTCGCCAAGCCGGTCCCTAACCCGGTTCCCACCACAAACCAAGAAGCAGAGGAGCCCCAGATCCTAATTGCCTGCAAGCAAGAAGACCTCAGCTCGGCCAATGGCGACGTGTTCGATGCTGACAGCCCCCTCTCCCTACAATTGGATCCAGCGGACTCGTCCAACGCACCCCTATCGGACGAGTCACATTGCGAGGCGGAGGAGGAGGAGCCCATCTTCCGTCATTTCCCAAAGCTCGAAGAAGACGACTACACCAGCCAGTGTAATTACGGGTTCCCCGTCGATGAGCAGACCTTCTGGCTCTGGTCTTAACTGGATTAGCAATAAGCACTGCCCTATAGTGTGCTTATATTATGTAATTAAACCAAAATTTTGGTTGGTCTTTTGAGTGTCCCACTTTGTCAATGAAATAAGGGTGGAAGAAACAAAAGGCTTTCAGAAACAGATTGTTTTGTTGGATGTTTTCAGTATCTTGAGTTACAATTGATGATGTTATTGCAAGTCATTGTTTCAGCCTTTCTGTGCCTTTAATTGCCATAGAAGGCCAGACAAGTTTGTGTTCATTTTTGAGTGGGGGTACTTTGGGAGCAATTTTGTTGAAAAAAAATCATATTTTTCATTCATTCCATTTTAAAAAGGAGATTCATCATATTTTTTTATTGGTCCAATCCATTTTAAATTTATCTAGTCCTTTTTATGCAAAAGAATCTTCAACTGTTTGGAAACTCCCAAGTGGATGATGCTGCTGCACACTAGGTTATGGAAATTTTTGCATTCATTCCCTTCTTAAATGATTATTTGGAAGCAAGCCATTCTGACTATATTTGCACATATGCACTTCTAGAATCAATATTTGCACGTATGCCCAATTGTTATTAATAATGTTTCATTTCATGTGCGACCACATGGTTTATTTATTTAAATCAATGTATAGTTTTGATAATGAAGTTACTTAAGGACACACTTTAAAACTCATTTATTATCATTATTTTTAGAAATCGATAAGAAATACTTCATATTAATATTAATTTTTTTTAATATTTTTTTAAATACAGGATTGACTTTTTTAAATTATATTTTAGAATATATTGATTTTTAAATTTTAGGAATAGGTTCATTGACAACACATGTTTTCAACTATTTATATTTAAATATCATAAAATTAAATCCACTTCTACAAACAATTTTGAATGTTCTTTTTTAAATCTGTTCTAATGGGTACTTCAAACACCCCAACCTCTCGTCTCATATTTTGGAATCTCAAATTTTCAATTAACTATTTTATTTATTGGTTTAGAAGCTAAGCAATTATCTCTAATAATTATTTTATATATACTATTGTTAAATAAATAGGTACACAATCAATTGTAAAAAAAATTTCAATATGATTCATATATATTATATTTAAATGAATCCTAACTTTAAAAATTTCCTCAATTTGAAGCATTTTCAAGCCGTTGGTATATTCTATTATTGACTTGTTTTTAATGTTAATCCATTTTTATGTGTCTTTTTACGTGATATTAATTGATATTAAACAACATTTTAGTGGAGTCAGATTATCTGTAACATGTTATGGGCTCCTCTCTATAACAACCAATACATTATCGTCACGTCTAAATTATTACCGATAAAATACTATTTTAAGATGGGTGAATGAAAGACAGTCTCTTACTAATATGGTTTACATGTGATGACAATGTATTGAAGGAGGTACTGAGCTATGGAGGATCAAATCTTCATTTCACTGGGTACCAACATTTCATATTTGAGCCGAAAAATTCTTGCAATAAATCCTCTTTTATTTTCAAATTTCATAAGGTTTTATGTGCAAATAGTGATTTGAAAAGGACGTGCATAACAAAAAAAGAAGACCCTCACTTTTCCTCGCCGATCTTTTGGGGTCGACGACAAAAAAAAACAACGACGAGCACTTGGAGACGAACAAACCAAAAAAAAGACGACACGTGTAAATAAAAACAAAAAACGACAAAACGCCTGTCCATGGCCCACCACATGTTCTAGAGTCGTTTAGACCCACGTGGGCATCCAGCTCAGCATCCGCATACGCATTTATTCGCACGTGGGGCCCGCACGAGCATCTCGGGCGGATAAGCAGAGACGTGAGCCTGGTTGGCTGTTGTGTCGGACACGTCAGCGACTTCTGGAGGACGTGATGTCAGACGTAACGGGAGTGGGGTTCGGACACGTGTAGTCACGTGGCGTCTTTTGTGGGCCCAATTTTTGGGACGTCTCGTTCGCGGGTGACTCTTCGGAACCCCGAACGGTGGTCTCTCAACGGACCCCCCGCAATCACTGTTTCGACTCTTTAGAGCACACGCAGGCACAATTTATTTTTTTTTTTTTTTTTTTTTTTTTGAAAAAAAGTAAAATATGTTGTAAACCGATTTCTTTCAAGAAAAAAATTAGTATATATTTGAAAGGATATAGAATATATAAATAGTGATAAAATAAATTAGAAGTTACGACACAGGAGTGGATGAGATATCAACTAGCCGTCAGACCCTGCCTCTCAAAATAGGCCACAAGCCGATTAAGTGATGATCTCTGTTGTGCCTCCGTGCAGAAACACACCCCGCACTTCGATCAGGTCCCGAGCCCAGTTTTGGATGAGCAGCGCCGTAAACTCTCACATGTTCTCAACATACGTCCTTGCGCCCTTGAAAATCACGTCATTCGTTGAGCGTCAGATTGCCCACGTACCCCCAGGTATAATTTGTGGAGAATGGATCATATGCTTGTTTTGTGATTGGATCAATCAGACTGTTTTAAATTCAGCAAATGAAATAGATTCATTCATCACACATGGGGTCATTAATGATTTGATATATTTACAATCATTTTGATTTTAACTATGATAGTGCGACAACCTCACAATAAAAGTCAAATAAGATCCAAGTATGAAATATAAAGCTTGTGTTGTTTAAAGACCCAAAATAAATGTAGAAAAACAATTTTAAGATGATAAAATACATGTAATTTGTTTTAGTTTGTTTTATTAAGTAATAAAATAATGGTTAATTTAAAACAGTTAAATTTCCTTATTCATATAGTTTCCGAACAATATAAGTTCAATAACATCATTCAAGATGACCCAAACATGGAGTCAAGTTCAAGCTTTTTATCTACATATAGAGTTAAATATATACGAGTTTTTTTTAACATGTATAGCCAGCCCCACACAAGCTCTTGGAAACTTAAAAATTAAACATAACTGATTTGGTTAATCAATTTATTTACTGATTTAAAAATCGTATGATACTTATCAGGAGAGGAGAGAGAGAGAGAGAGAGAGAGGAGAAGATGAGATGTAATTGAGTTGTATGTTTGGAAAGAATGGTTTTGGAGAATACAATCATCAATTTCTCAGTAGGGGTGGTAAACGAGTCAAACGAGCCGAGCTTTAACTTGCTCAGGCTTGGCTCGTTTAGCAGCAGACTCGGCTCGGGTTCGGCTCGGCTTGGGATCGAGCTTCATTTTGTGTTCAAGCTCTGCTCGTTGAGCTCGTGAAAAGCTTGGTTGAAGCTCGGCTCGGCTCGTTTATTAAAGAAGCCAAGCTGAAGCTCGAATCAAGGTTCGACTCGGGCTCGTTTAACTAAAAAAAAAATTTGTTTAGCATTTGAAAAGTCACATTTCACAAATTACAATACCTTATACATGTGAAAATAACATAAGCTCGGGCTCGGCTCGGTTCGGGCTCGGCTCGTTTCTCTTTTTTCTATTACGTAAACGAGCTCGTCCAGGCTCAGGCTCGGCTCGACTTGGGCTCGGGCTCAGGCTCGACTCGTTTACAAACCCGAGCTTTAAAAATTGTTCAAGCTCGGCTCGTTTATCTAATCGAACGAGCCTGAACGAGCTTTAACCGAGTTGAGCCCGAGCTGTTCAGCTCGTTTACCGGTGGATAAAGACACCGCCGCTCTTGCAGCTTGCTTAGAAACGAGCCTTACAGACAGCAAGGTTAGAGTCTAATGTTGTTAATAGTCCTGTTGGATAGGACTGTTGTGGGCTTTGACTCACAAGCTTGTTCTGGACCTTCATAAGGTCCTGTCTTTCACCCAGGGGTAGTATTGTTGCCGTGATCACAAGTCGCTCGGACATTTGTAACAATAAATAAATAAAATAAAATATAAAATAAAAATTGACACCCATAATAAACTTTGTCCATAAGTCGGTTAATAATGACTTGCTATAGGAATGTGACATTGTGTTTACAATATAAGTTTGCAAAAACTTATATGAAACTGTTATGTATATTTACAAGGATTCAAATGTCTTCAGAGCCCAAGAACCAAACAAGCCAAGGCTCCAGGCTACAGTTAAGCCTTGCCATCAACAAGATCATTAATATACTGACCTTCCTGCGACCATTTCAAATTTCATGGCAAGACTCAAAATCAATAGTCCAAGAAGATGAAAATGTGGGCACTGATTGTGATACATTCACTCTTATGCAAACATCACATCGTCTAAAGCAATATATAATATCTCTAATAAAATATGTACTCTACTATATCAATACATATTTTATTATAAAAAATATATACATTCAATTCATTTGAGTACAAACCTCTTCTTTTTTTCTTTTTTTTTTGTAAAAGCATGTACTTCCATTATAGATAAATATATACTTCAAAAATAATTCCAAAAATTTACACTTGAAAGTCATTAACTGCATTTGGAACACACGTACAGGCATTTTAGGATCAAATGATCTGTTTTACGACTGATCGAATCCTTTATTTCCAGGGACCATTTTCGGTTAAATGAGTACATGAAATAGCAATTATGCAACAAGCATACGTTGCTTTATTTAGAATGAGATGGTATTTCCAAATACTGCATTACATCAGAACACATATCGGCAATGCTGGTAATGCTTATAATGTTGGCAGATATTCATATAAACTCCCAGGTTTTATTTCTAAGAAGAATTCGCTATGCCTTCCTGGTTAGTTGTTCCTTTGACGTGCTCTCGAAGATCTTATCTGCATTACCTACCTCGAAACCTTCACGCCTATGGAACTCCTCAACCTACATAATCAAAGGAAATGGAAGTGAGGGATGTTGGGGAAAAAAAGACCATATGTAAATCTATATGTAATAGAGTATATAATAGCCTACATCAAACTAGAAGGTGCTGGGATACAGCCAGTAAATAATTATTCAAAACTAGCAAGTACACGATGATTCTAAATGCACTTGTCTCAATGAGTTCAAGTTTGAACCTCATTAAACTTGTATTGGTTCAAATCCTCATTCAAACTTGGACCTTTTTGGCAACACCATGCATTGGTTTCAACAAAGGAAAATTCTTGAGATTGCCCCAAAAATTGCCACATACGTTACTTTATACACTCCCTATTAGTATATATGAACAGGACATATAGTGTACACAGTTTTATACACAAAAAAATTCTCTCAACAAACTGATAGCACTCTTCAAGAAATCTGCTATGTAACAATGTGGATTCATTTACATATCCACCATTTCACATTTGATATTCTAGCGAAATCAAACAAAACAATACAGCTATTAGAACATCCATCTGAAAAACCACTCCCACACTATTCAGAATAAAGAATCTTCAAAAGTGAAAACCATGAATCTTGTAGAGAAGGGATGGGTAAAATATTAGGTGTTGACAGCCTGACACTATTTGCTAACAGTTCCACAAAAGGGTATAGATAACTCCAGGAAGAAACCTGTTTTTTTTTTCAGATGCTATTCATTCTAGCACAAATAACTTCTAGTTTACCTTGTCCATTATATAAAGATCAACCTCACAAATCACAATTATTGAGGAACATCCTTGGTAAATATAATGAAGGTCCCTTCTTCCCAACCAAGCGGATTTTCAGTGGTTAACAGTAGGCCATACCATGAATCTATAGTAATTCTGATATGATGCAAGAAAAGTGACTGCATGGTAAAAGTTTCTATTCCAGCCACCTTTTGAATATTAGATGATACCATCAGCAGCCCCACAAAATAACATGAAATTATGACCTAGTACTCAGATTAAGCATGTTAGATCTAATTTAGTATCCCTTGCTTCATGCAAATAAAATAAATCAAATCAAATCAAATCAGATGAACATACAGAAAAACTATAGTAAAAATTCCAACCTTTTCCTCTGCTATATTTTTATATTGAGGTAGCACAAGACGTTCTGCAAATTCAATATATGAGCGAGGAACAGATTCAGTTACAGTGTCAGCAAAATCAAAAGGCGTTGAATCTGCAATGGTGGAGCTTTGCAACAGCAGACTGTCTGGGCTCACTGTGTGAATACATCAGAGATTTCAGAAGTGGTGACCTTCAATTAAACTACATCTAGAAATTATAAATGACAGATATGTAGACAAACAGGTAGAGAAAAACATGCATGCATACACGCACATTCCGGGATCCAGCAATTTTTAAGGGAATCATATTCAGTTACCATGAAAATCATAAATCGGTTGAATTTTTTTTTTTCTTTTCTCTTGGGATTATGACAAAAGCACATATCAGAATACATAATTTTGCAAGAAAGAAACTTTGCAGATGTGAATATGTATCTAACAGGTGAACTAGAGCAAAAAAACATTCTCAAATTTCAGAAGGCGGTTTGGGAAGCATGGTATGCTAGAATAAGAATCATGTTCAGTTAACTGATTTATCGAAAGCATCTAATCCAGATTCACCCATAATATAAATTAGAGACAAACATTGTTCTGAAGGCATCTAATCCAGGTTGGCCTATAACATGGTTTGTAGACGAATCATGTTCGATTAATCAGAAAACATAAAACGTGAATCCTTACTACTCTTTTCTGACATTATTAGGAGAGCGAAAAGAAATTACCAAATGAAGAGGTTGGATCACTCCTCTCTTGAGCTTGTTTAGGTTTTTGAAATTGTTGAATATAAAAATTGAACAGGTAAATGTGAAATTGGAAAAACAAAACAGGGCTAACCTCTTCTTCTTTTTTTTGTTTGGTTGCCACACCATCTGGAAATCGATTTGTACAACTCAGGTGCTATATTTTACCATGATAAAGGGAAAAGACTTCATGGCTATCTCTATTTTTATATATAATGATATGTTCCCGGTGTTTTGGAAATTATATCAATAGAGCAGTATAGTCCCGCTTCATCACACTTACCGAAGACAAAAATAGAGAGAAGAATAATTGATAACAAACCTTTCAAATTCCCTCCTTCAGAATTCAATTTAAATCCATTATCCTCAATGAAACGATTGAATATTTTTATGTCTTTAATGTGAGAATTCAGCCGATGCGTGGAAATAGTGACATGATTCAGCGCATAACCATTTACAAGGGTCCATGCAGCATATTCACTTTCCCTGGAAAAGAAAAGAAAGAAAGATACAGTAATAAGTTTCAGGGTTCAACACACAATTTTCTACTTTGATTAACACAGGAGCAAACAGTTTTTCAATTGAAAAAAATAGAAATAGCATTAAATGTCCACTCAATCAGTATGCCACTTTGCCAATGTCTAGGAAAAAATTTTCGAACATATTGATATTTGACATTTATAGTTTATTCAATACTTGAAAGCAGGAAAATAATGTTCTTCATGCTGAACAGCTAAAACAGCTCAAAAGAAATACCTAGACAGTTGTTGATAGTCAGAATATAATGGCTTTTCCCATGTTAAAGATCCCAATGCACTTGCAAGAGCTGCATGCTTATTTCCACTACCAGATGTGTTGGTGTATTTTCTTATAACTTCCTGCATGTTAATAATATGTACCAATCATACCCCATAAGTAAGAAGAAGAAAAAGGTGTCTGAAGATCTAAGTGGGAAAAGTGAGATCATACCATTTATTATAAAGGAATATCAATGCAGTGGATGTGAATTAAGAGTGCATGGAAAACTATAATGACGGCAGAAAGGAAGATTGACTAAACACCATTGCCAACCTCGTAAATTTTCTTCAATTATGTAATAAAAGATTCAATCAAGTTTAAAGCAAATTGCAACTCATCTCAAGCAACCCACTGTACCCATCTCAAATTTAATTCTCACATGCATGCAGAAGATGTAAATATTAGGCATAGCCATCAAGAAGGTTTCCATGATCATTTCAAATTCTAATATTGCTGCATAATCTTCAATAGTCAATCTAGGCCTAAGAAATCTAAATAAATAAGAATAAATGAACCACTAATCTGGCCTCAGGCACATACTTCTTCATCCTTGTCCCATTGTTATGTGGATGCAAAAAGCTAGTTGTTTCCATTACATAAAATGGTGTAATCTACATCTCCACAGATGGATGTCCAAGGATAAATAGTTTTGAGCTTATAACATTTCACCTAGTTCAACTTCTTTACAAAGCTTTCAAAATATGACATCTTCCATTAATGCTATCTCTGAACTGTGACCCAGAACTGCAAATCACCATGAGTAGACATAACTGGTGTTCAGTTGTGAAGAACGGCTATTGGCTATGTTTCTCATCACTCTTTTCAAAGCTTAATCTATCAAGGCAAGAAAAAGCTTCTTGTATGCACACATTTGTAGTGGCATTCTTCAGAATTTTTCCAGGTATTTTAATTCACAATCAACCAGTTCAAACATATTATTTCTGCACTACCCAAGGAAAGGTGGGTTGTAATCTCAGTGATGAGAAACAGAAAACTCCACAAGCTACATCACCCAACAAATTAATCGAGAAAATGTATAGCGCCTCAAAAGTCAAAATGCCTGGTATGTCCATAACAATCCAATTCTGTGTGTGAAGGAATCATGACTGCTCTCATTCTTTTAATAAACACAATATCTCTTTAATTTGTATACGTCAGACTTCCATATTAACCAAGATTTTCAGCAATGATCCATTACTCTTTTTTTTTTGTCTTTTTCTTTTTGAAAAAAAGGTTATTATGCACAAGTCTTGGGAAACTCCTATTATTGAGCTCATTGAATTATCTAGAATATGACAGCCGAACAACTAGATTGTCAATCCGTTAGTTCAGTCATATCCTAATTTCAAATGACTAAATATCAAGCAAGAACACATAATATGCTTTTGTCTCTCAAAATACTATAAAGGTGAAGGAGGCAGATTGCAAGTAGAACCAGATTGCAATCACCTTTTGAATACAATAGCACTCAAAAAGGTCTTGATGGCCATATATTGTAATCCTTAATCAATCATGTCTAATTGAATTTTCTGACATTTAATATCAAAATTCGTAGAATCCAAGCATCTAGTACCCACTCACCTCCTTCACACACATGTAGCCAAGCAAAAAACAAATGCAAAGAGAGTTAAAACAAGCATGAGAAAAGAAAGACAATGAAATAAATAACAAATTACAAATTTAAAATAAACTTTTCTATTTGAACAATAATATCAAGAAAATATGTCTGATAGAACATGCACTTTTATAATAGATTATAGACCTAATTTGGAGGGCTCATCTCTTCCACAAGAAGCTCTGATATGAATATTCTCGGCAGAGGTCCACCTACACCACTCCCATTCTCGCCATAGTGGCCAGCAGGAGGAGCAAACCACAAGGCCTTCAACTTTTTTGCGGGAAATCTTAATTCTTCACGTGTCGTATAACCAAAGTCCAAGAAAATTTTTGCCATAGAATCAATTCCATGACCATCCACCTTCAATTCAGACAAGACATCTTAAAATACAATCAATAATTTATACACAGAATGAACATTGCCTGATGTCAATGACAAGGCATCCATACCCCAAAAGTCCGAAAAGCGAAATGATCATAGCATATGTGGTCACCATTGTGAGCACGAACAAGATCGAGAACAGCATGGGCAGTTGGGTTCCTACTCAAATATACCTTCTCCATACTTGACAGTACTGTCCTAAAGAAAGATTCAGCAACCTGTTTCAAAGACAAACTATTCATCTATTAAATTGTTGCCGCCTGTCATCAGTAAATCAATAGACAAGATTCAGTGGACCATTTTTAGTTACATGCCAAGTTCTCTGTCTCATAGAAAACCAAATGAATGAGAGAAGCAGTTAGAAAGAGTTAGAAAGAAAGAAGGTATCTAATGTTTAGGAAGGAATGAGTGAAATGAGATATGCTGAAATACATAGGTCTAGGTGTCACAAAACTGAAGACATATAATATGTGAAACAAAGAGATAATGCTCTTGCGATATTCATTGATCATTTCCAGTAACATGTAAATCAATTCTGCATTTTGTTCTGTACTAGCAAAAAGTCAAACAGTGCTGGCCACTCCAATGGATGAAAAAAATTTATTCTTTTCATTTTTCTTTTATTAGATTCTTTAACAAAGTCATTATCTCATTCCATAGTGGATATTTTAAACCATGATATGCTTTTGAAACGCAAAGCAAATACTTGTCTCTGCACTTGGTTGGAGCTAATAAGTGCAACTTCTTGTGTAATCTCTCTCAAAAATGAATACAGAAGGCTAAAGCTGTTTTAAACTGAAACCCAATATTCTGATCTCCATATGGTCTTTATAAGAAATACTGTTTTCTAAGGAAAGATGGGACTCACCGCTTATTATTTTATTGATAATAAAGAGAGAGAGGAGAAACTCCAAAAATGGAGGGTGAAATTAAGACCTCACCTCTGAATGTAAAAAAGAAGAAGAGATGAGGTATTTCCGAATAAAACCAAAGAGGAAAAGAAAAGATAAAACTATCAGTCTATCACAAGAAAACTCTACATGAAAAAACAACAATCCCATCCCGTCTGATACTTAAAAAGGGCAGATCAACAATATGCCTCCCCAAGATTTCAAGCAAGCAAACATTTTATCACTTATATTTAATTTGCATTGATAAATTTAAAATCTGACAAAAGAAATTGTTCAAAAAACAGAGTTTGGTTAGAAAAGTTAGAAATATATTCTTGTATACCAATATACCACTCATATACGGTTTAAAGATTCAGGACCAAAAATTTTGGTTTAATAAGTCTCATCTTTGATTGCTGGAATTTACGTTATTCTTGAAATATAATTAGGTGGTGCTTAGATAATATTGTCACTTAAAAATATGTTAAGAAAGACATTTACATAGAATTAATCAAGGCATTTCTCCTTAAATTGTTAATTTACCCAGCAAAAAAAATAAAAATAAACGCATTCCATATAATCACTTAAATTTAACTTGTGAAAAAATTACTTGAAAATCCACTAGCTTAATAACAAGTCTTTTGAGTTAACATGCATCACTTATCAGTTACTACTTATTATGAAATAGGATTGTCACTCAAATTTCATTATTCAAGGTAACAATTACAACACAAGGAAAACAAAGAAAAGAAAATACAAAAGAAGACAGAGCAGAAGACATAAGAATCATCCCAAAAATAAAGATACATCGGGTTCCACTTTTGGGCCAGGTGTTTACCATCACATGAATGCATGCAAATAAAGAATGTACATCCATATGAAGGCACACTCATCCACATAATGCATATACCTTCCATGGGGCTGAACATGAATCGACATAGCAAAGCTAGTATCCCAAGTACTTGTAGTGTACGTGTTCTACATGAACTTCATTTTAAGTGCATTACCAAGTCACTTATCAACGATACTTATCATTAAGAAATTAGTGATTAAGTGAGTCTACTTAATTTTCTTTTTCACTTTAATTTAAGTGGTTCAACAATTTAAAACCCCAAAAGCATCTAAATTCACCATCCCATTTAAATGGGAGTTGTTATACACAATTCTGTACATAGTCCTACATGCAATCTCACATATATCCAACAAGGTATATACATCGTCCAACAAGGTATATACATCGTCAAACAAAACATGTAGTTTTCACCTTTTCTATAAGCGGATTAATCCATTTATTGGACTATATACCTCATCTTATGAAAGCATAAATTTCTTTTGTGACATTAAGTGAGCACATTTAAAAGCATGTGAGAATTGCATGTGGTGATGTGGGGTTGTAATCAGGGCTCTAAGTTAACATTATCCCATTTAAATTTTAGTAAGCACTTATAAAAATTCACTACTGATATATAAAAACTTATTTTCCAGTGTACCCAACACCAGCAAAGAATGAAATACTAAAAGATATATCAGTCATTATAGTCAGGGGCGGACCTAAAGGTGGGCTCGGCCGGGCTGTAGCCCGGCCCGGATTTTATTTCATTTTTATTTTGTTTTTTGTTATATATATTGAGATAATGTTACGTACAGACTTTTTTCAATCATAATTCTATTTTATGTTTTCAATTTTTTAAAAATAATATATACTTTATTCAATGAGATACATGCATTTATTAAAAAAATGAAGCATATACTCTAAGGGCATGTTTGGATACTGTGCAAATGGGGGTGGGTTTTTATTTGCACATGTTCAAACATAATATTTTGTTTGGTTATGATATTTAAAGTGTGACAAATAAAATCTAAGGTTTTCATTTGCCCCCAATATATGGGGAAACAAAATCCCAACCAACCCATGTGTTTTCATTTGTAACAGATTTTATTTTCACACCTCTCAAGTGTATATAAAGCAATTTTACATTTTTACCATCGAACAAATTTATTAAAGTCTATATTATCCAAAACAAATATTTCATCTCTTAATCATATCTTAAGTAATAAAATAGATAATTATATTTTATAAATTTATATAACTTACAATAATATAATTGTGTGGATAATAAATATTAATGTGGCATGAAAATATTAAAATATGTCAAGAAATCTTAACTAATTATCATATATATTATCCAACAAAATTGTTATTTATAAAATATAAAAAAACCTTATAGGATTATTTGTTAGTTGAAATCCGATTATTTTTTATTTATATTCTATTATATTAGAACTTTTTTAACCTTATATAATATATTTTTCATAAATTTTTTGGGTTTTAAAAAAATAATATATTTGATAATCATTTGAAAAAAATATTTTTTTATTTATAATATTATTATCTTTTAACATAATAAATTGACACATATACAAACAGTTTCACATATATGAGACAAACAATTACTAATAAGAACATATGTGTAAATGATAACACAATATGAAAATAGACAAACATGTGCAAACAATGTACAAAGTTTCCTTGCACGTACAATGTAAAATTTTCCTGTGCAAAAAAACACGTACAAATAATCACTGCATCCAAACGTGCCCTAATAAATTGCATGGATACATTTATAGAAAAAATGTAAAATTTATATCAAAATATATACCTTATTATTGTGAATATATGCTCAAGTGATTTTTATCGACGCATATAAGACTGAAATAGGGGCTGAAAAAAAAATGATATGTCATACTCCTTCTGCAGCCCCATTTGCAATCCACACCGTTTTTCCTTTTAAAAAAAAAGTATGCACTCTCCTATCTAAGTATATGTTGTTATATGAAGTAATATATAAATTGAGACACACTAGTGTGGTTTTTTTCATTATAAATAAATAATTTTTTTATTCCATACACTATAATACGTAGTATATACTACGTTATCACAGTGTATGAGGTTGTTAAAAAGATTGAATGTTTTTTAAATAACATATTATTTGGTATATAAAATAATTACATAAAATATAAGAATAAAAAAAAAATATTAATATTTAATATAGCCCACCCAAAAATATTGTCCTGGACCCGCCCCTGATTATAGTGTCTTTTTCTTTGGACAACATTGTCTTCAAATCATATAAAACGATTGTTTTCAATTCACATACACATGGAAACAGAGAAGAATGGAAACAGAGAAAAAAACAATACGATACCCTTGGCTCGTCCGATTGAGAAGCGGAGCAGATCGGACGGTTGGGGAGCATCCGATTCAACGATGCGATGCTCATCCTGTTTGAAGCGGCACCAGAGAGAGAAGACCTGGGTGTCAAGAAGGTCGAAACCCTAACCCCTTCCATGGATCGAATCATCGCTTCTTCACTGGATGTATTTCTGCGATTTTTTTTTTTGTGTGTGCCCGGTTTTATGTGACACGTGCGATCAATCGTTGGAGTTTATGAAATGGACGGTTGGGGATGGATGATGAGGGGGATCGATTGATGGCACGTGTGAGCTTTTGTTGTTTCCGTTCACGGCTCTTCCGGCAGTGATGATCTTCCTTCGACAGTGATGATCTTTTAAAACGAATTTTTGTGTTGTCAGAAGATGTGGCATGGTCCGTTTGCGGTGTGACATAAGATTATTTATCTTTGATAGTTATATTGGGATAGATAACAATCCATGTTGAATAAGTAAATTTTTATATCGTTATTTTCATTGGAGACTTTTTGTTGTTTGATCTTGAATAAAATAAGGATAAGTGGTTGTGAGAATGACTTTTTAAAGACAATTATATCCATAAATTATTTGTGTTTGGGAATAAGGATAAGAGATATGAGTGTGATATGATAGATGTCAGTTTTTGGAATGTGTGCAGAGAGTGTTAGGTGAGATAAATATTTTTGACAGAGAATTAAAACATAGATAAGAGCAATTCCACCATTTTTGTGTTGAATAATCAGACATAACTATCAAAGTCAAACAAACATGTGGCTTAATCTACTATATTCTCCCCTATCCACCCTTCCACCCCAAAATGGTCCGTTTGTTTCAAAATATATTTAAAAAACAAAAAAATGGTCTTACTACTCATTCATCAATTCCAATCACAATATCTATTTTCATCTCCATTTTATTTTTTTATATTATTTTTTTTTATGAACTTTAATTTATGACTTATTTTTAATGTAGTATATATAAGATTATTTGAAATTTAAAATCGATAGAAGTTAATATTATTAGTTGGATCAAGTGACCAGTAAACTTATCAGATATTTCAAACTGATTTCTGTACTCGAAAAACTTGTATTCGTATCTGGATAAAATATATGTATCCAAAAAACCTGTATTCGTATCTTATAAAATATATGTATCCGAAAAACTTGTATTCGTATCTGATTAAAATAATATTATAATATTTTCAATTATTCATGATATATTTATATTTATATTCCGTACCCACTCATTTTCCCTCCAAAGCACAATCACTTTCCATATTCGAATGAAGGCTCATCGTACTTATTATTTTTTAAGGAAAAAAGAAGAAATTTTAGAAAGAAAAGCTCGTGCTTCTCAAGCACTCGACAACTCATCTACACTTAATCATGGTGATTTCAGCAGCTTCGATCCGTTTGAAGGAGGACTAGGAGATTATTAATGTAGCAGTACATCTGTCTCAAGATGGATCTGGATCATGTCTTATTATGTGTTGTTGTGTTTTGTTGTTATGCTTTATTTAATATTTCATGTATTTTCTTTTGTTGTACTATCACTTTTGATTAGAATAAACTCATTTTAGAACATAAGTGTAAATAATAATTAATATAATATTAATATAAAAAAATAAAAAAATATTATTAAATATAAAAAAAATTAAATATATGTTAAACATATTCAATATTAGACTCATTTGAATCGTACCGACGACATCTATCCAATTATATCAATTTTATGAAAATTAAACTTATATTATAGAAGTTATCAAACATTATTAAAAAAAAACCCTCCATATTTGGAGGCTTAAACAGTGAGCCTCCAAATATGGAGTCTCATTTAGTGGCCTCTAAAATAGAGGATGTTTTTGCTGATTAGCTGGACCGAAAATGTGCTCCAAAATGAAGAAATGGCGACCCGTTGGAGTTGCTCTTACAAACGTAACAAACATGACCAATATGGCGCACATGCAACGATGTTATTTTTCAAAGCTCACATATCTATCAAGAAAACATGCAAGACATGTTCAAGGGATGCATGCGGGATTGGGGTGTGCTCCTGGTAAAAGCGGAGGCGGTCTCGTTCAGGGACGGAGTGATGCGAATCACGGGGTGAGCGCGGGGCGTTGAGGACGTTCTCCTCCTCCCATGTTAGAAGCCTCTTCTAACCGGGAGGGAGACGTCTCGTGGTTCTCGTACTTGATCTTTCTTTTGTCTTTATATTCATCTTCTAATCTCCCCCGTTCGGAGTTTGTAATTCAAAATTCAACAATGAAATCGGATAGCAAACATCTACCTTTTATTAAAAAAAAATGGACAAAATGATGTAAAAGAATGTGATAAATTCAAATGGCACATAATTTTTTAAAAAAACAATAAATGGTAGGCATTAAGCCTTTAATTGATAATAATAAGAAAGAGAATATCCAATAAGCCGCCTAGGGCTGTGGCCTACCCAAAAAAAACACATCAAGAGAATGGCAAACAGAAGAGTTATCTATTGTATCTCATAACAAAAGCAGAAAAATACAAAATAAGGACTACTCCTCAATTGTGATAATATAAAAGTTTCTTCAATCATAATTGGACTTCTCAATTTTTCTTCTTGTATTTTTTTTGCTTTGAGTATTCATTTTCTTTGTTTTCTTATTGTGCTAATATAAAAGTTTCTCCAATCATACTCTAAAGGGTGTTGTTACATACATTCCTTTGTGTGATCTTAAATACAGTCTCATATACCTTTGTTAATCATTTAGCATGCATATACCTCTTTAAATGAGACATATATATCATTCAAAAAAATTTACATTTGTAAAAAATAGATTCATTTAACTCGAAATTGAATTATATACACTTTCATCAAAACATATACATCATCAGACGAGATTTACTATTTTAAAAAAAATTAAAATATGTGCCTATATGGGGCTGTATTTGAGACTATACCTAACATTATTCTACTCTAAAATGTTACATAGCGGATGGTTACACGCCGATGGTAATCTATAGGGGATCCCATAATATTTTGAAAATTTATTTCAAGTATTTTGTTCAAACCCTAGACTTTTTTAGCATACTAAAACACCACCACTTTTTTTGTTACAATATTTTAAAGTCCTTCATTCTTCTTTCCATTGCTTACCTTATTTTGTATAGCTATTAACTTTTGTACATTGTTATCCATCCCTCGCACACAACAGTTGACCAGTGGATCAATGTAATGTGATCTACACATATGAACGATATACGGATGAAAAGACTTGAAAGAAACTGCTAACTTAAGGGTGTTTTGATAAGCTAAAAAGGTCTAGCAATTTAAATATATATAAGATTGTAATAGTATACCTAGAAATAATTTTTTTAAAGACCTCATTGCTTCTCTTTTAATTTAAATGAACAATCACTCATGGGGTATGTTTTGCAGTATGTTTTTGTCTTAGATTTTTTTTTTAAAGATTGGTTGTTGGAGAATATGACAGAGAATTCAATGAACACTTTGAGTCGCGTTACGATGTCGCTCTCCTTAAGACAATATGTGCCCCCAATATACTGTGCACAAGGGTACTGCAAATCTGTCTCGAGGATAACTTGAAGTAATATTTCCACTAGCGTTTGCACCAAGGATGATGGACAGAATACTAATGAAGAACCCAAGTAAACCAAGACTTCTGTATTAGATTCTGCAGAAACTCAATGCAAGAACAAATTTTAGGAAAAAGAGAAAGCTATTTGATTATTTTCTGAAATGGTTTGAATGGTAGGAAATTATGTTTATTTATAGATATAGGAGCACCCTTTCAAGGCATCCCATGAGGCTTAACCACCTCCAATCTAGGTCGCTCGATCTTCAGTTACAAGATCGATGGTCCAGATCGGTCATCCGATGCACCCTTCCAATGGCACCCCTTGATCACTGTAACCGATTCTTGGTCGATCCAACAGTGTACATTGCATCTGACAGGTCCACCATTTGGATGGTCCAGATTGCATCTGATGAAACGATATCTACCGTCTGATTAACCAAAAAGAAAACGCTTCAGCTCCTAATGATGATGCGCACGTGCGCCACATTACGCTCATCGCACACGCGTGCGCGGACGGTGCTAAAACACCGTGTGCATAACACCTTACCATTCCTAAAGTAAACATTACTTTATACACACCACACTTTGTATAGTGTCAAATGTTTTTCTCTTTAACTAATGTGGGACTAAAGATTAAAACTCAACACACAAAGTTACAAACAAAAACCCAACTTACAAAACACATAAATTTACATTTTCAAAAACTACTTGCATTGGTGCTCTCCAGGATTTGATTCATTGACTTCTTTTATAGAAGTAGGGGATGTTTGTCTTAGGGGTTGTTTGGCAACCCGTTTTGGGTTGATTTTGGCTTTCAGTCAGTCAAACTTAATACAACGGGTTGTCAAACAGCATAGATTAATTGAAAATCAAAGTGTGAGATTCCTATATATTCATGCATTGAAAACTGGGTTATTAAAAGCACAGAATATAAGCTTTTCAGGGAAGCTAGTTTTTTGAAAGCTTTGACTGATATGTGAAATGATCATATCACCCATGGTAAAACCCAACAATTACCCCCTTTATATATGCCCACTCATCTCTCTCTTTTCCCCAATCAATTTTTTTTCTTTTTGTGGTTCTCTTTCAAACCCTGAACATGAAAAAATCATCGACCTTAACACACCGCCGAAAAATACTCCAGCCAAACTCATCAATACATCATAGACGATACATCCGGCGAGGGGATTTGTCATGTAGTGTCAAATACTCTGTCGACGAGTTCGAGCTCGTCCCTATCAATTTAACACACATCATCGACGATACACCAATGAGGGGGTTCGAACTCGTCAGATCGACGAGACGGCGACAGGTTGCCTGAATTTGAACTTATGATTGCCAGAAAAGGGGGGGTGAGAAGGTGGGAACCCTTACGAGATCCATTGAAATGTTTTGAACCCTCACTGTGTGTGTTAATTTGGTAGTGATTGGGGTATTTTAGGAAAGTAACATTTGGGTTTTAAACAACATTTGATTTGTAACCAAACAACACTTGATTTCAAATGTTTAAAATGAGCTTTTGTTATCAACAACAAACGTGATCCTAGATTAAACAAAAAAAAGTCCTTAAAAGTACATGGTCAAAAAGCATGTGAAAAAACAACTTTATACTAAAAACTATTTTTCAATTTGTGTTTTCAAACGAACCCTTAGATTTTTAAAGTTATGTATGTATCTATTGGTATACATATTTTTATTAAAAATTAAATATATACCAGTATGAACTAATACATATAATTTTTTTATAATTTTCTAATCTAGTGTTTATTAGTGTTGTGTCAAAAGTTTCAAAGTTTAGACTTTTTTTTTTGTATAATGATCACGATAGGATACAAAGTACCTTAAAATGAGTGGATAAACAACTAACTGTTACCATGAAAGCTTATGTATAGGTTGACAACTTGTCTAAAAGTACTTCTATAAAAAGTTCCTTCTGGATGAAATTAGTTTTAAAGAAGGAGCTTCTTATTTCTGGAGTAGAAATTGTTTAGGAACACATATTGATAAATGTTTTCAAAAAATATTTTTGTAATAGAAATCATATGAATTGTCTAAAATACTCTTGCACCCATATTATACAATTATTTTAATAGATCAATATAAATAAATAAATATAATCAACTATATAGATCTTAAATACTAACAAACTTTTTCTAACCACAATTTGTTACAATACCAAACTAACAAATCCTAACAATTAAAATACTAACAATTTTTTTTTTTAAAGATAGATATTACTAATAAATTCATTCTAACAATTAAAAGATATTAATAAAATTATTCAAATTTAAAATAGAAAATAACATAAACTAACAAATCTAAAATAGATCATAGATTTGTCCTACATCACCTAATGAGATAGGTGAGAGAAAATTTGTTTTATATAATACCTAAAGCTTATGTTTATTTCAAGAATAGGGTTATAATAAATGGGAATAAATATGAATATTTTCAAAATGGTTGTTTGAAAAGCTAGAATAAATGAGAATTTGTATGTCAGGATTAACTGGTAGAAAGTGATATATGGATTTCAGTCAATCTTTGGAATTAAGTTATTCCAACCAAACAAAAAATTATTTTATTCTTATTTATATAGAATAGACACAAATCACATAATAACCAAACATGGGCAAATGGTTTTTTGAGAATTTGTAAAATTTCATAAGGGCATTTTTTTTTTTTTGATATCGCAGGGACTCCCCGTGGCTGACCTTACGGTCGAGCTGGGAAAGCTACCTCCACCTGTTTGCCCCGGTCCCACGGAAAATTCTTTCAAATAATCGCCAACAAACAGGTGGGTCAGCGCCAAGACTCGACCCAAGACCTCCCCTTTAACCAGGCAAGCCCTGAACCGTTGTGCTATGGTCACTGGGGACTTATAAGTTTTTGTCAAAACATTAAAAAAAAATTAACTTATGCAGAAGTGAAAAAACTCCTTTTACAGAATGAGTTATTTTCTTCTTCTGAAAAGTGGAGTTTTTCTCTTTCTGTAGAAGAAGAAGTGGTAGTTACCGAGTTTCCAAATGCGATCACTTCTCCTTCTGTAAAATGAAAAATCATTCAAAAGTATTTCTGAATAGTTACCAAACACTCCCTTTAGCCAACAGAAATACAGAATAGACAGCAGATCTTAAACCATGAGAATCAATTCATAGGATACATGCTATTTCACTGTGAGCATGACTCAGAACTAGACCATCAGTGACATGGTTTGATTAAGTGAAACACAAGCATGGCCCATCACCATAGGTGGTGTCCATTTTGTCGAGACATTTTCCTATACCAGCGTTGATACACTAGTTAGTTCATTTTGCAGCCTGGTATACATACTATACACTAAATAGCATTATATATACTGCGATATCATAATATATAAAGTTAAACAGTAGTGTATAGAGTTAAAAAAAATATTTTTTCAAAAGAAAAATTATAATAATGTATCTTGATATATATTTTATTTCATACAACAACATGCACTTTAATAAGGGGGAGTGTGATTAAAAAAAAATATTATGAACTACAAGTGGAGCTGGACGAGGGCTGTGCATATCATTTCCTATACCATCACCCCGCTAGATTCCTTTATCCACTACCATAAAAAAAAAAATACAAGTTGGTGGATTATATAATTGTTCATAGACTTTTAAACATTGTGAAATCACACCTCACGATTCCACATCAAAATTATTGATGGAAACCTTGATGCACACTAATTTTTATGATTACCTTGAAAAAATTGAAAAATCTCACAAAATCTTTTACAGATGATCCTGTAAAAAACAATCACATCACAATAAAATAGAAAAAAAATGTAAAACAACGCATCAGATTTATATATAAAAAAATAGAAGAAAATAAAAAACAAAACAAATATATTAAAAATGACATGTAACCTAATAAAATTATCTTATTTTTATTAAAAAGTAACACATAAATTTTAATAATTATTATAAGAATTATTATTGTTATAAAAAAAAAGATAAAAAAGCAAGATATAGATAGTTTTCAAAAAAATATAAAAATTTTAAAAATATAAAAAATTCCAATAAAATGAAAGATAAAACAATTTCTTTTTTTGGAGTATTTGGGGCCTTAAGGATTCTCTGTGACTATCTTAGTTGTCTTATGTAAGTGATGACCTTACATGTACACAATATGGTCCACAAATACTTAAATATACTTTATCCCCTCAAATTATAATTATAAATAAATAAATATAAAATGATAAGTATTATATATTACCAATTTTTATCCACAAAAAAATCAACTTCATTCAATTCCTTAAGAATTAGGAACCACCATTAGTGATTTATTTAACAGTCATTTCAAACAAATCGTCTTAAATTAGATAACATTTAATTTTTCATGTGAATAAAAAAAATTTAAAATTTTTAAAAATTCAAATAATATTTAAATTAACAGAATAAAAATTATGCCAGAGAATATCAAACTTAAAACCAAAAAACTAAAAGCAAAAGATGATTTGTAAACATAAATAACAAATAAATTAAAAATAATATAAAATATATGCATCCTATATTAAATGTTTAAAAAATGATCGTCAAGAGTGTTTTTTTTTTCCACGAAAACCATGAAGATTTTGAGTGGATCTCAAAATCCCAATTTTAATATATAAAACTATGTTTAAATTTACATAAGGGGAAATTAATTGGAGGTACCTGAGAACACATGGGTAATAACAATAGGTCCCTTGACTTTTTCTTCTTTTCTTTAGGTCCCCCAAGTACTAAATGTATTTTCTTTGGGTCCTTTCATCCAACCTCCATCCATTCAACCTATTTTTCTTCCTCTTTTACCCCCAAGTTAACATGAATTTTCAATTTCCCCCACCTCTCCCTTTCTCCTCCCAAAACCTCTCTCTTTCTCCCCAATCTCTCTTTTTCTTCCCCAAACAACTCAAGAAATTGTAAGACCACCTCCACGAGCCCCCATTGCGTCGATCTCGTCCCCAACAGAAACTGTAACAGGTATAAGAGTGTACATACTATTTACAACAGTGTACATAGTGTAACACACAGAACTTGTAACAGGTATAAGAGTGTACATACTGTTCATAACAGTATACAACCCGTAACACACCGAACACAGAACTTGTAACAGGTATATGCGTGTACAAATTGAGAATAACAATGTACATCAAATTTCAGAACATATAAAACACATTTCAAACAGAAATTTCACTTCATAAATAGAAATCACATCAATTACATTTGTTGTTTATAAATTTCAGATTGTTCCTGGATTTTTTTAATCCGATCCTCACTCTCTCTAGCTCGATTGATGATTTTAACTGCGTATTCCTCTCGGAACCTTGTCATGTTTTTTTGTGCAAAATCCATGTTGGTTCCTTTGATGAGGTGCTCGGCGTATTTGAGCACAAACATACCGCAATCAACACTACAAAAACTATAAACAAGTACCATATCACATACTTGGGGACACCAATCATGCAAATATATGATAAACACTTACCCATTTGTTTGTTGTGGGCATTGGTCATCTCTTACAAGTGGCTAGTCGTCAATATCGGAGATGAAACAAGTGAGTTTAAAATACATCTTTAGCCACTGAACCTACACATTACAACATCACAGTATCAATGTGCACACAATTAATATTGTTATATAAATAAAATATAAGAGTGTACATAATGTATATAACAGTGTACACTTATCACTCTGTCTGTCATTTCTGTAAACCCAGCAACAGTTCTCATCGAGTTAACAAGAGATGTTAATAAGAGATGCTGCTTTAGATCAAAATGGAATTATAATATTAGTGTATAATAAGGGTGCACATTAGGAGGCATATCACTGTACACATAACAATTTAATCATAAAGAACCAACATTTCATTGGTCTAATAATCAAACCTCTATAAACAAATCTACATGTACTCTACGTTTAGATAACATTCCATAGTTACCTAGGGTGGAGATACACAATTAAAAGAATACATAAGGGTATACATATGAGAACTAACAGTGCCTAGTGGATGAGATATCTCATAAATCTCACATTTACCATTACCAAACAAATATCCATAGAGTATAAACAAAAAAAACACTTCGAATAGGTATAAACACCTGGGGCTAGGGGTACACAATCATAAGACTAATTATGGTGTAAATAAGGATGTACATAGGAAGAATACCAGTGTACAAAGACAGTGTAATTATAAACAATGTAGCCAACATTTTTACAAAGGCCAATCAAACCTCCATAAACAAACCTACATGTACATTAGGTTTAGATAACATTCCATAGTAACCTAGAGTGAAGATAAACAATCACAAGAATACAAAAGGATGTACATATGAGAACTAAGAATGCACAGTTGATGAAATGTCTCATAAATCTCACATTTACCATTGCCAAACAAACATCCATAGGGCATAAACAAAAAAAAAACATTTTGAATAAGTTTACAAAAACAAGGCATGGTCCCCTGGGGCTAGGGCTACATAATCAAAAGAATAAATTAGGGCAGTAAACATAGATTTCATCGTCTTCGATTCAAAAGGAAGAAAAACCATGTACATATATGCATATAAAGCTCTCCCGTACATACCTTCGGAGCCATCGATGTTCTTCGGAGTGGAATCTGTAGCCGTCGAGGCTCATCGGAGCTGGATTTCACTAGGTCAATGACGAAAATGGGGGGATCGGAGGAGGTATTCGTGTGGATGGGAGTTAGGGTTTGGGAGATGGTAGGGAAGGAAGAGGGACTATTTTTTTGGGAGAAATATTTGGGTTTTGACGAGAGAGAGGGAGGAGAGAGGACTGAAGTAAATGAAGGGTATAACGGGACGATCATGTCAAAAATGGGACGGCAGTTAGTGCCAGGGACCCAAAGAAAATACATCTAGTACTTGGGGGATCCGAAGAAAAGAAGAAAAAGTCAAGGGACCTATTGCTATTATCTATGTGTCCCAGGGACCTTTAATTAATTTCCCCTTTACATAAATTTTATTTAACAATTTTTAAACACAAATTCAAACCTGTTTTTTTCAGAAAAGCAGCGCAGACCAGAAGATTTTACGTAAAAAAACGGACCCTGCGTTACCACGAAGGGCAGGTCTACGCCCACCAACCTAGATGCCGTCCCCACCGACCAGAAAAAATTAACAAAAATAATTTTTTGATTTTGTAATCCACTATCCCCACCTCCCTTCCCCACCAACCGAAATATTTAGAAAGGCCATCCCCACCACCTGAAATCACTGAGGTGAGGATAATCGATGTATGTATTCTGGAAGTTGTTCGACAACCCTGAAGTCAAATAGATGTACTGGCGGAAGATAAAAGGTCAGTCGACCTGGGGGGTCATGGGCGACGGGAGGCTCGTCAAACAAACTATTAGACAGCATGTGATATGGATAGAGTTCGACATTCCTACTGTCGAACATATGTACTGGAGGACGACAACAAGCTAGTCGACGTGAGGGATATATGGCGACAGAAGACCCGTCGAACGTTTACAGTGTAGTGATCTATGACTTTAACTATGAACATTCAAAGACACGATCGGCACGAATGATTTTAGAACAAGTATCAATTAATGCTTATATTTTTTTTTATTGAAGTGGAGACTAAATCCCAAGACTAACAAAGTGTAAATGGTCTAAAACATTTTGAATGTTCATGTTTAACTGAATGAATGAATTGATAAGCATAATTAGTATAAATGGTTTAAAACATTTTGAATGTTCATAGTTAAAGTCATAGATCACTACACTGTAAACGTTCGACGGGTCTTCCGTCACCATAAATCCCTCAAGTCGACTGACCTGTTGTCGTCCTACAGTACATATGTTCGACAGTAGGTCTGTCGAACCCGATCCATAACATAGGCTGCCTAATGGTTTGTTCGACGGGTCTCCCGTCGCCCATGACTCCCCAGGTCGACTGACCTTTTGTCGCCTACCAGTACATCTATTCGACTTCAGGGTTGTCGAACAACTTCCAGAACACATACATCGATTATCCTCACCTCAGTGATTTCAGGTGGTGGGGATGACCTTTCTAAATGTTTCGGTTGGTGGGGAGGGAAGGTGGGGATAGTGGTTTACAAAACTAAACAAATTAATTTTGCTAATTTTTTCTGGTCGGTGGGGACAGCAAGCAGGTCGGTGGGGATAGAGCTGCCCTACCACGAATTTCTTCCTTCGATATCATAGGAGGTGAAAATAAGACACTCAAATCACCCCCAATGGGTCAAATCGAACGGTCCATATGGGGAGATGTAAAACGTGTGTGGCTAAAAACATGGAGAAGTAAAACGATTGCTACATAAAGCGGGAAAGAACAATTCGCCTATAAATATTAAACACACATTTGTTTTTTTTTATATATATTTTTAAAAAAATAATAAACCGAATCCTCTGTGTTCTTCAACAGGGAGGATTTCTTGGTGGAATCTGAAGGCGCTATCGCAGACGCTCGGATTCGAAGGTTTAAATTTTGAATATTTGTTGTTTCTATTGATCTCTAGTGCTCTTGTTCTTCTGTTGTTGTTTTTTTTTTGGGTAGAATTTCAGGTTCTTGTTGGACTTTTAATATCTTGGAATTATGAATTCGAGAGAGAGATTTATAGTCCGCAAGTTTGTGTTTGAGATTTGCGAGGAATCGCCCATTCAAAGAGAGCTTTTTGTGTAATAGCTTCGAATTGAAATTGTTCTGTTTTGAAAGAAAATCAATAATAATGCGATTTTTTTCTCTTGAATGTCAAAATGATTCGCATAGATGCAAGATCTTTATTTTGAATGTAATTTTTGTTGGAAAATGATGGTTGCCCCCTGTTTTTGTGATCCACGAAATACCTATTGATGCACATATTTTGCTTTTCTCCTAACATTGATGTATTTTCCACTAGATTTGTTGCTTTGCAAGTATTAAAATTTGATAAAAATACAAATGATAAAATATGTCTGTGGTGTGGACCCGCAATTGGCATGTTCCACCACCATATATTTGTTGTTAGAATCCAGTATATGACATAAAACAACTTACATTTTACCATATTGTTTACTCTGTGGTCGGGTGCAAACACTGGTACTAGTTACTGTTGGTAGCCTTCATTGATCAAAATGATGGAATGTTGTAATTCTCTGTAATAGATTGCTTTCCTTTTCTTTTATGATTCAATTAAACACCATAAACCTATTGCTTTGCAAAAGATGTGGTTTCTCTCTTTTTTTGTTTATTTATAGTTATGCTGAATGTTCCTTTCATCCTATTTGTTCTTAAGGCAGGTATTGATAGAAACACTTTTACTGCCAATTCTCTTTTAATGTTTTTCTTATCATATGTTGATTTCCTCAGTTATCAGCTCAGACTGAGTAATATTATGCTGAAAATAATACTTGAACAACACAATTGGGGCAGATACCATTATGAAGTAGCTTTATATTTGATTTGTTTTTTTTTGTATCTTGCAATAGACATGGACAATGAAGTTCTTTCTTCCGTTGTTCTTTGAATATTTCTTCTGAGAAAGAAGGTTGCAGCATCAATTTTCAAAACCCAGAGTTTTGTATTGGACTTTATCTTTTTTTAATTGAGAATACATATTTGGTTTTTGAACATTCTTCTGTTCCTCAGATTGATGATCCTCCTTGTTTTGTATGCATGGAATTTTTTTTACTGATATCTATAAGCCTGATATTTGCTGCTGAGATGTTGTTTGCATTTAGTAGCTTGATGAATAATTTACATGTACGAATCAATGTGCTTGACTGTTTAAGTATTCGACAATGTTCCATGGTTAGGTTCCTGGATCTATGAAATGTTCTCTGAATGATTTTTAAACTTTTGTATTTTTGTCTGATATAGTGAAGCAGAGAAAATATGGGTCAAGCGTTTGGCTGCTTGCAAGTAGACCAGTCGAATGTAGCCATAAAAGAAAATTTTGGGAAGTTTGCTGATGTTCTTGAGCCTGGTTGCCACTTTTTACCATGGTGCTTGGGGAGTCAAGTAGCTGGCTATCTTTCATTGCGTGTGCAACAACTTGATGTACACTGTGAAACGAAAACCAAGGTTTGTGATTACGTTGCTTGACATCTGTAATAATTTTAGGTAATCTGTATTCTTAAAAATGCCATCCCTCTTGATTTTCTAGAGTTTAGATAGAAATTGGGGTGGCACATGCATCTGGAGATAAGATAACTTTTTTCTCGACAATATGAAACTGAAGAATGATTAGGTTGGTTTAAACTAGTTTGCGTAGTAATGGCTCTTGGATAATTTGTTATGAAATATGTGTTTGCTTCTTTGAGGTAGATTTCTGTTTCTTGATTAAATTTTACATAATGTGGCCATCTTGTTAGCTAGTTTTAGAGATTGTAACCTTTGTTCCATCTTTTTGTTGTGTATTGCAAAAGTAAAAAAGCAAAAAAATATTCAAGTTTCAGTATTCTTTCAATTTATGACAACCAGGAAAGAAAATCCATCAATTATTATACTATGGCTGTATGTATATTGATCCACCCTCCATGTCACTTGGATAAGCAAAAACAAAACAAAAAAATGAAATCATTATCAATGCCCAAGTTGACTGCTTGCCTCAAACCCAACCCCCCCCCCCCCCCCTTCTTTTTCTCAACACACACACATGCAAACACACCTTTCTTTTGAGCCCAAATGGAGCTTAAATGCACTGCATATGTGTCAGCTTGATTAAGCACAATGGTGGAGGCTGGATGGTGGACTTTATTTCACAGGGAATGACAGATGCGCATTGGAAAGTTCAGGCAATGGATGGCTAGTTGGGACAATGTGAATCCTACTGCACAGTTTTTTTTTTTTTTTTTGGATTCTTTTCCTTTCATTAAATCATGATCTGCGACAAGTTAAATTTTATGTATGAGGTTCTAGTGATATCTACTATCTATTTTAGTGTTTTATTTTCTTCCTATTGTTCGTAGATATTCTTGGATTCCATGCTCTGATTTGATCGTGTATGTGGAGCAAGTGAAGTCTCTGTGGTTAAGGGTGGTTGGGTAGTGTTTGCTAGTTCAGATGCGGCCTTTACAAGTTTTCTTCAGATTCAAGAAATGTATTTATTTACATAGCTCTTTGGCTTTATCCCTATGTTAGAAGTTGGTTGGGTAGTTTTCTCTTTTCTTTTCCTTTTTGAAAACATACCCTCTTTAGGTTCTCCCACTCCACCTATTATATGGTGCAGATCATGGTTCAAGAAATAACTTAATGGGAAGATTGATGTCAGGTTATAGTTATCTACAAAACATTCTTAATTATGTATGGAGCTTGCTGTTCAAGATGAGTCCCCTAGGGCTGACCCCACCAATTTTGACTGCCATTTATGTTTTATTTTTAAGACAAGACACAGGATTTGACAGTGAACTATCAATATGGATATCGCTCATGCTATTACAATATACAAATGCTTCTCAATTAAATAATCTGAATGATGATTGTTTGGGTTTTTTTGGGTGACGAGGAACGTCAATAATAATTGGCAAATATTGACAATGAACGACCTCATGATTCTTACAGGATAATGTGTTTGTCACTGTTGTTGCATCTATTCAATACCGTGCCTTGGCAGAGAAGGCGTCAGATGCTTTTTATAAGCTTAGCAACACCAGGGAGCAGATCCAGGCTTATGTCTTTGATGGTATGTAAATGCCATCTGTTATTACCTCTCAGTGACATTTATATGAGTATTCATTTATTTTATTTATTTGCAGTTTCTTTTATGATATCATAGCAAGCCGGCTCATATGTCCTATATTTGTGCTGAACACTTTATTAGATCAGATTTATTGCATCCTCCTGAGAGATGGTTAATCTTCGACCTTGTTCGAAGGAACTTGTTGTGAGGCCTTTATCTCTCTTCTTATATTTGTTAATGTATTTGAACATATACCATTAATATAAAAGTGGTAGTCCAATTGGCTGGGAAAGATGCAGTAGTATGGTGAGTAGAAGAAATGTGCATAGACTATCCAGGAATTGTATTGGTGCATGTGTTTAGTGAATCTGTTTTATGAACTTTCACGCCTCTTACAATATTTATTCTAGTCCTTGACCCCCCATTTGGGCCGTGGCATAAAGTTATTCGACCCTAATAGCTATACCAGGATATAGGATATATGGCAATTCATGTAGAATAAACAAACTTTTTCTTTGGTTGTCTTTTATGTTATTCTCATTAGGAAATGTAAAAGTGACATTTTTGTTGTTTGTTTAACCTTGGATAAAGTGAGAATAAGTGAGTGATGGATAAAATATGGATAAGAGTTTATGACTTTTTAAATAGCAACTATAATTGTTTGTGTTTGAGAATAAGTGTGAGAGGTGTGTGTGATATGATAGATGTGACATATTTTAGGATGCGTGTGAGAGTGTTAGATGAGATAAAAAATTTAAAATAATATAAAAGGGTATTTTTATCCATGGCATCATAACCTTGATAAGCAATTCCAACACTCCCTTATAATAGTTATCGAGTCTATTTCTAGTTTATCTAAGCATAGCTATCGGGGTTTGATCTCACAAGACAAACAACTTTTTTTTCTTTATTCTCCTCTATTCCTTCTTATTTTCTAGATTATGCTTCATCCCATACGGGGGTTTAGAACACAGATATATGGGCCAACATCTGTTTTGCCCTAGGAAAATTGCAATTGGGCTCCTGTAGGAACTGGTTTTTACTGAAAGGTCTATTATCAAATTTGATTTTTTTTGCTTAGAAAGATGTAGTTGGGACCCTGATTTATAAAACCCCCAATAGACTAAAAATTTTGCTAGTTGGACATCCTGGAGAAATCATTTTTAAGTTTCTTTCATATCACACCCGCATAGCCTTCTCCATAAAATAATATAAACTGCAATAAAAAAAAGTAAAAATAAGAGAGAATAAGCAGGTCATAAACTTGTAATATTGCCAGCCTATTCTTCTACTATGGGTTGCCCATGTCATTTGAAATGACTTTTTACAAATAGAGAAATAAATTTGCTCCATTTTCTCTCTCATGGGCGTGTGTCAGCCTTTCTTTTAGGAATGATTGAACCTTGTTTTTTGGTCTACTAGATCATCTCTTGCTCTTATTCTGCTTGTGTTGTCTAATGTAAACTCACATATGATCAATGTTCTAAAAAGCGTCAGGCGATAGTCGAGCGGTCGAAGAGAGACTAGGGATTTTTTAGTTAGGCAGGGATCAAATGAGAATTAATCGGTCAGTACAAAATAATATATACATGTATATATGCATGTATAATACCTTAATGTTGAAAAAATAAAATAAATACAATAAACTAAGGAAGATAAATGACCTAACACAGAGGTATTCTTGAAGAGGAAACATGTAACTATGACATAGATAAATCATGAAGAAAAAATAAGTACAACCATCAAAATAATCATGAAGAGAAAATGTGCACTGCATCTATGACATAGATAATACTTTAACTAATAGGTGCAACTATCACACATCATATAGATAATAAATAGATAATGTCAGCAACAAAAAAATCTTGATTTTTATATGCAATCAATTTTTTTATTTTTTTTTTGAGGCTGACTAGTCCCCACCTAGATCTGCCTAGGTGACTGACCGCCTAGACATGGTGATTATGCCCTAAGCGATGTGAGAAGGTCCTACGCTTAGGCGGCCGACTAGTCCCCGTCTAGGGCTGCTTTTTAGAACACTTCATCTGATATGAAAACTGATACGATCATCTAGGTATGTGTCCGGGTTTTCTTGGACTTGAATAAATTATGTGGCTATGTGGGTTTATTACAATTCTATGGGCATATGGTTGAAGTCTATGCTTGAGGACTACATGCTCACAGTCCAAATGAACCCCCTTAATCTTTAGATTCAAATTGTCATTTTTTTCCCAGTTGTTTCATGAGCCGTAGCATTTTTTTTTGCCATTATTTGCATATATGCTAAACGGGAATAAATGGCTTTTCTTTCTTTAAGCTTTCCTATGCTCTTTTTTCCCCTTTTTTATTTTCCCTTTTCTTAGGGAAAGTTGGCTTCTGTAATATTTGCAAGTAAATAAGGCTTATGATTGTATCAACCATGAAAAGGGAGTGGTAGGAATTTTGTGTTACCAGTGTGATGGTGAATACAGTAAATAAAATGAAGTACGTGTCTCTGATGCTTGCTTAGGCACCTATCATGTGTCTAAAATGGTATTTTGGGTTAGTGTTTCTTGTGATGAAAATCTTCTGCTTTTTGTGGGAGATGATCTTTTGGTTGATTTTAAGAGAGAGTCTGAATAACCATCTGATACTTATTGACAGTTCTGCCTAATATTGATGTATGTGTATAACATTTTTTTTCCCTTTTCAGTTATCAGGGCTAGTGTGCCAAAGTTGAACTTGGATGACGTCTTTGAACAGAAGAACGATATAGCAAAATCTGTTGAGCAAGAACTAGAAAAGGTAAGATTTTGCACTAGATGATCAATTATGAAAATTTTAAATTTCTGATCAATCGAATGGTTCTATTGCAGGCCATGTCAATGTATGGATATGAGATAGTCCAGACGCTTATTGTGGATATTGAGCCAGATGTGCATGTGAAGCGAGCTATGAATGAGATTAACGCTGGTAAGTATACTTCATGGACTAGATATAGAAATATTAAGTGCAGGCTGGCTTCCAGAAAACTATTAGAAAGTTAATAATCCCAATATCAATAATAACAAATTTCAAGTTTAACATTAGACATTGTTGAATGCTAGATGATTCAATGCTTGTTGAGTTTGCTGATTTAGACTTGTGATATTTCTAGCAAGCCCATCAATAGATTGGATACCTAATATTTGTGTCCTATTTTAAATCATTCGGATATGGAGAGAAATGTTTGAATTCAAATCATTTCAGATGTGGAGTGGACACATATGTTTTGCAGATAATTGACATGTCTAAAAGGAACACTAGTTTGGGTAATTGGGTGACATATCAGAGAGGTGGGAAATGAAAATCAGACTTCAATGCTTCTTGTCTCCTCTAGCGATCATACAAAGTGAATGCAATAGTAACCTTAATTTTAAGATAATGATTAATCACGTCGGATTCATATGTAATACAATATCTGCATTCATGCTCCAGATATGCAAATATCGGACAGTTTCTAATTTTTTAGATACGGATGCGAAGCGGATATTTACTTCCGAGATCTCTAATTTCTCCAATGCATTGAACCAGCTTCTCGAATGCGGGTGGCGGCCAACGAAAAAGCAGAGGCGGAAAAGATTCTGCAGATAAAGCACGCGGAGGGGGATGCGGAATCCAAGTACCTGGCGGGCCTTGGAATAGCGCGCCAGCGCCAGGCCATCGTGGACGGACTCAGGGACAGCGTGCTCGCGTTCTCGGTGAACGTGCCCGGTACGACAGCCAAGGATGTGATGGACATGGTGCTCGTCACCCAGTACTTTGACACAATGAAGGAGATTGGCGCCTCCTCCAAGTCTTCATCCGTCTTCATCCCCCACGGCCCCGGTGCTGTCAGGGACATCTCCTCCCAGATCCGGGATGGACTCCTTCAGGCCCAGAATGCCCCACAGTGAGGCCTCTCTTAACACTCTTGTATAGGATCTTTTTTCATGCATTGCTTTTCTTTCTGGGCAACTATGGATAGATTATTGCTATCAAGGTGTAGGTGGTGATGTATTATATGGAGGGGGTTATTACATGTACACACTGCTGTTGATTGGCATGGACGCAATGTGAAGGGTGTGTTTTCTGCTTGACTGAATACATGGTTTTGAATTTTATCATGCAAGTTTTTGTATGTTTTAAAACTCAGTTAAATTCATTCTATTTTTGTTGCTATAGAACTTAAAACATTCAGGAGAAATATTTTTGAGTGGTGCATGTAAGCCCTAATCATTAAAAAGATGCGCGGTCTTGCTTACTTTAATAGTATGAAATAAGATTAAATATAGGAAAAAAATGCATTCACCCCTGAAAAGTGAACGATATTCAAAAGGACCCCTTAAATCTCAGTTTATCGGAAGAAAAAAAAAACCTTCAATTTTGCCTTTGCTAAATAAATTCTCTTTAGTCAAATGTTCACTTTTTAAAAAATGTACTCGGAATCTTCGGTTCACTTGACAGAAATAAAAAATGTATACCAAAAAAAAGCTATGTTTTTTGTCAAATATCCAAAAGGATCCAATAAAATGATAGAATTGCCCTTCTCCACAAAAATCAATCGGAAACAAAATTGCCCTTCTCTATGAAATCTAGATTCAAAAAACAAACCCAAAACAATATATTTTAAGTTTTGTTCTTCCCTTTTGAGATATGCAAACCCTAGATCTCATTATTTAGGCCCCTGTTTGGATGGGGAATAAAATGGGAATACATGTGAATAAGTGGGGATAAAGCAAAAAATGTGTTTGGATGAGTGGGTATAACATGATATAGGTATGTCAGAATAAACTAATATAAAGTGGTATATCTTCCAACCAACCCGTGGAATTTAAGTTATTCTAGGTTATTTCACCCAAAGAATATGTGAGTACTGTCAAATCAACTGTCACCACCTCTTATAAATTACTTGTCAAATCAATCATCATTATTTTTTCACCCTTTATAAATCCTTATCCACACTTTATTCACATTTTACCCAAACAATAAAAACTTTATTATTACGTTTTCCAATAAGAATAATTCAAAACACAACCAACCACAAAATAATTCGCTCCTTATTTATATTAAAATAGTCATAAACATTGTAATAACTTAATTCTATATCCAAGCGGGGGCTTAGAGCATTCAGAACCTCTGTTTTAACAAAACAGAGGTTCTCTGTTTGGACGAGTGACAAGAGGACGTGTGGCATATGACATCATGTGATTGAACGTTGATGAGGCTTCCGTTTCTTTCCGCCATTTCATCCCAAGATAAAATATTTTCATGATTGAATATATATATTTTTTAAGATAACAATGTATTATTTATATAGGGATTGAAAAAATTAAAAACAAGTATAAAAAGATAAGCAGATGATTCATTTTCAAATATAAATAATATTTATTATAAAACTTTTTCTCATTTTCAAAATAATATTTGGTTAAATATCTATTTTTAAATACAAATAATACTCACCAAAGGCCCGACTTTGATTTTTTTTTCTAAATAATGTGAATTTTAAAAAAAATATAAAAGAGACACCTAAGAAAAACAATTCACGTCAATTAATGATTTTTTAGTCATAGAACTATAATATAGATTCAGAAAAATTATTAAATTCTTTTTTTTTTTAAATCACGCTGAAATAAATATTACTTTGAAAAGGAAAAAAATATTCATCATAATTTACGTCATTCTCAAATACAAATAATACTCATCATATTTCTCATTTTCAAAGTAATATTTTTTTTTCAATGACTTTTTTTAAAAAAAAGAATTTAATCATCTCTGAATCTATATTATAATTTTAGTGATTTTTTTAAAATAAATGGAAAACACATTTTTTAAATCATATTATTTAGAAAATAATAATTAATGTCTCACATCTAATGAGTAAATTATTTGTATTTAGGAATGGATCCTTTTACCAAATATTAATTGAAAAAACAAATAAAAACTTATTTTTAATTATCCAAATTTGAAATAAAAAACAAAAAACAATACTATTCAAAGATCCATGCAAAACAAAAACAACCCATGCAAACATCATAAAATAAAAATAAAAATTAAAAACCGAAACCCATGCACGCAAAAAAAAAAGATCTTTGAATAGTTTGTTTTTTTGTTTTTTATTTCAAATTTGAATAATTACAAACAAGTTTTTATTTGTTTTTTTAAAGTAATATTTGGTTAAATGATACATTTTTAAATACAAATAATACTCATCAAAGGTTTGATATTAATTATTTTTTTCTAAATAACGTGATTTAAAAAATGTTTTTTTCATTTCTTTTTAAAAAATTACTAAAATTATAATATAGATTCAGAGATGATTAAATTATTTTTTTAAAAAAAGTCATGTGAAAAAAAAATTACTTTGAAAATGAGAAATATGATGAGTATTATTTGTATTTGAGAATGGTGTAAATTATAATGAATATTTTTTTTCCTTTTCAAAGGAATATTTATTTTAATGTGACTTTTTAAAAAAAGAAATTTAATCATTTTTCTGAATTTATATTATAATTTTATGACTAAAAAATCATAAATTTATGTGATTTTTTTCTTGAGTGTCTCTTCCATTTTTTTTTACAAAATCATATTATTTAAAAGAAAAAAAATCAATGTCAGGCCTTTGGTGAGTATTATTTATATTTAAGAATCGATATTTAACCAAATATTATTTTGAAAATGAGAAAAAAATTATAAATAAGTATTATTTATATTTGAGAATGAATTATCTGCTTATCTTTTCATGTTTATTTTTAATTTTTCAATCCCTAATGTAAATAATACAATGTTATCTTAAAAAAAAAATTCATGCCTATCTTGGGATGAAACGGCGGAAGAAACGGAAGAAAACGGAAGCCCTTATCAATGTCCAATCACGTAAGGTCATTTGCCATACGTCCTCATGTCATTCCTCCAAACAGAGAACCTCTGTTTTGTTAAAACAGAGGTTCCAAACCCGAGAGAATGGGATAGAGATTTGAAATGACTGCCTTGGTTTCTTCCCTCAAGCCGTTCTTCGTGGCTTTGTTTACTTTGGACATGCAATTCGGAGGTCGACAAGATGAGGGAACGTTTAGAATTGATGAATCTTAAAGTGGGGGAAGAGGAAAAAAATAAATATTGAGAGGTAATAAATCAATTGAATACATTGCATGGGACTGGCATGGGATTGCATGGATTGATAAGGGTAAAATAATAAATCATAAGATTTTCTGGTTAAGCATGGGTAGGATGGTAATTCATAATGTTAAGTTAATTTAACTTAGATACATGGTATAAACAATTACGACAGCAGGGGTTATTTTAAGATTTAAGGGTAAAAGAAGGGATATTTTTTTGATTTTTTTGCATGTATACTATCTAAAAATATGCTTTTTATTTTTATACCACTCCAAATAACCAATTCATTTTTATATCATTTGAATATATATAACTTATGCATATCTACCATCTTAAGTAACTTCCATCCAAATTTTTATTAAAACAATTATAGTCTCAGAGAAATGATCATTTTTTTTATGAGAACAGTAGGCTCTTGTCTAAATATAAAAATGGACAAGTACCCAAGGAAATAACATACATCATTACATGATCCTTAGCCCTGTGGAACTTAGGTAGAAGAGAAATCTACCAATACCCACAAGTAAAGGACCACTAATCTCTATCTAAGGGATTACAAGTTTATCATTTTGAAAACAAATTCCCCTAGCTCCAACAAACATTACCCCAATCCCTAATGAGCCCCTTGACTAGCTCCCAAATATTCTCCTCGTAAGGTCTTTGTCTTCTGAATATGACTTGATTCCTGCAAAGCCAAATAGCCCACATCATCGCGGGCACCAATAGTTGAGAAACTTTTGCCTTCACCGACCGCTCACCTATGCCCTTCATCCTCTTCCCCGCCCTCCACATACCCTCCAGATCACCAAAACCCACATCCATCCCTGTTGCCTCCCTCAATTGGACCCACACACATCTCACCAGTCGACACGATATGAATAAGTGATTTGGCTCTTCTTCCTCCTCCCCACATAAAGCACACCTCACATCCAGCCCTGGCAACCATCTTGCTAGTCTGTTCCTGGTGAGGACTCTTCTTTGGTATAAGAGCCATAAAAAAATTTTCACCTTGAGAGGAGCCTTGCAATACCACACCTCCTTGTGCTTCTCTGCCATATTCGACAAGCTTGGCCGCTCCCTCCTTGTCCATGCGTATCCATGCTTCACCGTGAACCCCGTCACCCGCGCCTCTATCCACATAGCCTCATCTCTTCTGCCCGGGGCTGTCCGCACCGTTTGAAGAACCTCCAGCAGCTCCAAATAATATGTTCCCTCCTCTACACTGAGCGCGCGCACCACCTTCACTTCCCAATAACCATAATCACCCCTATCCTGTCAATATAGACTCGTCGCTCCCTGTTTGAGCCTCGAAATGTGGTAAATAGATGGGAAACGCTCTTTCAAAGGAGTATCACCAATCCATATGTCCTGCCAGAATCTAATCACCTCTCCTGTCCCTAGACTCCATGTGATGCCACGCGAAAATTGCTCAGCCCTGCCAGTATACATTTCCAAATCCACGACGTTTTCCGAGTCACCCGGGGAAATCGCCCACGTGCCAAAGTCCCACTATCATAGCTTTCCTTCACCACCTTGCACCACATGAGCTCCGGGAAGCAATTCCAACGCCAAAGCCATTTCATCAACAATGTGAGATTCATATCTTCCATATTCAACACCCCCGCCCCTCCTGTTTCTTACTCACGCTGACCTCATCCCATTTCACTAATGCTATCTTCCTCTGCGCTTTCTTTACCTCGCTCCATAAGAAACTCCTCCTTATGCCCTCCAATCGTAGTAAAACTCCTTTAGGTATTTTAAACACCGAGAGATAGTAAATAGGTAGATTAGACAACACCGCTTGAATCAGTGTTAACCGGCCTCCCATGCTTAAGAACGAGTTTTTCCACCCCTCTAACCTCCTCACAAACCTACTGATCAAAGGCTCCCTTGTATTTTTGTTTTTCATATTTTACCATACCAAATACAATATTTGTAAAAATAAAAAAACATTAATTTTAACATGAAAATGATAAATTTCATTTAAAATCCAAAAACATAAAAATTAATTATAAAAAATATTTATTAGCAAAGACATAATAATTATTAATACTTACATTAGTAAAAATAAAATAAAATTATTTTGAGAACCATACCAAATATATTATAAAATGAAATTTGTTTAAAAAACCTAGATCTTGATTGGAATAAAAAGAAAGAATGTGTAAGGTTGAATGACTCACAGTTGATGAAAAAAATAAGAGATTAATTAGGTTATTATATTTAATAATTTATATTATGACAAATATTATATGTTAAGATTATTTTTGTCATTTTTTACTTCTTGATTAAGAAACTAACTATAGTCAAGGTTCATTTTGGTTAACAAAGATAAAAGAGAGGCATATTTTTACATTAAGAAAATTTTTAATAGTATAAACATAAATACGTTATTTGTTATGGTATAAAAAAATATCAAATTTTTTTTATGGTATACATGCAAAAAACCCATTTTTTTATCAATAATAAATTTTTAAAATTTTTTAAATAAATCAGGAGCTTAAATAAATATATAAATGAACTCCTGTAACAACTCATGGAATATCCCCGACATATTCTTTGTTTTTTTACATAAATTTAAGTAAAGGGCCTAAATATTTAACCATGTAACAAATAGAGGGGTTATATAAATATTTGATGAAATGAATACGCTAATTTTTAGGGGCTTAAGTGCATATAACCAAAATAATATTAAACGTAGATAACGGCGGGAGGACAATCAAAGCCAATCACTTCTCATCGAACGCGGACAACCTCGCGTGGAAAAAATCAGACAAACGAAACACCTTAATCAGTCTTACAAAATTAACCTCCGTCAGATGTTACGCAATAACATCTTCATGTCCGCAGTGAATGCGACTACCAGAAGCTTCTAAAAACAGCATAAACGCCAATCGCGTGGGTAGACCGGTTCAACGATCGTGTCCAGCGATGCACGAGACGGAAACAACGTAGGGTCAGAACACGCGCGCGGAGGGGACGCCCAATCTCTAACGAACCGAAAATCGGACGGTCAGAAATTTTTTATAAAACAAAAAATTGAAATAAATAAAACACCCCTTCAAGTCGGAGAACACGAAAAAGAAAAAAAAGGAAAGTTAGGGCTCTCTCTCTCTATTTCATCTCCTCTTCGTCACAGTCGGAAGCATTTTTTAGTTCTTCAATGGCGGCGAAGGGACCTGGATTGTACTCCGACATCGGAAAGAGAGCGAGAGGTATCGCATCGTCGATTTGGGTCTGTTGATGCTCAGTTTCTTGTGATTCGTTGATTTGAATGTTTTCGTGTTCTTTCTCTTGTAGATCTCTTGTACAGGGACTATCAGACTGACCAGAAGTTCACCCTCACTACCTACACCGCCAATGGTGTGGTATGTCTCTCTCTCTCTCTCTCTCTCTCTCTCGCTCTCGCTCTCGCTCTCGCTCTCAATGTGTGCTTGTGCTGATTTGTGATGTTTTGATTTAGATCGTTTTAGGAAGCTAGGGTTTTTTCTGTGTCTTTAAATTTGGGGTTTCTGTGCTGTATTTTATGTGGAGATGATTTTTTTTTAAGTGAAGCTGTGATCATGTTGTGTCTATCAATTTGTAGGAAGCATTTTTAGGGTTTCGGTGGACCAAAATGTTTAGGAGGGAATTTGAAGCTGTTAGAGCTCATAGGTTATGTTAGAGCATCTCCAACCATGCTCATGCGAGAAAATTTAGATTGGAAATCATGTCCACTCCAACCATGCTCTCTGTTTGGCTCCTAAGTTATTTTTTATTAATATTTTCTGAACATGATAAATTATTTAATTATTTAAAAATCTAATAATAGATAAAAAGGAAATTGGCCCCCACTTAAAAAACAAAAAAAGCCACTAAAAAAAACAGTGGGACCCACTCTCTAGGACTTCCCAAGGAGCTCCTAAATCTAGCTAGCAAAGGGTGGGGAATTTGTTTGGTGGATGATTTTTGGGGATCTCTCTGCAGATTTAGCTAAGGAGTTTCTAAAAATCATGTGGCTGTATATGCTCTTTGGCTTGTGTTGGATTCTGTCAATTATGTGATTCATGTTATGATTATATTATGCTTTGTTTAATGTTTAGGTTGATTCTATATTAGATGTGCAATTTGTAAAGCTCCAGGTTCTTGCACATATAATGCTGATTGTATTTATGTACAATGGTTATTGAAATTGATAGTCTCAATATGGAACTTATATGTAGTGTGCTTTATGCATTGTTATCCAGATTATGATGTCTTTGAAATTTTGTTATATTCTATGAATTGTTGCGATGTGGCATACCAGCAGGGAGGTTAAAATTACGTCTGTTCTGGATTTGATCAATGCTGTGTAATTATGCAATTTTTTCCATCAGTGCTTACATGCTTTTGCACCCATGCAATCATTGGTCGTCTGTTATAATGTTGTTGGATGTCTGTGTTATGATCGTAATGTTGTTTGGTTGCAAGTACTGGTCTACAACTGATTTTCATGAAAATCTTATCACAATAAGAGAGTTATGACTAAATGTCTATATGTTTTCTGTTTTATATTAAAGGCTATCACTTCAACCGGTACGAAGAAGGGTGATATCACATTTGGTGAGATCCAAACCCAATTGAAGAACAAAAATGTTACCACTGATATCAAAGTCAATACAGACTCTTCGGTAAGTTGGTAGTTTTTAAGTGTTTTTTAATAAATTAAGTGAGTTCTATGATCCGTTTCTGCTCAGTGATTTGATGATTTTATTTTAATTTTCTTTTGTTTGGTTTCAATTTTATAAGTTGGTTTCAATTTTATGATCCGTTTCTGCTAAGTTGGTAGTCTGACTATTTTTGCTTTCAATTTTATAAAATTTCAATTTGTTGATATATCATGTTATGTATTAGCAGTTTAGTACACTGTTCATTCTTTCATTCTTGTTTTTGAGCTTGGCTTCTTCAAATTTTTAATGCAAGTTGTGTAATGTTTTAAAAAAAAACATCAGTAGAACTTGGCACCTCAAATTCTAAAGTTTAAGTGCACATCTTTTATCATTTGCATGCTTTTATATTAAACACAGATATGTTCATTTAATGAAGCGTGTTATATCTAGCCTCTGTTTGTATCACTTGCATGTTCCTCTTACAAAAATTATAAAAGTAACTATATTACTGTGAATGGAGCATGGTATAATTCATTTTCTAGCACAATAGTCGATGAAATAGGAAAGTGGAAATCATAAATGAAATATAGTTTTGTGTTACTGCATTTTGCTTTAAAAACATATAATAACACACTACAGGATTTGCAATGAAGTTTGTTAATAGAATATCAACATCCTTTGGGGTGATATATGTGCCGTTGTTATCTTTTTGTAGTGTTATGATATGTTATAAAGATTAAACTTTGCACAGTGAAGGATCAAATGCTTTCTGGAATTTTGTAATTTTGATAGTAACTCTGTTTCATGATTTTCCAGGTTTTCACCACTGTCACTGTTGATGAAGCAGCTCCAGGTCTGAAAACAATCCTGAGTTTTGTTGTGCCAGATCAGAAATCTGGAAAGGTATTACTTCCTTCCATATTGAATCCAGTTTTATACAAATAGAATTATTATGAAACATTTATATATAAATTTGATTGGAATCCTTCAATAGTTAGTGGAAAATTGGCTTCTTGTTCTGGATTTCTTTGATTTATTGAGATTGTAAGTTGTACGTTTGCATGCTTTAAAGTTATGGTGCTTCATGTATGCATGACACGATATAAAGTTTTCTCTTGACCATGTCCAATCATGTAGTCACTGTGTTTTCTTCTGTGCACGAGCATGGACACTGAGTGTCAGACAACATGTAAAATCATTCTCATTTTCACCTATTAGACTAGCATTGTCAGTGTGGATAACAACACGTGGACGTGCCAGAGTGGTTATCGATCATGACTGGAAATCATCTACCTCTCTTTCAAAAAAAATGTCAGTGTGGATAACTTGTTTTAATATTTTTAAAATTTAGGCTCTTTTGTTGCTTGCATAGAATATGTGGAAGGATGTGTGTTATCGGGTAGAGATTCTATTCTGAAGCTCAGGTTTTCTGATACTGACATCTTTCCTCATGGTTTTCTCTAGTGTCCCTTTTGATATTGTCAAAAATTCATCAATTGATCAATACGTGAGAGAGGTTTGACATAGCTTGTTATTATTACTGAATTTTAATGGGGTCTGGTACACTTTAGATGTGCTTTCATTTAATCGGAAGGTACGTTGGATTGTACTTGTATTGATTCAATTTTGATGTATTGTGTCTGTGAACCATCACACAGATTTTCAAAAAAAAGAGTTCATTATCTATTCCATCATATTTATATGTTTGGGCACTGATTATTATCTTGCTTGTCCAATTTCTATGTGCTTGTATTATGCAGAGGAGAAATTGAAAATCTACAGTTATAGATCAGGATGTTTGGATCTCGAAAACAATGTAGAAATTTAATGGATCTACACAGAATATCAAGTGTCAGTGTCTATCTTTCCAGTCTGATATACTACACAGGTTTCTATAGATGATGAATGTTCACTCTCAATTCAGTAAAGAAGAATAACAATAGATACTGTAGTACTACTATGTTCCCCTTTTTTTTCTCACTGGGGATTCCTATTGGAAATTGTGCTTGGCAAATACTTAAGGTGTTTTATTTAAAATAGGGCCTCTTCTTTTTCATTAATCTGTTTAAAACAAGGTCCTTGTGCTTCATGGAACATTAAATCATTTATTCAAACCAAGATCTTTGTTACTATAACACAGATTGTTTACTCAGTTTGAATGTTCCTGCAGTTTTTGCTTCCATGATTTCTCATGTTTATTAACCCCTTTGGTGAAATTCTTTCTTCCTTGGGTTTATGAGTTCCAACTATTATTCCTGGGTGGCTAGGTCATTAGGCACCAGTTAAAATGTACCCCTTAGTTTTCATTAATGAGTTGTGCTGCTACTGTCGACCTTCTCTCAGAATGTTTACAAGTGTTTGTTTCTGACAACCATCACTCTCCCTTTTCAATTTAAATGTCATCTAATTCTTTATTTCTTTTGAGGGATTTCTTATCAATCTTTTGACATCATTGTTTTTTTCCTATATGTATTTCATAATTTTGAGGTCATGTTCACAGGCAGAGATCCAGTACTTGCATGACTACGCTGGAATCACCTCCAGCATTGGATTGACAGCCAATCCTGTTGTGAATATGTCAGGCGTCATTGGAAGCAATGTTCTGTCCATCGGAACTGATGTCTCATTTGATACTGCAACTGGCAACTTCCTGAAGTACAATGCTGGGCTGAGCTTTACCAATGCAGACCTGATTGCTGCTTTAAATCTGTAAGGACACGTCTTCGAATTAGATTTCCAATTTTTCCCTGGCTTAAGAAATCGCACAAGAACCTAATTTATTCATAAAATATGATTAAGTTGCCTGTAAAATGCCTCACCAATCATAAAATAATTCATTTGTGCCGATTGAATGAATTTTAGTTATATTTGTTCTTTATTAAATTGTAGTCCACAATGAATATCAAATTCAGTTTTTTTCTCCCTTCATTTTTTGAACTGAATCCAATTTTTTGAATTGGAGAAGCTAGATTCTTGTTTTGAAAAATTTATTCGGCCAAGAGGTCAGGATGGTTGGCGATGAGCTTTGTGTTTCCCAAGATTTTACTTTGTTAAGTACCTCTCTTTGCTCCCATTTCAAAATATCATGAGGAATGGACTTTTTTATAATTGCTACCTGTAATTGTTTTCATCTAAATTTTTTTGGCACATACAAACTCACCTCTTGATTGCACAGGAACAACAAGGGAGACACCCTTGTCGCCTCCTATTACCACCTGGTGAGCCCCCTGACCTCCACTGCCGTTGGGGTGGAGATGACCCACAGCTTCTCCACGAACGAGAACACCCTCACCATCGGGACCCAGCACGCCCTCGACCCCCTGACGACAGTCAAGGGGCGTGTTAACAACTACGGGAAGGCAAGTGCGCTCATCCAGCACCAATGGAGGCCCAAGTCCCTTGTCACGCTCTCAGCTGAGGTTGACACCAAGGCCATCGAGAAGAGCACCAAGGTTGGCCTTTCTCTGCTCCTCAAGCCCTAGAAAGGTCAATCGCCTATTCCATCCCACCCTCCTCTCTGAATTTTTGGATTATGTTGCTACTAGAGTTTCTGCTCAATTTTTTTTTATTCGATTATGCTGCCCTTTTATGCATAAATTCTGTTCAGGGGGATTAGAAACCCTTCCTTCGACTTTTGTTCAGAGGAGTATATTTTTTTAAAAACAAAACTTTGGCTCTATGAAGAGAGAGATCTCTATGGGTTGAAATTTTTTGTTCCTTTAGTCCCCGTTTGGATAGCGGAATTGAGTTATTCTGGATAGATAACTATGTCAGTATAGATAACAAATTTACATGAATGAGAGATTTTCTGTTTGGTTGTGTTTTTTTTATTCTCATTGGAAAATGTAAGAATAAAGGTTGAATTGTTTGATTGATAAAGAATAAAATATAAATAAAGTGTAAAAAAGTTGATTTGACATGTGGGTCATTTGATGTATGAGAAGTGTTGATAGGTGATTTAATGTGATAAGATGTAAAAAGTTGATTTGACATGTGGGCCCATGAGAATAGATAAACTGAGTATAGCTTATCTTAGGGGTTATTTAGAATTATTATACGCTCTTATACTCATTTAAACTGGTTTAGTAATACCAAGTTATACCCTGCAAACAAACAATTATTTTTTCTATCCATTTTTATACGCTTATTTCATTTCCCAAAAGGGGGCTTAGGATTCCTTGACATTGTGGAAGTGGTGTTTTACTGGTGCTGAGGTTGGTTACATGTCAGTGCTGTCTTCTCTGCATAGGCATTACATGTTAGTTGTGGTTTGGAAAATGGTGGGGGCAGTATTCCTTCCAACAATTGCAGTCACAACCTTTGCATGTTTTTTTGGAAGGGTATATAATAATGAAGTTAACACTTCACAGGAAATAAAGTTTGTACTCAGAATGAATTAAATGCATATCTTTTTTGCATTTTCCCCAATCGAGTATGTATTCGCCTATATTGGATTATAGAAATCATATTACTTGATTAGGACTACAAACTAGTATGTACTCAAATTGATTGTATTAGCATATCCTTGCGATTATTGGTTATTGCTGTTATTTTTTTACTGTAAATCTGAGGTGGCTAGCTGAATTGAGGGGAAAAAAGGGGTGGGGGTGGGGTAATGGACAGAAAGCTTTGGTGAGAGAGTGTCTATCTCATGAAGTATAGGAACATGGGAGTACTCTTCCTCTCAACTATTGAAAGAATAGATGAATGTTTGTTGTTTGATTTCATTACTGAATTCGAATTATAAACTCTAAAAGGGGGAGTAGAATGCAAAAAACAAAAGTAAAGAAAGCAAGGCCGTAGAGTGCTGACATCCTCTCGATTAGAAGATGCATCTAACCCAATGGGAGGCTCGATCACCCGTAATTACCTTGTAATACACATCAGCCTGTTTTTGAAGGTGACCTCCGCCTTTGCTATAAAGCGCAATCCCGCACGCATTCTAGAAACATATCGCAACCAATCTGTTGTTGGCTGTCCTCTTCAAACCTTTACCAGCTGCCCACAACTCTTGAACATATTGAAAGGGAGCCAGCCTGTATACTGGTCTGCGCCTCAATCGCTTCCCAAAACTCCTTCACCACTGAGCATACGCAGAAAAGGGTTGGATGGTCTCTGGTGATGCCGAGCAAGGAGGACAAGTTGTTGAGTCATTTGGTGTCCACCTGGCACAATACAACCTTGTGAGGAGGCGCTCTAAAAATAGGAACCATATCCCGGAGGTCTCAATCCCGCACGCATTCTCGAAACATCTCCCACGTTTTTCTAAATAAGACTGCATACCATGTCTATGATGTCATTCGCAGTTGTGCCGGGCACGTTCTCGGCAAACCCGAGCACGCTGTCCCGGAGGCCGTCCACGATCGCCTGGCGCTGGCAGGCGATCCCGAGGCCAGAGAGGTACTTGGACTCAGCCTCGCCCTCAGCCTTCTTGATCTGAATTATCTTCTCGGCCTCGGCCTTCTCGTTTGTGGCCACCCTCTCAGAAAACCACCCATATCATTTATACATGAGGAATAGATACTTCCACTATATCAGTCTTACCACCCATATCATCATTTCCACAACCTACAATTCCTTTTTTGGTGGTGGGGATAGTAGAGAGAGGGGGGAGAGAATGAGGTGGAGGAGGAGGGCAGAAGGAGATGGAAGAGGAGGGCAGAGGAGGCCGAGGAGGGGGAAGAAAGGGAGGCGGGGCAGGGGAAGAGGTGGAGACGGCCTCCTCTGGCACCTCTCCCACCGCTCCCCTTCCCTTCCGCTCTCCACTCTCTTTCTCTCTCCTCTATCTTTCTCTCTCTATTTTCCCTTCTACTACTATCTCCACCACCCAACTACAAAATTGTGTATGGGTGGTGGTGGGGACAGTTGCTCCTGATACATAGAAGCCCTGGACCTCCTCCGAAATGATAACCTGAGCTACTTCTTTCAATTTTCATGATGTATTTGCTAGTCCTTTAGGTGATAGACAAAAGTGTTCGTATATTTTTATTAACCAGTGTTGATCTCGTTCATCGCGCGCTTGACTTGCTCGTCAGGCTCGATATCGACGATGAGGGTCTGGACGATCTCGTAACCATAAGCAGACATGGCTTTCTCTAGTTCTTCCTCCACTGCTTTGGCGATCTCATTCTTTTGCACGAAAGCATCATCAAGGTTCAGCTTTGGAACAGTGGCCCTAATCACTGTATATAACAAAAAAAAATGGAAAGTTTTGTCAGGTAACTAGAGTTATCCCTCGACCTAGATGGGCTGGGTTGTTTAGGTTTCTCATCTAGAAAGAATTCTCAAATAACCTAAAAAAATTATTTAATATAACAGGTTCCATTTCAAATAAGTGTTTACAATGACATGGATCAGTACTTTTGACATAAGCAATTCAAGACTCTCCTATTACTCATTCAATCAAGAAATGATCATCACATTTTATATTAGCAGAAGAAATTGATATTTTAATTTTGATAAAAAAATTTAGTTTTATTTTTTTTGGATCAAATTTTCTCATATAGAAGCAGCAAGACTTAAATATCTCTGCTATTTTTTTTGTCGAGTCTATCTGATTTTATTCTATCCTTGTTGCACTCAGTGAATTACTCAAATTCATATATCTATAAAAACAAGTTTATCTTATTATAGATAAATTGAAGATAAGTAATAGATAAGAAGTAAATAAGAATTTATAATATTTTTTAGAGCGACAACTCATCTCATGTTTGAAATTGTATGTGAGAAGGATGTTAAACGAAATAATTTTTAAAAAATGATATTTTAATTCACTAGTACTTCTGAACATAACAAACCTTTGTCTTCGTCTCACAGCGAACCACCAACTGTTGCACCCTCAAAGAGAGAGAACCTACAACCCTTTTCCCAATGATCCAGGGTAGGAAATGGCACCCTGGTTCAAACACCTCATCCAATTTCCCAAAATCTTCTTTGATGGCCACTGAGGATTGACCCACTTGAAGGCAACAAAACAATTGACCCATGTCTTCACCTAGCATTTCAACATGTGTATGATAAAAGTTAAGAATTGATATTAATAGAATAATATTAAAGGATAGTATGTAGGATAATTTTACTTGCAATCCGTGTAGATTTTGATTTTAAAGTGGATAATTTTCGGATTTTGATTATAAACTGAAGAGTTTGATAGTTAAAATGGACTGTTCACTAGGCCGTCCTCAATAAGTAAAAATATTCGTTTGGATGTGAGGTTTCATATCTAAACGAGCAAAAGTCTAGCATTTTCCAAAATGTATATATATAGAGAGCTTAGTTAATGTTTACTATTTTTTAAAAATGAAAACATGTTTGGTTTGAGTTTTGGACGATAAAAATGATTAAAATTGCATTTGAATGTGAGGTTGAAATGTTAAGATTTTTGAAATCTTGTGTTAGAATATGATTGTTTGAAAAGCTAAACGCGGGAAATGTGTTTGGATATGAGTTTTGGAATTTTTAGTTTTTCACACGCATAATCTACCTAAACTCATATCCAAACGGGCTCTAAGTTTAAGAATTTTTAGTTTTTCAAATACAGAATCTACCTAAACTCATATGCAACCAAATGTCATCCTTGTGGAGGAACTCCGGAAAATTTACTTTTTCTTTTAAATAAGACAAACTCCAGGGGGATTAAAAAAAAACACACGATGAAATATAGAAAAAAATGCTAGGATGAGACATGCAAAAGACTATATATATATATATATATATATATATATATATATATATATATATATATATATATATATATATATATATAATACTTGAATTTGTTTAAACTAAAAACACTGAAATAAAAAGAAAAGAATAGAAAAGATACCAACTTCTGTGAATAACAACAAGAGACTTCGAGAGAGACGACACCCAAATCTCTTAAAATATGGTTGTATTAAAACTACATGGTACAAATCTCTAAAAATATGGTTGTATTACATTTATTTGAGTATTTCTCGGATTAAAATTTTAAAATGTATTCTTTCTTCAAGAGGATATTATCCTTTTAATATGTATTTTTAAATTTTATTGTGTTTTCATACATAATTCTGATTTGTATCTTCGATTTTTTAATTCTAAATTGATTTAATTATTTTTATATTTGGATTTTTTTTAAATCATCCATTCATTTCTTTTTATCCTTTTTTTAGTTTCATAACTTATTTAAAATTTTTGATTATATAGGAATTTAGTTTTGAATTTAAATTTACTAGGAATGTAATATTTTCATTGACAAATCTCACATTTTAAAGAGTTTATTATTGTTTCTCTAATTGTTCCTTAAAAATGAAAACTTAAATAATTTTTTTTCTTATTGTAGTGTAATTTTTTTTGTTTTTATTTATTTATTCATTTATATTGAAGATTAATTATGTTGTTAATCATTATATTTTTTTCATATATACTTTGGGGCCCCATTTTATAAATTCGCATAGGGCCCATTCCAGTTTAATGAATATCAAGGCCGGCCCTAATCATAACATAATAAATATATTAATAATTATTATTAAACAAATAAATTTATAAAAATATGAAGTATTTTAGAAATTTTTGCAAATTTATCAAGTCTTAATTTTAATATTTTTAAGCTTTTATTTAACATATTAAGATGATTTTATAGTATAAAATCTAAATTTTTTATTAGATTTTATTTTTTAACAAATTATTAATCACAATTTCTATGAATAAAAAATCGATCGGTTTAATCAACCCGTAATGTTTTAAAAAAAACATTAGTTCAACGGGTGGGTTGATTGAGTTTTATTAATTATTTATATCATCTGATTTTGATGGTAAACCGAATCAAAATTTAAAGCGGATGAAGATTTAACTGGTCATGTTTTAAAAAACATGTAAAAACTAGAGTGCAATTGAGCATATGTGAATATAAGTTGTACAACTCGATGTGATATGAGAAGAGACAAGTATGAAGTATATTGTGGAGCCGAGTTGGTCTGGATTATGTCGAAATGCTATTATTTGCGCCACTCTAAACTTTTTGCACTGTGTTCTATTTTGCACATCTCGCCTGCCTCATCTATTATCACATACATTTTATACACCCCTCATATTTAAAGAATATTGTTTTCTTTTGCACGCCCTATTCCATCTCTCCATATAAAAAAAAACGTGTCCCCCACGACGATGGAGGATGTAGAGAGACAGCAGGGGAGGAGATAGGGTAGGGATGCCAAAATTGTTTGGTTTTAATGATTTTTGGATTCTCAAATATAAAGTAGAGGGGTTCGTCAAAAGTTTTTATAAAATGTTTTTTTAGGGAAATTAATTAGAAGTCCTCCCAACCTCTCCCTCATTATTTTTAGGTCCCTAGATCTTTGGAGATATTTCTAGGTCCCTAACATCACATGGGATTATGTTTAAGTCCAAACTAACAGCTGCCATCCCATTCCTCCGTTAGCATACCCAAAATACCTTTGAAACAAACATATTTGCCCTGCCTTTCTTCTTCCCCAATCCACCGAGCAACATTCAAAACCCTAAACAACCCTCCCATGGCTAACCATTCAAAACCCTAAAATCGAGTTCCGACACCCTAAATCGCACCTAGAGCTCGACAATGAACCACGATGGCGTATACGAAGCATCCACTCTTCTTCTTCTCCACAGAAAAGTTTAAATAGTATATGAAACACAAGAAATGTCCCCCTCACGACTGCGGTGAAGGAACCACGAGTTACAAATAGGTATGGAGAATCATAATGCTCTATCCAAAGAGAAAAACTATGACTGTATGCTTAAAATAGAAAAAGTGATAAAAGAATACCGCTGCTTTTGGTTATGGATTTATTTTACAGTATGTAAAGAAGATTGAATTAGCCTTCATTTCAACTTATGCTATTCATTTAATTCTATGGTTATACAATGATACGATTACAGTGTGTCCAGATCAATTAACAATGTACTTATTGTTATTTATTGTTTTACGTTTAGTAGATACACAGTGTATGTGACATTAATATTGTACGTAATGTATTTCATATTGTTCATAGGCTGAACACATGATTCATTTTTCATAATTTTTCAGTTTAAGCATGGATACTCTAATGACATTTTGTTCCTACAACAGAGAAATACGAGTAGTTCATGTTGGTAGGACTACAACACTTTCAGATATTTTGAGTAAATTATATGAAAGATGGAAGTTCAATGCGCCAAAAGTCAATTTGAAGTATGACATTCCTGTTCAAGCTAATATGCGAACGACTCTTGTGAACAATGAAGATGTCGAGACAATGTATGACATTCACAAGATGTGTGGGTCCAACTTTATCCAGATTAATGTTTCCATAAATTCTGAACAAAGTTTTGCTGGAGAGGCAGGACAAAGGTAAATTGTTTTACTACTTGCTGTCATAATCCAATGATTTATTTATACACTAATAGTGTACTCGTGTTTAACATTGTACCTATACTGATTAACAATGTACTACATAATCATTTTTACTACTCTATGACAATGATTCATATGTTTTATTGTATAACTTCTAATGTTACGATGTGAATCAATTATAGGATGTTCAACAGTGTCCACCTGAACCTAGGCACAACTGTACCAACATCTTCAGTACCTACATCTTATGGCATGGTTTCTCAAGGGGAAGTCATTTGTGGGAGTTCAAGCGGTGGGATACTAACAAGCTTTTGGGAGAATATCATTTATTCAGTCAATCAACAATTTGAAAATGTTTGATTTGAAAATATTGAAGATTTTCGCATGCAGTTGACCAATTATTCTATAGCGCATTCATTTGAATTTGAATACGTGAAAAATGATAAGGTATGGGTAACTGCCAAGTGCAAAAACTCTTCTTATGGATGGGTTATGCCCTTACTTCCAAATCAAATCGTTTAACAATATTCATTCATGTGATGATGGAATATCAAAAAACGGTCATCCAAGAGCATCGCGAAAATGGGTGGGTGAGATTACAAGGACTAAGCTTATTGACACGCAATTGTATCAACCCAGAGATATAGTAAAGGATGTGTTTAGGGATTATGGAATTCAATTACCATATCACAAGGCTTGACACGAGAAAGAGATGGCTTACAAGGACTTACATAGAGATGAATCCCTCTCATTCGATAATCTTCGGTGGTATGCTGATGCGGTGATGGCTACAAATCCAGAAAGTTATGTGGAGCTTGAATGCACTCCTGATGATCATAGATTTAGATGATTATTTGTATGCTTTGGTGCTTCACTCACTAGTTTTGAAATAGATTGTAGGTCTTTGTTGTTCCTAGATGAAAGATTTTTTAAATCAAAGTATCAAGGTATTTTGCTAGCTATCATTGTTAAGAATGATGATGAAAGTTTCTTTTCATTAGCATTTTCAGTCGTGGATCAAGAGACCGAAGACAATTGGACATGGACACTGACATGCCTTCAAAAAATCATATCCGCAGATCGAACGATCACTTTCATTTCTGATAGGGGTAAGGGATTGGTGTCAGCTGTCCCTGGAGTCTTCCCTGCATCGCATCATTCCTATTGTCTGCGACACTTGAAGATGAATTTTAGAGAAGCTATCGCTGGTAAGTTTAGTATAACCATTCAAAAAAAAATTGTTACAACTTTTAGATGCTGCAGTTTATGGACTCAGGATAGATGACTACACAAGGTCCCTAGCACACATGCGTAAATACTCTGAACAAGCAGTGAAGTGGGTTGAGAACTCCGATCCAAATCATTGGGCTAATGCATTGTTTTCAGAAGAAAGATACGATGAAATGCACTCCAACTGTGCCGAGGCATCCAAAATGGCATTTTCAACCTTTAAAGCATGAACCTCTATCTCCAGCCTCTTACATCTTTTCATCGATCTCATCTGTTGATATTGTCTAATGAGTGGGAGCTTCCTCTTCTTTGAACCAATGGACACATGATGTTTCAAACTCTTCTTGGGTTCAAAGGGGGCAGGTTGTTCCTCATCATTCTTATCACCCTTCAAGTAATGCAATGGAATGTTCTTTTGCTTGATTTCTTTCTTAGGGCCTCCAAAAAAGGAGCCACCTTTCACCATCATCAGTAGTAAGGCTTCTGACAACCTAAAATTAATAAAAATTATACATTTAATAGTGTACTAGAAGCTTTAACAGTGTACTATATAGATTTAATACAATTGAGTTTGTAAACTTAAATTAAATGACATATACCTCATCTGCTCTCACAAAGAGGTTCACATTCTTCTCACTCCTTCTCTTCATCTTCAGAACCCACTTAAACAATCATGGGGACACGTGATGTCCCACGGATTTCCACAGATCTCCTTTAACATGCTCGTAAAACCAGGCCTATATAAAAATTTATCCATTAATATACGAAGCAATATAACAAACAACTATATATAATAATGAAGATAAAGATAAACTTACACATAAAACGGCCGTGCATCCAAACAAGTACTCGATTGAACTTTTCTGGTATTTGCCCTCATTGCGACTCTTAACGTTTGGCTGCACCTTCCTCAGTGATTCCATCAACTAATCTCTGATGGAAACAGCTCATGCATACCTCCATGTGTCCCTCCAAATCATCAAAATGTGATAGGAGGGGTAGTGGACAATTGTGGTGGCCGACTGAAAATAAGAAACTAACAAACATGAAAGCGATCCACAATCGAACAAAATCTTTTACGTCATCTTCGTCATCTGACTTCACCAAGTCCACCATCTTCACCTTCAAGGCTTCCCTTGTCACGTAAGTATCATTGCTGAAATACTTCTTCTTCAGCATGTAATTCATTGACTTTTGATTCTGTGATTGCCCTCTCCCCAAAGGCAGGCAAGCCTATGATGAGGGCAACATCCTCAGCTGTAAACGATAATCGTCTTCCACCAATCTTAAAAATATCTTCATCAAGACTGTAGTTAATAACAAGTGTGTCAAGTAACTCTAATTCAAATCATATCTTGGGGATGTCCACTAAGATGTAGAATGATGTCTTTTTCGAACGATTGCGATGACATTCCCTGAAGTCTATCTCATCCATCGTCTTCCTATAATAAATAGGAAAACAACGATGCTGAACTAACAAAGATTTGGGAATGAAAGACAAATAGATTGTTCCTGTAAACATGGAATGATAGGACAAGCATAAGTTACTGAGATGAATTATAACATATGACAAACATAAGTTATTGAGTACTAACAATGTGCTCATCAATTATAAAACTATACTTCTCAAATCTAAAAGTGTAACCATACCATATAACAATGTACTAATAATTAAATATCTTTTAAATGCCATACAACTATTTAGATTTATATCATGCTATTCGTTCAACAAGTTGTACCCATCATAAAGATTAATAGTGCACCCACATTATATTAAAATGTGCATAGCATATAACAACATACATTTCAATCAACCAATAAGTATGACACATAGAATTGTTTACCTCGACTTTCTTTTAAACAAACATTGGACTTCTTCACTGATTCTTTTGTAACTTTTTTCTTAGGAGGGGGTTTTGTTGATTCCTTGGGAGCTTTGGGGGATGGCTTAGACAGGGCTTTTGTAGATGACTTCTGAGTAGGGGATTTGGTGGAAGGCTTGGCAAGGGCTTTTTTGGACGGCTTTGAAGCGGGAGATTTGGTGGAAGGCTTGGAAGGAGCTATTTTGGAAGGCTTTGATGCGGGGGATTTGGTGGAAGACTTGGAAGGAGTTCGTGATCTAGTAGAAGGTCTCAAAAAACTTTTACGGATGGCTTTTTAGCAGAGCATTTGGTGGAAGGCTTGGCATGACCCTTTGTCAATGGCTTTTTAGCAGAGCATTTAGTGAAAGGCTTGGTATGACCTTTTGTCGATGATTTTTCAGTAGGGGATTCGGTAGATGACTTTTCAGTTGGCATTTCAGAGGATGACTTTTCAGTAGGGGTTTGAGATAATTGCTCTTTAGTAGGGGGTTTGGTGGATGGCTCTTTAGTAGGGGTTCGGTGGATGGCCTAGGAGGAGCTTTTGTGGATGAGTTTTGTACAGGGGATTCAGTGGATGGGTTTGGAGGAGCTTCTGTGGATGGCTCTTCATTAGGGGGTTCGGTGGATGGCCTGAGAGAAGCTTTTGTGGATGAGTTTTGTACAGGGGATTCAGTGGATGGGTTTGAAAGAGCTTTTGTGGATGAGTTTGAAGGAGCTTCTGTGGGTGGGTTTTTAGTAGGAGATTCTGTATTGAACCTCAGACTTTTTTGTGGTGTCAAACCCTTTTTTCGAACCATTTTTAAAATCCTATACAGTGTGCAACAACATAAACAATATAAATTAAAAGGTAACAAACATGTAAACCATAAAATGTAAATGGCAAACCAAAATAACATGTAAATCTTTGGAATTGGCATTAAATTGATATAGTAAATTTACTTCGACACATGCTATCATTAGTTTAACAATGTACTCAAAATATTTACTAGTGTACTATTATGTTTAATAATGTACTGTGAAGACATTACAGCGTACTAATGACACAACCACTTGTGCATAGCATAAGCAGCAAATCCACCCAAGGCTTGTGCATAGTAACGATATGTCTTCTTTGGAAAAGAATTGTAGATAATATAATTTATATCATGCATTTGCATAGCATAATCAGAAAAATCAACCCAAGACATGTGCATTAGATATATTTATTGTTTATTAAAGCATAAATTAGGTCATATACAAAGAAGATAACAATGTACTAGTTTATATTTACAAAGTACCCATATTTGAAACCCATATCAGCAGATCCTCTAAAATATGGACAACCTTTTTTCAATCAGGTGATGAAAGGGTTCAGTTTGACGTACTTTATGCAGGAAGTATCGATTGAGCCCGGTGAATGACCTCGCGGCTGCGGAGGATCGCCGAGGGCTTCTCAATTCATTGATGTTGTAGTCGATGCACGGTTCCTTCGATGGGGGGAGGCTGATTAGATGATTTCGTGAGGATTTTTTGAGGGTTTCGTGAGGTTCAGTTAGGGTTTCAGAGGAAAAACGAGGGGTTTCGAGGAGAGGGAGGGTTTTGGGTGGGAGTTTCGGGAGAGAGAGAGAGGGAGATTAAAGGTCAGGGGTTGGGATGACATTTCATAAGGGGGCTAAAACAGCAGTGGATGGAATGGACCTACAAATAATAGATTTTAGGTTTTAGGATCTACAAAAACTAAAAAGACTCTAGGGACCTAAAAATAATGAGGGAGAGGCTAGGAGTACCTCTAATTAATTTTTCCTTTTTTTTTTATGAAAAAGTTTTTAAAATGTTAAGGGAAAATGACAAAAAAAAAATCTCCTAAGAAAATACCAAAATCAGCTACTTTTTAAAATTATTATATACCTAAAAAAGTCTCATTTCATAATTTTGGAAACATAAAAGATTAATCTACCCTTATTTAATTAGATCCCTAACATCTACTCTAACCTTTAGTATGTTATTCCACACTAAAAATATATATATTTCCTACAAAACAACAATTTCTCTCTATATGACCTAGATCAATCCCTTTAGATGGTTTGTTATTATATATCATATTGTGTGTTTCTTATATATATATCTTACATAATGTTGTTTATTATTTTTTATTATGTATAATCTTAATATGTAATTAAATGAAAAATGACCAAAAAGATCTAAAAGTTATCAGCCATTTTTTAAAATTATACCTAAAAAAAATCTCATTTCACTATTTTGGAAATATAAAAGACTAATCTACCCTTATGTAATTAAATTCTTAACATCCTCTAACCTTCTTAGATTATTCTACGTCAAAAACCTATTTTTCATACAAAATAACAATCTCTTTATACATGACCAAAATCAATTCTCTTAGAGGTTTTGCTATTATATATCATATTGTGTTTCTTATATATATCTTACATAATGTTGTTTATCATTTTTCATTGTGTATAATCATAATAAATAATATCTAAATTTGTGTTGTGCCTCAGTGCAACATATAATATTTTAATATTCTAAATCCATATTTACATTTTTTTCCTATACACATTTTTATGACATTATTAATACAAATCTATTTAAAAAAAAACATCAACGTTTATTGGAGTTTATTATAAAAAAACTCAAATTATATTGATACATATTTCACAAAATCCACCTAACCACAAAAAATTTAGATTAAAAAAAGTTGATCTATATGAAAATGTGTGAAATACACTAACAAAATTAAGAGGGTAAAATATATTAACAAAGTTAAGATGATATAAAATATATTAAGGATCTAATTGCATAAGGGTAAATTGGTCTTTTGCGTTTTCAAAATTGTAAAATAAGACTTTTTTAGGTATAATTTTAAAATGTGGATGATTTGTGTATTTTTAACTTTTAAAAGATTTGTTTGATCATTTTCCCAAATGTTAAACTAATCTATATTACAGTTTAAAATATAATTTATCTATGTGTTTTATTTTCTTAAAATTTTATATTAAGCTAATAAGATATGTATTTTACTATTTTTTTCTTAAATATGAAAAAATAAAATGCTTAAGTGAATTGAATAATATTATTTATACAAAATATGAAATTTTTTTAATATGATAATACCTTATTATAAAAGGGAACAAATGAGTTATATAAAACTAAATTTATGACGGTAAAAATGATTAAGAGAATGAAACAAACCTGAGCCAAATATAATAATATATATATTCACACATTATTAATAGGATCCAACTGTAAGATTTACTTACCACCTTCTCCGTGTCAGAGATACCTTCAATATTGCAAAGAAAAAAAAGAAGAAGAACAAACCCTAGATTTCGAGCTTAAAAGATGGACGATTCATGGCGCATCAGGCCGATCCACGGCACCAACATCTGCCCGACCTGCTACACCTCCCACTACCCCTTCTGCCCCCCTCCGCCGCTCCCCCCCTTCGATCCCCACCTCCCCCCCCACCCGCCGCCTCCAATGCCACCGCCCCACCCTCCCCTCTCCTCCCACCACCGTCCATACTACGTACCTCCGACACCGTGGACCGTCGATCGGACGGCGGAGAGGCCGCCCCCGCCACCGCCCTTCCCCTATCACCACCACCCCCCGAGCGGGTTCTTCCACGATCGGGACCCGATCGAGAGAGATGGATTCAATAAGCGAATGAGAGTCGCGTCGGTCGAGGACGAGCGGAGGCTGAGCCTGATCCGCGATTTCGGCGGTGAAATGCGATCCGATGGTGGGAATCCCTATTGGCAGGCGCCGCCTTTGCAGGGTTTTCAGGAGCAGAGACGAATTCAAAGTGATCCTTTGGAACCCAATGGATGGTACGGGATGAGACCTGTTGAAGTGAAGCCTCCCGCACCACCTCTGCCTCCACCTCCGCCTCCTCCCCCACCGGAGGATACGCAAAAGCCCGTAGAGGTGCCGCTCTTTCCGGTGATTGAACGGTCGGATGCGGTGAATGTAAACAATCAAAGAGGATATTCGATGCCGAGTGAGGTGCATCCTTCACAGATGCACAATGGACCTTCCCTTTTACCTCCTTTGCCAACCAAACCCCCTATGGTTGCCCCTCACGAGTCGCCCATGTCGCACTTGCATCCACGGGTCATGCCCTCAGTTTCCAGGCCAATTCAGCATGGGGGAACTCAAGCCTTCTCGGGAGCACGGCCCCACATGTATGGATCGTCTGGTGAGGTGCGCATTACCTTTTTCTTTGTGCGTTTGAAAGGAAGGTAGGAACTTCATTTGTAATACGATGTCCCTATAACAAATTAATGCAGAAAAAAAGATGAAAAGAGAACATCCGATATGAAAACCAAAAGATAAGGAGCTTTAAAGGAGGACACCCTTCCCTTCCCTAGGCCACCCACCCAAGAGGGCTTTCGTATACTAGTGATTTCTTTCAATAAGTGCCAACACTGAAGTTTGAAAGGGAAGCCATAATTGCCTCCCAAATATATAATAATATGTGCCAAATCCCAAGCTCTAAGGTGACTGTTACTGTTACCTTGTGTAGAAACTTCTTTGAACAATATGCATGGTGCTTTCATCAGCTGGATCACACACTGCTTTCGATGCATGTCTTTCCCATAAGAACCTGTTTGTGAGTAAATCAATTTCAATGGAAATCAATTACAAAAATTGATTTTTGGAAAAGCTCCTTTCCCTTTTTTTATATTTGATTTTGACAGCTTTATATAATATAAGCGTAAAAGTCTAAATTTTAAAACTATATAAGCGCGGGTTTTAAAAAGGGTTCTGTTAGAGCAAAATCACTAACATGGCTTAAGTGGCAGTGAATATGTGAGTCATGAGACCGGATCCGGTCAGTGTCGAGCTCGGTTAGTTCGGTCAGTACCGAACTGCACCACGTTTAAATCGAACTGCATCACTTATAAATCGAACTGCACAACAAATTGTTTGGTATATTTTTCACTCTCTTATTGGATACTGATGATACTTAGGAATTCATATTTTCTCCAATAGTTGATTGAATCCAATAAGAGAGTAAAAAATATATCCAACAATTGGTTGTGCAGTTCGATTTATAAGTGGTGCAGTTCGATTTGCACGTAGTGCAGTTCGGTACTGACCGAACTGACCAAAGTCGAACACTGACCGGATCTGGTCCCGTGAGTCATCTACTCCAGTGGGAATCCTACTGGAGGGAAAAGGCCTAAGTCACCTTCCCAAAGTGACTTTAAGAATGTGAATTAGGTAGATTAGGGGGGACAGGACAAAATATGGCCCTCTTTTGGGGTCAGTTTGATCAAATCATAGTTGTTGGGCGACGCCTAGGCGCCGCCTAGGCGACTAGGCGGTCCAGATGGACCTAGGCGACCGCCCGCTAGCATGTTGATTAAGCGGACGCCTAGGCCCGCCTACCCCTCTAAATCACGCCTAGCCCGCCTTAATCACGCCTAGCCCGCCCAATCCCTCGCCTAACCTTAAAAATAAAAGACAAAATAAAAAACACACGATCAAAAGATTGAAACATCACCTACCCTGCGGTCAACGGTGTAGCGAATTCTCCCAGTCCCAAGTGAGTCTCTATTGATTTTTTATCTCTCCCTCCTATCTCTCTTCAAAATTTCTGAACTCTTATCTCATTCTCCCTCAATCTCTTCCCCCCTTTTTTCCTTCTTTAATGCTACTAGGGTTAGATTATATTAGTTTTGTTGAAATGGACATGCACCAATAAATTACTTTCATATGTTCTTTATTTATAAATAACATTTCTTCATTTTAAGTAGTATTCTTGAAAAAATTAAAGAATGGATAAACAGATAAATAACTTTAATATAATTATTAATTTAAATAATAAAATCTTAATTAAGCGCCGCCTAGGCGCGCCTAGGCACGCCTAGGCGGCTAGGCGGTTGGCCACCGCCTAGGCTCGCCTAGCCGCCCAGACAACTATGGATCAAATAAGTGGGGTTTGGAAGTGTGAGTTCCCTATTATCAACCCACTTTGTATATTTAGATTGTTTAAATGACTCAGTAATCTGTAAGATTTTTTTTTGGCTAGTGTTTTTCGTCTCTTCACTATGTGGTTTTTCTTCCCCCATGATCCTATTGCTGTAGTTCATTATGAGAGTTCCTTATTTAACTTGTCATTTCAGGCTGGGATATTCGTGCAGCAACTGCAGCCTAAACCTTTGGATGACGGTCAACATTTTCGGTCAAGTGCTCAGTTGACCAGTAAATCAGTGGCCATTGATGCTGCTCGCTTATTTAGGCATCCTCATCGGGCTACTCGACCTGATCATTTAGTGATAATTCTCCGTGGACTTCCAGGTAGTTTTTTTTATATGTTATGTGTTTTTTTCCCTTTTTTGTTTTCATCCCTCTTGTTTAAAGCCTCTGTTCGTTATATTGCCTCTGGCATAAGCATCCATAGAAATCTTTGTTCATGGATCCCACCTTTAAAAATATGTTATCCAATCTAGTTGACCAAAAATTTCCGTACATAATTTTTTAATTATTCACCGAGTTTTGTCGCTATAGTTGTGCAACTATGAAATGCAGAGGTAAGTCCACTCTCGACTGTTGTAACATGATGTTCATATGATGTAAGTGCTACTTCATTTAGGTACACTTGGTTGTGTATATTTCTCAATTTATTCATTGAGATTCTTTAATGGGCGCTTGATTACAAAATTCACAACCAAATGCATTCAGGAGATCTGGTGTTGATATGTTAAAATTCAAGACCTACCACGTGCCACATTAGTACGACATCATATGGGTGTACTTTTTGCACTTTAAAACTAGTTTATTAACACTATTTTTGGATAGTAATTGCTTGATTATTAAGTTAATAGTCATGCACCAAGATTATGCGGCCCTTGCATTGATGTGGTATGTTGTGTCATGTGCCGTATCAATGTCTAGAGTCATGTTATCCTTGTACAACTTTGAGCACTTTATCGTTTTTAGTGCATGGATTGGGATTTGAGTCTTAGGGCGAACCATTGTAAGTACCGCCTGAGAGGGTTTTACTTTGCTTTCTATCCTTTTACCTTAACCTTTTTGTATGGACATAGGAGATCCCTTGTCCCGTTTTCTTTGTATGGGGGCATCATCTTTATAATATTCCAAGTAAAAAAAATCATTCCTCTAAATAATGGTTGGTGTGATTGTGCTGTCTGTTTTTATGATTGAATTATGAAGGTAAATATGATTATTTAGGTGATTGTTAGTGATTTAAAACTACTTTTCAAGTTTCGCTTATCACTTGCTTTTTAGCTGTGTTTTACCACACATAACACCTAAACTTTAGCACTGCATTTCATTGTTTAAAGTTCAGCAGTATGTCTGATTTTTCTAGTTGCCAAATACTAATTAAAAGCTTATAGATAAATATAGGAAATTAAAGTATATCGAAACTTTTTCTTTTTAACTGGTGGCACTATGTTTTTTTAAAAGAAATTTAGTTGTTGCCATAGTTTGAAATGTGGCCGCACGTACCGGTACGTGCGGCCGCACATGCTGATGTGAACGGACTTCGAACGGTAAGAGGGCGTTCGAAGTTCAGTTCGAACGGACTTCGAACGATAAAACCTACATCTGAGTTCGAACGCAATTCGAACGGTAAGAGACCGTTCGAACGGTTACCTTACCCTATGTGTGACCGCATGTTTGGTACATGCGGCCGCATATGCCATGTGTGGACCCCACCGCACATGCGGTCCGCACATGGTTTTGAACTATGGTTGTTGCCATCTAGTTTGTCTGGTGGATGATTAAATTGATACATTTATCACTATTTAACTACGAATCTATATGTAGAGTATTGCAGTTTATGTAGCTTATAGGTTTGATACTTTGATGCTGATGCACTTTTAGGCAGTGGGAAGAGCTATCTTGCAAAAACATTACGTGACCTTGAGGTTGACAGTGGTGGTAATGCACCTAGAATCCATTCGATGGATGATTATTTCATGACTGAAATTGAAAAGGTGAGAAAGTTGCTTCTGACTTTAGTTAAGTGTATAGAATATTTTTCCTCTGTCGGTTCCTTCATTGTTTTTCTCACCAATTGGTCCTTTGCCACAATTTGCATAAGCCTTTGTTCTTTTCTACAGAAAGTCGAGGAAAGTGAAGGTTCTAGATCTTCTGGTTCCATCAAAGGGAAAAGACAGATTACTAAGAAGGTTCTGGAGTACTGCTATGAACCTGAAATGGAGGAGGTAATTTTTTTGGCTCCCCCAAAAATTTATCCATGTTCTTGAGTCTCATCAATGTTTAATAATTTAGATTGACGCACAGCAGAATATTTTGAAAAGTCACATATAAGATTATGCATTACATAGTTTTTTTTAAAAGGGTCTTCAAAAAACTGATACACTATTGTTATAACAATTGAAAGTGTGGACTACCAATGATTGTACTGTGAATAAGGTCTTGTGATCTAGAAACATGTACCATTGCTGCACATGTTTGTTTTACAGAAGAGAATCAGTTATAGAACTCGTAAGGTGTATAAAAAAGAAAAAGTGGAGTGGAGATTTTGTTTCTGTACTAGATGGAACTGAAAAGCTGATTTTTGTCTTTTTCTTTATGTTAATAAGATGATAGATATTCTCTATCAAAGAAGTCATTGGAACAAATTAATGAGAATGCTTCATGTGGTTCACAGTTCTATGCTTGTGTGCTAGAGTGCTTTCCATTGTTCTATGCTTGACTATTATTTCAAGTTTGTGTATTGTGGTAACTTACTTTTTGAGTACCCATGAGATATTTTTTTTTTATGGCAGGCCTATCGGACAAGTATGCTAAGGGCATTCAAGAAGACCTTAGATGAAGGAATTTTCACCTTTATAATTGGTATGTGCTTAATTTAGGTTCTCGGGTATTCGTCTTGTTTTTTCTTCTTAAAGATTAAATCTTGAGCATAATTGATTAGACAGATTTTTTGATCCTGTAGTTTCCTTTGCCCTAATCCATGTTTTAGCCCTTTTGTTTCTTTCCTCCGTGTTGTGATATTTACGCTGGCAAGTTTCTGCTTGTGATTGTTCAGTTGTTTACTTGATGTTTTGCAATGCTCTTAATAAATGAGGACATTGTGCCTGTCAAAGGATACCTTTCTTGCTGTCAGTTCCTGTTAGTGGATCCAATCTTACAGTTCAGGAAATGTTTTGGCATTGGAAGTTCTCATGTTTCTTCTAGTATCTTCCATTTTAAGAGGAACTTGACAGACTTTTAATTTCCTGAAAATTATTTAAATTTGAGTTGCCCTAGAAGAACCAATAGGGGCCTTGAAATTGTTCCAGCTCTGTATGTTGTTGGAGGAGGTCAGTGTTTAGCGTAACTATTAAATAAGCAGCGGAATGCAGTGCTATCCAGTGTACACTGCCTTCATATCACTGACCACTGTTGCAGTATTGTTCGGCAACTAACCCATTTGTTGCTGGTATATGTGCCTCGTTTTAGTGGATGACCGCAATCTGCGGGTAGCCGATTTTGCTCAGTTTTGGGCAACTGCAAAGGTATAATCTCATCCCTTCTTCTGCAATATCTGTGAGATTTTCTCCTCTAATGCCCTGAGAAGTTTCTGAAAATCTATAGGTTTAATTAGTAAAACTTTTATATGTGTATCATTCTGTCTCTTCTTTGATACCGTATTCCTTTCTGGTTTATTGAATTTTATTTCTCTCTCTTAGTCTCACTGGTGTCTTCTGAGACTCTATTTCACATTAGTGATCTAGGAGATGAGGATGTACTGCCACGAATGCAGATGTCTGTTTTCTACTTCCATGATATTAGGGTTGATGCGACATGGTGGTTTTATCTGACATATTTTTTTAATAAGAGCATAAATATACCTTGTTGTTAGGGATTGTGAAGTGAGTGTGTGCATATGCGAGGATTATATAAATGATTCATGTTGGGATTCAGCCTTTGACAATTTCCTTAATGGTTGATTACCAGATTATTTGGGAAGCATGAGTATCAAAACCACTGCCTTGTCAATGGTAGATTCAGTCATTACATACACCTAATGTAGAGTCCTAGTGCCTTCTCATTTAGGATCAGAAGTAATATATATTGCTGATGGACTTTAGTTCTATGCATTTAATGTTCATGCCACTATGTTCAGATTTTCCCTATTATTTTTGCTCCTGTTTGTTTCATGTTTAATTATAGGTTTATAGAATGGTCATAGATGTCATTTTACCTGCAGTGGGTATCTAAATGAATGATACTTTGTGCCAGTAAAGTAACTGTTTGAATTGTTTTGTTCTCTTGTATTGTGAGTTTTAAGCATGAGTGATTATTTTGATACATGCAGTAATTCTTGGGAATCTAGAATTAGCTATGAAGTTTTAAATTTCCAGAGTTCCACTATCTTTTTGGGGAGATGATGATTCCCGACTATATTCAGTCAATTTTTCTTCCTTTGTTATTTCAGCTTATTTTCTCTTTTGTAAGCCCAGTTATTTCAGTTTTATCCTAAACTCATTACTGTTTTACATTTGGCAATAGCCAAGAGTTATAAGCTGTTGCTGTTGTATCACTTCTTATTCATATGTATGCCTAAGCCACTCTACACAGTCTACCCAGTGCATCAATATATATTGTTATGTTGTGTGCAATTCAGGCAATTGAGTTTCCATGCATGCCTTAATTCTTTCTAAATATGTTAAAGAGCTGATTTACTATTATTTTCTTTTTTTTTGGTTCATCCTTTGTAATTGTACCTAATCTTTTCTTTTTTTTGTGATAGAGGTCGGGTTATGAAGTGTACTTGCTTGAGGCTGCATACAAGGACCCCACAGTGAGCTTCTATTTGTTTATTCTCTCTAATTATGCAAACTGAAAATTTTCTTTAGTTATTATAGATTTTGTCACCATCTTTTTCTATGGTTTCTTGGAGAGGAATCTGTCAGTTTTATACTTAAAATTTGTTAAGCATTGGGATGATATCTCAATCGGATATTGAAATTTTTTAGTATGACATCCACTGTTATGCCATGTTTCTTCCTTGTCAAGTTTTCTTTTAAGATTTGCATGGATATAAATTTTACTCTTTCTAACATACTGTTTTATACATGTCAGCTCATACAAAGAACATCTTATGTTTTTGCTTTCGTAATATTAATATATTTTTTTCTGCCCTGGAGTGATCTTCTAGGGATTCTATATTCACAAATGAAGTGATGTGCAAACTTATTGTAGAAGTTAGGTTTATATTTTGGAAGAATGTAAAGATTAGTTTTTTTGAAAAAAATGCAATGTTCTTTAGGCTAATAAAAGAGAAGTTAGTTTAATTAATTATATTTAACATTTTTTTTACTTTTGGAAAGCCCTGAGCTTGACCCTAACGTGGCCTGTTTCTTTAGGGCCCGGGCTTAGGTGTTGTTATTTACAGACCTGCCTGGGCCAAGGCAAGGCTAACACCTGCCCTTCCTAAATATGGCTAGGCTTAGAACTAGACCAGGTCCTAGCCCTAGCCATGTTTGCCCTTTTTCTCGTCATTAGCAAAGTCTACATCACCTGTTCAACCCTTCCTTTGCTCTTCAAATCCTCCTTTGGATCTTTGTATATCTAAGAATTTTCAACCCAATGAATGACTCCAGTTCACGTCAGAAAGTAATCATTTTGATTCTTTTATGGGTAACCAATTAGAAGGTGAATATTGGGGATGCCTATATGTTTACACTAGTGCCATTTCTCTATTATAGCACAATATAAATAAGGGATTTTTAGTTTTAAGTCCCCGTAAACTATCGAATTTAGCGATCGATCCCTCACTTCTTCATATTTTGCATTTAGTCCCTACATTTAAATGATAATTTAGGAATAAGTCCATGGGAGGGACTTATTCCTAAATTATTAAGTTTGTTTTTTAGTCCCTGGGAGGGATCTATTCCTAAATTATCATTTAAATGTAGGGACTAAAAACAAAATATGAAGAAGTGAGGGATCGATCGCTAAATTCGATAGTTTACGGGGACTTAAAACTAAAAATCCCAAATAAATAATGTTGGAGGTGCAATGCCATTTCTGTGTCTTTGTTACATTGGGTGAAATTGTGCAACCAGAGCAGGAAACTGGTTTATATGTTGATTTGAAAAGTGAGTTTTCGCAGGATAGTGCAACACATGTATGTGATGTGTTGACTCCCTGATCTGGTGTCATAGAGACCTTTGGCGTTGATTTATGTTCTTTCTGATAACTTATTGGCCTGCAAACCTGGAATAGCTCATTTGCATTGTTCTGTGGGTTTAGTGTACTGATATCATTATGGAATTGCAGGGTTGTGCTGCTAGAAATGTGCATGGATTTACTTTGGATGACATACAGAAAATGGCAGACCAGTGGGAAGAAGCTCCATCTTTATACCTACAACTAGATGCCCAGGTTCGTCTTATTTTTCTGCCACGACATTGGAAAAAGAATATCCATTTCCCTTGCTTATACAATGGACTCTTTTTTTGTGGCAAAGTTGATTCTCTAAGCATTTCATTATGCTACTTCCATAATAAATCTCTTTGCAGTCATTATTCCATGGAGATAATCTGAAAGAGCACAGTATTCAAGAGGTAAACCATTTATTTAGAACTTAGCTTTGCATTTTTCTTTCGATATAATAGAAGTGCTGATAACTCTTTACAAGAGCTGTATATATATATATTTATTTGTAGATTATTCCAGTGGGTCCTTGAATTTCTCTTTTGTATAATAGTTCTGGATTGGGTTCAAGCACATGCCCAATGTTCGATAAGAAGTTATGCAATCAGGTGGTCTTCATCAGTTTGGATGCACTCATAATCACTTATGTAAAAAGCTGCTGTTTGTGGCTAGGAGCTTTCCGTAGAATCCAGCACTTCTTTTGCTACAGAATATATGTATATGTATACAATGGGAACTTCAATTTGCATGCAATCCATGCATTCCTTGAGAGTCCCCATCAGGAGTTTGCTGATCAACAGTCAATTGTTTTGGAACAGTTATGATATTCTGTCATTAACCTTGCATTCTGCCGCTTCACAAATAGAACTCTACATAAAAGGTCCCTGTTATTTGCCAAAAAAGAAATTCCTAATAGTATTATATCATATATAAGATCCCCATTTTTTTGTGATTGCCTGCTTCTCATGTGTGATCCCCTATTCCTAAGTCGGTTTTTCGTAGCTGTCGATATGTGATGCTACACTGGAATGATGTAGAGTTCATTGCATACTTATCAGAGAAAACATCTGGGAAAAGAATATTCCAGGAAGGCTATATATAATATTTTCTGAAACTACAAAGAATATGATTTGTTATTAGAATTATTCTAAGAGAACGCAACGTCATAACAGTTTAATTACTTGGTTTATGAAATTATTTCCTAGGAGGGTAGAAGCAAAGTTAAATAATGGTTTCTTCATCCTTGCATATTATGTTAGTTGACCAAGCACATTTATTGTTCTAGGCTTCTAGCCATTTTCAACAATTGCCGACTTTCTCTATTTATTTATTTTTATTGAATTTTGTTGCATGGTTTGAAGCCAGTGATATTCCGATTTCTTGTATAGTGTACTAGAAGAAATTGATTTATAGTCCACGAGTTATTATTATATATTAGAAGTCTTCTAATTAGTATTTAGGTAGTTAATAGATCAATGGGCTGGTGAAACTTTGGTGTTGGGGCAAGTCAAGCTTTAATTAGCTGATTAACTACCCGTCTCTGAAAAGGAGGTAAGGGGATCAAACCCCACCATGCTAAATGTGTTGGGAGTTACGATAATAATCGCACATGGGTCATTAATATGGTTGGGTCAAGAAATACCGAAGGCGAAGGGATTGTTGGCTTAGATAGTCATGTTGAAGATTTAACAATAACCCCAGGAGACTCGATTTTTGACATAGATTGAAGGGAGGAATGGAGAGGCTATCATTGATTTGTTAGTAGCTTTGTATTTCTCTTTTGACAAAAGGTGGGTGCTCAGCAACTGTAATATTAATAATAGCAGCAGAAGGTTTGTAACTTGTTAGGGCATCTATTTGTGAATCACATTGGGTGCTGTCATCCTTTTTTTTGGTGTGTGAAAATTGTGAATTTGCATTAAATCAAGAATTCGAACTTTATGTTTTAGAAATGTAATAATTTGATGATTCTTTTTGCTTTTGTTAACAGGTTGACATGGATACAGAAGATGAGACCTCTGATGCAGGAATATATGGGTTTCAGGACACCAAAAATCTCCCCGTGACGAAGATGGGGAATTATTCACCTGATGGTATATAATCTTTCCTTAATTTCTTATGAAGTTGTTATTAATTCAGTGAATGTGGTAAATATTTGTTTTTTGAGTCTAGAATTTTTACATATATTTGTGTCACCCCATCTATTGGAGGTAAAGATTGTGATTCTGATTTCTGTTGTTAATGTTCTTATGCTTGGGTGCTCATACTTGTATTCAGAAATTTTTATGATAAATATTGACAGTAAGTCTGTACTTACGAAGCATATTTTGTACTATTACTGGATTTATAAGGCATCACCTTAGCACACTAAAAATATTGAAATTGTTTGTTGTTAATTCTTAATGTGATAAGGTTGTGTAAAATTTTTCATTCCATGTTATGATTTTCACTTACTTTAATCTCATTTAGGTTCTTCAAAAGCTGTAGAAAGATGGGATACTGTAGGAGAATACATGGCAGAAGTAAAAGAACTAGCTAGCAGTAAATGGTCAAAGGATGTGAATGAGGACATAGAGAAAACAGAAGATGCTAGAGGTCAGGTAAATGCCCTTTCTGGGTTGATTCAAGCATATGGCAAACGTCAGAAATCTGTTCATTGGGGTGATCAGGTATGTAATACATACTGTTTTAATTGCATATCTATGATACCATGTGAATTTGTTATTCTGCCAGGTATAAATAGTAGTGATTGTCAGTTAATAGAATGCTTAGCCAGTTTGTTATTTTGTGTCTAATCAGATGTAGGTGCAGTAAAAACAAGTTTATAAAATGCAAACTTGTCTACATGCTTCCTTTGTTTCTGTCTTACTCTTCTTATTTCCTAATGGATATGTACTCCATGGACCTTAATAAATTCATTGGTGGCACATAGTTCAACCGTTTCACAAAAAAAAAATGACTTGGTTATCCAAATGTTATATTGATATTTTGTTTTGTCTTCTTCATTCTAATAAAGTTTTCCGTGATAGCAAAGTTTGTAGGCTATTGGATATCCTTTTTTATTTATAAAGAACACCAAAGGAATCTGTATATTGCAAATCCCATTTGAAAAATATATTCTTACATTGTTGCTTTATAGATTTTCCTGTAGATTATTCAAATTGTCGACATGTATGAACATTTTTTAGCAGTGGAATTATTTTCTGCCTTTGTAATATGATCTTGGATTTTTTTTTTCTTCTGACAGCTTACCCTCTAATAATCAGCTGCTTAATTAATGTTCATTTACATTTGATTTTTTTTCTCTATATTTCTCTTTGCTGATGCTTAATCCACATTAATACCCTATTTCATGAACCACAGAGTTACTTTTAGGTTGGCATTGTATTACATTTTAATCACTAGTACTCTTTCAAATAATTCTTTGTAATTGGTTGATTTGTGACGTTTGAATTCCTTTTGCTATACATCCAATGGAGACTGGTCTCAAGGGTTTTGAAGTGCTTGTGTGTATTTCTATTAAGAATGTGGTGGTGAGGTTTGTTCAACTGATATGTATTGGCCATCCAATGATTATTATTCTGATAAGAAAATGATAAATGAAGGGCTGAGATATTTTGTATCATACTTGTCCACTTTAAAATTCTCAAAAATACTTCCATATGGAAAAAGGGAGAGTATACATCATGAATGCAGAGTGGATATTTCTTTCTGTGTAGTATAATGTTATTCTTCTGTCATTAAGAAATATAAGGCAAGGTAGTTTGTGATTGGTTAAATTGGTATATGCATCAGGAGGAAAGTTTCAACCAAAAATTGTAAAACTCGTAGCCATCGTTTGGGTGGCGACAGAAGCTATTCCAAGATAGATACTATTCTATTACTAAATAATGCATTTGCTATTTGGTAGTGTTTTTAGTTATTCTCGTTGGGAAATATAATAATGAAGTTTTTGTTGTTTGGTTGATACATTTGTGGATAGAGAGGTTAGTAAGATTTGATTAAAAAATTAAAAAATATAAAAAATGATTCAACATGTGGGCCACTTGATTTATAAGAGTGATGACGTGATTTGACATGTGGGCCTTTCTTATACCAGTTGAATAGATTGGGTGGAATAACTATATAACACAATTTTAGTGGTTCTGAAATACCAATACCAGCTTATTCCCACCTATTCTAGCATAGTTATACTCATTTATTCCTTGTAAAACATATTTTTGGACTTATTCACCCTTATTTCACTCTATTCCCCACCTATTCTGCTTTCCAAACAGGGGCATAGATTCTTCTTTTGTTCCACTTATTACAACGCAACATGCTTGGTATTAACTATTAACATTTTGCATCATTTTCGCTTGTCCATGCCCTAAATTCCAGAAATGCCATACCCATATGTGCCATATCACATCCTTATGTCCATATGTGGGCATCATTTGCTGAGACTGCATAGCGATAGTGGCTACTATCTAGTGTTGTGCCAGCAGAATTCTCTACTTGTCGCAAAGTATTCCAAACTTTTTTGAATGTTTGAAATGGTGCTCCGATTGGGCACCTCCTATACCTATCCCATTTGTCGAACTGTGCATAAGTACATTCAGAACTGGGATATACGTCTAGTTCCACATTCTTCATAATTTAAAAAGTTAATCCTAATTGTCTCACCAACTTTACACCCGACATAAATTTTGGCATTTATTTATCCAATGCCAGAATTCATCTATAAATATTAAATAGTTTCATTATCTCCATACTTTTATCATATTTATGTTATATGATTTATCATTATATGATTTACCAAATGGATCACTTGCCAAATCTGCTGTACACGAACTTTGTCATTTTGCTTGTGATTAGACCATTAATGTGCAATTTCTTTTTTTTTCTTCTTAAAATGGAAATTATTTTAAGGATATTTGGTTTTTCAGATGAATGATATATGGTTGTTGTGTGTACTGGTGGCCGCACTCCTATCGTTTTTTTTTGTCCAAATTTTTTCATTTGTACTAACTATATGTGGAGCGCTTAAAGTATATGAAACAGTGGCATTTTTCCTAGTGCTGGATCATAAACAATTACGTCTGTTCTTTATGCCCTAGAGTCCTTCACTTGTCTGTTCCAGGTCAAGAGAAGTGGCTTTTCAATAGGTGCTGCAAGGAAAACAAATTTTTCTTCTCTGATAATTGGACCAGGCTGTGGTTACAATTTGGTGAGTCACATACATTTCCTTGAATTCACATTCTTAAATCATCTACTCTTTACAATTGCCAATACCACTCATCTCAGACAATTAGATGAAACTCGAATTTCAATTTTCTGCACATAGAATCAGATACTTGCATATGCATCTAGATTATGAAGGGCTTCTAGTTACTGCCATGGTCACAAAGTCTTTCGAACTTTTCCCAATGTTTGGAAAAGCTCAGTGACTGGATACCTCCCCTACCTATCGGCTGAACACATTTTTGTTCATTGAACTGCATGTTTAGTACCTTCAAAATGTGGGTATCCATTTAGTTTGAATGATTTATCTCATTCTTCGTAAATTAAAAAGCTAATCCTAATTGTCCCATCACCTTTACACCTAACATTTTTTTTGCATAGATTTCTCATATTGATGATCAGAATATATCTAAAAAATAATTTAATTATCTCTGTTCACTTATCCTCTGATTTATGATATGTATGTACCATACCAAACAGAACCTCGACTGAATACAAGCCGTCACGTTGTGACTTGGGTTATTGTAGTGTGAAATGAAATACACAAATTTAATAAATACGATTTTTTATGGACATATATTGTTTAGGGAATAAGTATCTACTAGAAAATTTTGAGGATATTATGTACCCTGAGGTTTATTCCCTCCCCTTTTCGTTTTCACCTTTTGATTGGTCTTATGTTTCTGAAGGACTCCAACCCACTATCGGAGGAAGAAACAACAGCCGCTATTGAAAGGACTGTCACCGATCGGTCTGTATTTCTTGAGCATCGTCGTGCAGAACGTGAGTCCTTTCGTGCGGTGTTTGACAGAAGGCGGCAACGGATTGCTGGGCTTGATGCGGAGGATGAGTAGTTCAATTTCCTTTCCTTTGTTTTTTGTCAATACTTGTAACATGTATTATATTCTTTGTCTTGAATTCCATTATAGTTTTTGGGTAATTAGGTGCTGTTGTCATCTATGAATTCAGTGGATGTCATTGTTGAACCCTTTTATTTAATATGGAAAGGAAAGGATTACTGTAATTAGTTGTCACATTTTTTACTCATCCTACTATATATGAGGCAGTTTTTTTCTTCATCATCTTGTATGGATTCCAAAATTTGAGCCCAATTGAGATGCCCCATTATGTGTCATTACCTAATTGGTTTCATGTTTGATTTTTTTAAAAGGTAAAAGAGCAAAGACGATACTACCTTTCTTTTATATTTAAGTTTTTTATTCTACAAAACAATCCCTCATTAATTTGAGATTGTATAACCACCTCTAACATTCCCTTTTTAAAAAATTTCTTTTTTACCTTCATAAGTCATCCGTCACTTTAAAAATTCATTTTGGCCGACCTCCTCATCTCTGGCGACTGGCATCACCACTCTTGGATTGCTCTTATCGCTCTGCATCATATTAGATGTGGATCGGCTACCTTTTGAGTTATCCACCGACCTCTACCTTCTTCGACCTCTATCTCCATTTTTTTTCAGATACAATTACAGATATAGATGAATATATTATAATTTCATATACAAATGAGTGTATTAGTTTTTTCAGATACATATACAGATTTGGATACAGTTCTATATTAGTTTTTTCATATACATTTGTATCTAAAAAAATTTCAGATTCAAATTTCAAGATACAATATTAATCTGAAATTCATATGAAACAATTATAATCTACATGCTAATGAGATATTGCTTAGATGATTAATAAAAATCTTTAAATATACATGACAAAAACAATTAAAGATTATTCAGACACATATTAATCAAATCCATCAGAACAAACATAACAAATAGCAAATTGAGTTGGATAGAATCTGAATTAACAACTTTACATTAGATACAAAGTGTATATGGAATCTGAATGAGTTTAAAAATGTAACAATTATGGTTTACATACTAATGGGACATTGCATAGATGATTAATAAAAGTCTTAAACATAGATGATAAAAAACAATTAAATATTATTCAGATACACGTGTATCTCGAATATGAATTAACAATATTACATTAGATAAAAGTGTATCTTGAATCTGAATGAGTTGAATAATGATCGTGCATTGCTAAAAATATACTGAATGACTCAATATGCATAATTATATACATACACAACAACAAAAAACGATTATACAAATCGTACTTATTCAGATCTCAAAAATCGTACTAAATAATGATCATGCAAGGCTAAAAATCAAGATACAGTGGCCATGCATCTAAATTTAAATTAAATCCGATCTAAAAAATGTATATGATGATTCAAAGATGAATGCAAAATCAGAATAATATGTTTTATACAGATTGAAAAACATAACTTAAATGGATCGCCATTGTTTGCACCATGACGCAAATAAAAAAAAATTCACTCGAGTAATTAGAATATTTTCCTCCAATCCCCACCAAAATTGCATTCGATATTTGTTTTTGTTTTCACAAATCAATCTGAATAAAAAAATGTAAATCTTATTTTTGGCGTTCAATTGAATTGATTGCTTCAAAAAGAGAAAGAATATCACAAATCATAACCACCTCAAGATTTCAGGAATCGGTTATGGAAAAATCCTCTCCATTTAGATATGAAGGGTAAAATGAGTAATTCAATCTTGCTATCTCATGAGACTTGAGATGGGGTCTACTAATTGAGACCCAAAAATCATTATTATATTATTATTATTATTATCGTGTTTAAGTCAGGCAATTGTGGAGGAGCTCTTATTCTTTGAGCTTAAAGTGGCTCTTTGGTGTCGGAACTAGAATTGGAATGGGGTTTGTTCCAGTTCCTAATTAATGTTTGGATGAAATTAGAGACTTGAGCCTGATAGAGTCCCACCTGGATATGGATGAATTTTTCTAGATCTATCCATTTTTGTTAGAATATCTATTTTGTTATTAGTTTGTTATTTAGTATTCTTGATCCTACTTTGAAAAAATGTTTTGTTTTTCTATTTTGAAAGAAATTGAAGAACTTGAGATCCATTGTCTGGTTTGAATCACGTGTCTACGCACACCATGACACGTTTCATGGGGATGGATGTATTGACTAATAATAAGAGCATCTCCAAAAACCTTCTTACACTATATTTCCCTTCATTTAGAGAGTCAAAGCCTTTAAAACCCAGCTTCAAAAACCTTCTTATACCTTGCCCTCACTACATTTTTTCCTAACACACTCCCTATATGGGTTCCGTACATCTAAAAAAGACTATATTGCCCCCATTCCCCTTGTTTCATTTTTTGTTTCTTTATGTGGACATATTGGGTATTTTTCTACATGAAATTTGTTCTATTCATTATTAATAATTAATTTTTATTCATTTTTCATGCTTTTAAAAATTTTAATTTACTTTTAATTAATTTTTATTTAAATAATTTTTATTCCAAATTAATATTTGATAAATTTTAGAATATGTTTTTATTCATTTGATATGTTGATATCTTGTCATTTATAAATATGAATTGGGGTAAATTTGTTATTTAGAATGAAGATAAGGTAAAAATGAAGAAGTTTTTGGAGTGATAAAATGAAAATGACTCCATACATGTCATATGGAGTCCTTTTTTCCTCCCGATGTAAATAAATAAGGAGGCGGCTTTTGGAGATGTTCTCATAACTTAATAAGCTTTACCTAACTTAAAAATTAAAAGCGTGTCAAATATAAACTGATCTTCACAATCTTGCAGATGATAGCAGGTAGCACCTATTGCATGGTATTGTTCAAAATAAATTGAAATTATGGATTTAATCAAATTTACATCACTAAATCAACATGTAATTAATTTTCTTTTTATTGATTACATTAAAAATAAGTACTGAATTTGGGGCTATTTTTAACTGAAAGCAGAGTGTATTCAGCACTTAAAAGTGTGTGGACCAAACACCAGCAAAGCGAATAAATACTGAATTTATCCCATTAATCAGAATAAGTGCTGAAAGACAGCCCAACCAAACACCACCTTAGAAAGACAATCCTTATTAGTTATGACTGAAAGACAAATAACTATGAAAACAAGTTTTTGGGAAGGCAACAAAGGCCCAAATGGTTTTTAGATAACCATAAGAAGTATCCAGGTTATGTTTGGAAACAAGTTTGGGGTGTTTTTGGATTTGCAGAATGTTGAGTTCCCCAAACGGCCAACCCCATTTTTAAATAAAAAAAAACTACAGCATAATTAAAAGTTGCATACACTTTTTTTTTAAAATACTACAAAGCTAGCTGTTTCATAATATGTGGAGATGTATCTTTATGTAAAAGTTTAAAACTTTTGAATATGGTTTTGGAAAGATTATGAGTTTGAACGTATGTAATTTCCTCAAACTTGTTTTCGAACATAAAAAAAAATACAGTTTAATTAAAAGTTGTAGACACATCTTTACAAATAAGTATTTAAAAACTAATTTTTTCATATTTTGGGAAGAGAGCTTCCTGTAAACTCAATTTTAAACTCAAAGAAAAGCTGATTCCCAAACCCACATACAAACGCCTTAATTTTTAAACCCAGCTTTTGGGAAAAACAAACACCCAACCTTGTTTTCAAACGTACCTTAATATAATCATAAAAGTATTTTTAAATAAAAATTTATTATAACTAATCTCATAAAAAATCTTGCCCCCTTTCATCATTATTATTAGAAATATAAATAATAACCCTTTTCAAAAAGCTAATAATTAAGGAAGTCCAGCTCCTTAAATATAAATTTAATTCTTGTTATAAAAAAAACACCAAAACCTCGCACACAAAGAAGTCGCTTTTTCCCTCCTAATCACCGTCACATTCTGATCGAACGGCACTCATCCCATCTGCTTAAGCAATATATAAAAAGGTCCACCAGATCAGCGTCTGTCAAGTATTGCGATACATCAAACTCGTTGAACACGTCCACCGCTATTGCAGCGAACCCTCTATTTCTAAACCCTCTCTCACAACTCTCTCTCTCTCTCTGTCGCTCTCTCTGTGCGTTCGATTTTCTCGTATTGTGTTTGAGCAGTCGAGCGGGGGAATGACGGACGGTCATCTCTTCGGCAACATCCTCCTCGGAGGCCGAGGCGGGACGGTACTCTCTCTCTCTCGCTCTCTCTCTCTCTGGCCTCGAAGTTTGATCGATGTTGTGACTTTTTAGGGTTTTTGTGTTTTAGGATTTCATGCTTTCTCGTGATTGAAATCTGGCGTTTTCGGGAAAAAAATTGTTCTTATTGGTTTCGGAAAACAATTCGGTTTTGGGGTTTTTTTTAAGGGGGATGATGTTTGAGGGGATTTTTTTTACGGTATGTTTTGGGTGTATTGTTTTTAGGGTATCTTGTTGTGCGATTTTAAACACCATTTTTTGATAAAAAAATGAAGTGAAGATAAATGCAAAAAAAAAAAAAAATCAATTTTGTTTATGAAGATGAAAATCAGGATAAAGTAGTTGAAGTGTTTGAAAAATTTCTATTCTCCAGAAATTTTATATAATACTTAACCATAGGTATTTCAGTTTTTTTAAACTAGTAATTCATCATATTAGGGTTTCTCTGTCTCTCTGTGTGTGTGTGTGTCTATAATTGATTAACACTAGGGTTTTATATGCAAAAACCAACACATTTTGATAGTGATGATGGGGGTGTATGTGTTTCTATATTGGAATGCTAAGGTTTTTTTTATGCAAAAAGCAACATAAATTGCTTTTTTTTCCTTATGAGGATGATGATGGGGGGGGGGGGGGGGGTGTTGTATGTGTGTTTTTGTGTGTCTATAATGGCTAGAGCTTTCTACGCAACAAGCAACACAAACAGTATTGATGTTGATTAGGTTTATCAAACTTATTTCACAGATAGTCTCGTCATAATTTTGTTTGTTCATGTCTGTGAAAATTTTCAGAATCCGGGACAGCTTAGGGTTTACTCAGGAGGTATTGTTTGGAAGAAACAGGGAGGTGGGAAGGTTGTTGAAGTTGATAAGTCCGATATCTTAAGCCTTTCCTGGTTGAGGCTCCCCAGGAGCTTCCAGCTCGGAGTCAAAGCCAAGGATGGGTTGTTTTACAAATTCACCGGCTTTCGGGAGCAGGTTTGTCTTTCTTTTGTATTTTTTCTGAATATGGGTGGGCCATCAAGCACAGACAACTTGACAGTAAAACAGAAGCTCCAAACTACAAAATGGAAGTTTTTAAATTTAATCTGGCTGAGGGGTGTCTAGTTACTGATTCATTAATATTTGTTATATAGGATGTCAATAGTTTGACAAGCTTTTTTCAAAGAAACCTTGGAATTACACCAGAGGAAAAGCAGCTTTCCATCAGCGGACATAACTGGGGTGATGTTGAGTTAGATGGTCAGTAGTCTGGTGGATTATCTTCTTTTCTTTTTTGATTCTGATACTGGTGAGGTTTATCTTAACCTTGCTGTTGCTCTGCAGGGAACACACTGACATTTTTAGTGGAATCAAAGCAAGCGTTTGAAATATCTTTGGCAGATGTCTCACAAGCACAATTGCAAGGAAAAAATGATGTCGTTTTGCAGTTCCATGTTGATGACACTACTGGAGCCAATGAGGTTTTGTTTCATTTCCATATTGGGTGTTTGTATTATTGCTGATCAAGTGTATAGTCTGAGAGGATGTCCAATATTTCCTCTTCAGTGTTCATCTTCTAACTACTTCCCTTTATTTTTGTTCCAGAAAGATTCATTGATGGAGTTAACTTTTCACATACCAAACTCCAACACACAGTTTGTTGGTGATGAATCTCGCCCGCCTGCTCAGGTGATTTTATCCATCTTTACTTCCAGTCCAGAGTGGTTAAGAAAAGCTCTAAACTGAGACTTCAAAATGGAGGCTGTAACCTTGTACGGCGTGTGTCGGATATTGACACTCGCCTAATACACACTTGACGTGTGGGTTGCTGCATGTGTCCTGATAAAAAACATAAAAAAAGGAAAATAAAAAAATAAAAATCTAAACATGACATGGCACACAGACTCATCCCAACACAGCGGGGACCGGACTTGGCCCAATTAGAACTTGTTTTTATCAAATATGGTTTTAGGGTTGAGTTTTTTATGAAGTCATTTAGTGATTTTTGTATCCTGCACTAATGGTAGCATATTCGTCACCTGCTGTTTGAACATTCTTACAAAATTCTTGAAAAAACTAGGTGAAATTTCAATGTATATTCAAATGAGTCAAGTTTATGAATAATGAAAAATTGTCACTGAAGCTGACTGTTTGCTGTCTGTCTGAGGTTTCCCGAACATTTTGGTTTTGCAAATCCTGAATTGTTCAAGTGTTTTGGCAGGCCGTTCTAAAATTAATAAAAAAAGGTCTCATGAATTCTTCTAGCATAAATCCTTGCATGATGCTTGGAAAATATTTTATCAAAGGTTTAAAACATTTTTCAATGAGTTACAACTCAAGGTAGCTATTGATATTTAAGCTAAAAAAAAAAGTACGTCTTCTAATCTTCTGTTGATTTTCGTTATTAGACGAATTACGTGTTAGTGACATTTCGTTTTGATTCCAGATTAAGCCAGTACTAATAATATATGGACTAACGCCTAGCCTCTCGCTTTTGGGGAACCAAAAAAAGAAAAGTGGATAAAAAATGGAGGAAAAGACAGTGGATGGTGAATATAACGATGCGGTGTTGAAAGTTGAGAGAGGTTGATGCTTACATCTTAATGAATTATATATCTACTTAAGTTTTTGGACTCCTTTTTCTCTTTTTTCATATGGTTACATTATTTTTTTAATTATTCCTGTTTTATTATCATCTTGGTGTCCTGTTTGATTTGAAACTTTGCCACATCTCAATGTCCTGTGTCCATGTCAGTCCTGCATGGGGATTAAGTTTTGGTGTTGATGCCATCAGTGATTGTAAATTCACTATTTTTTTCAGGTTTTCCATGATAAAATCGTTACTATGACTGATGTTGGCTCAACTGGAGAGGAACCTGTTGTTACTTTTGAGGGTATTGCTATCCTTACCCCCAGGTATTTGACTGTAAATTTTTTTCTCCCATTGAACATTTATCTTTTTGGCAGAATCTAATACAATCTTTGGTGTGCAGAGGACGGTACAGTGTTGAGCTTCATCATCAATTCATGCGACTTCAAGGGCAGGCCAATGACTTCAAGATTCAATATAGCAGTGTAGTTCGCCTTTTTCTTCTCCCAAAGGTTTGAATATATCTGATCTGACATGAATTTTCTTTTCTGCTGTTGCTAATATATTGGCTAGTCTCAGGATGTGCAAATGATTCATGCATCTGTACTTTTTTCCATGGTTGTGCTGGGGGCGTATCAACTTAAACTGACTTTGGATGGTCTTTTTGCCTTTTGGTTCATGTAGTTTAATCAGCCCCATACCTTTGTTGTTGTGTCACTTGAGCCGCCCATTCGTAAAGGGCAAACTACATATCCTCACATAGTGATACAGGTATTTTTAGTTTTATTTTTTCTTGGTTCAAATTGGACTTTATGTTGGCTAAGTTTTATCTAACTCTGATACTTTGATTTTTTTTTTCTTGTGAAGTTTGAGACAGAATTTGTTGTTGAAAGCAATCTTTCATTGAGCGAAGAACAATTAAGTACCAAATACAAGGGTAAATTAGAAGCAGAATACAAGGTATATTACTGAGTTATTCTATTTTGAAGTTTATACTTGATTTAATACAAAATGCATTCCTTTACGATTGAATTGAATTTTTGTTCGAATTTTATCCTTGATTTAATTCATATGCATTTCTTTATGGTTAAATTGAACTTCGCCAATATTGGCTTTGTATTTTCTCTCAGAGCATGTTTTCTGGACCAAAGCTATTATATAGGTTGAGAAAAAAATAATAATAAAAGAAGAATGAAATGGGTGTTGATGTAAGCGTTAATGAAGTGGGAGCTTGCTGCGGCATATAGTATGCTCCTTAGTTTTGTAGCTAAAACTCAACAATGCATTAATCCTTAGTTTTGTGCCTTCTATAAAAATTTATATAGCTAAAACTAAATATTTCTATTAGATATAGTGAAACATGGGGAATCAGTCCATTCTGTTCTTCCTGTGCTTTAATGAGCTTCCCCTCCCTTTAAGGAGGGCGGGGTACGATTCTCAATGTCAAAATGTTGTGAGAAGTCTCCTTAAAAAATGCTTACATATTGGGGGGGGGGGGGAAATCTGTGTATTAGTTGTTTCCAGTGTTATGTTTTTTTTACATTATTTAGGGCATATTACTGGACTCCTTTTTTGAAATAATTCAGGGTCTTATCCATGAAGTGTTCACAAGTATACTGCGTGGCCTCTCTGGGGCCAAAATTACGAGGCCGGGAAAGTTCCGTAGCTGTCTTGATGGATATGCAGTTAAGTCGTCATTGAAAGCTGAAGATGGAGTTCTCTATCCACTCGAGAAGGGATTCTTCTTTCTGCCGAAACCTCCCACTCTCATCCTTTACGATGATGTACAATATCTTGAAACTTTGCCATAATCTTGTTTTTCTTTCTGTGACTTTATGCATATGCTATGCATTATGTTCTAGTCGCATATGGGGTTGGTTACTGGTTGTATTATTGAGCAGATTGAATATGTTGAGTTTGAGAGGCATGGTGCTGGAGGTTCAAGTGTATCGTCCCATTATTTTGATCTTATTGTGAGACTCAAAAGCGAACAAGAACATCAGTTTAGGAATATTCAGAGGAATGAGTACAGCAACCTTTTCAACTTCATAAAGTTAGTTCCTATGAAACTCCTCTTTCTTCTAGAGCTCTCCTTTGAAGTTATTACTGTTTTGTATTAAAGTTCTATATGGTTCTTTGCAGTGGAAAAGGTATGAAAATTATGAACCTTGGGGATATGCAAACCACCACTGGTGTTGCAGCTGTACTTCAGCAGGATGATGATGATGCAGTTGATCCTCATCTTGAGAGGATCAGAAATGAAGCAGGTGGCGAGGAAAGTGATGAGGAGGTAATCTTGAATGAAACTGTTATTTTTTTAAAAAAACTATTTTATTTGGTAGGCCATTTATTCCTTTTTTTATTCCTGAATGCCATAGGATGAAGATTTTGTTGCTGACAAAGATGATGGTGGTTCACCTACTGATGATTCTGGAGAAGAAGAATCTGATGCGAGTGAGAGTGGAGATGAAAAAGAAGTAATCGAATTTGGTTTAATCTTTATTTCTTGTCAGCATGAAAGTGTAAGACCTTATTGAACGTTATAAGATTTTGTCTTAAATACTTTATTTTCCCATTATTTCTGTTTCAGAAACCTGATAGAAAGGAAGCAAAGAAAGAAGCCACTACTTCTAAGCCAGTCTCTGTGAAAAGGAGACCAAAGGACGGTGACGAAGATGGTTCGAAGAAGAAAAAACCAAAGAAGAAAAAAGATCCCAATGCTCCAAAGAGGGCAATGTCTGCCTTTATGATGTTCTCAAATAGTGAAAGGGAGGTAAATTCAATTCCCCCCCCCCTCCCCCAATGTGTTTCGTTGCTTGTCACCGCATTAGCCATGATACACTTTACTTATCCATAGGCTTGAAAGTGATTTATATTTAACCATCGCTTCATTTTTAAAACCTTTCGGTGTTGTATAAAATTGCCTTCTGACAACATAAAACACATTATATATGATGATTTGAGTTTTCCTCCTACGGTTTCTCTATTCATCAATCTCTTTTACAATGCTTTGTTTAATATAATAATCATGATTGAATTTGGTGTCTCTTTTGCAGAATCTGAAGAAAACCAATCCAGGACTATCGTTTACTGATGTAGGGAGGGCCCTTGGAGAGAAGTGGAAGAAGATGACCGGTAATTTTCAATCTCGTTCTTTGCGGTAATATTTAATATAGTTCCTTGCATCATTGTGGTGGGGACCGTAGTTCAAAACCATTTGCGGACCCCACTATGGTGGGGTCCACACATGGTACATGCGGTTGCACACTTGATGGGACAGCCGTTTGTAGAAGGGTTCGAATGACTATCTAGTTTTTTTTAAAACAAATGCCCGAGACCATTCGAACGCCTTTTCGAACGGACTCGGGCTGAAAGGTAGGGTTCAGCCTAAAACCCTACCCATCTCACACATTTCTCTTCTCTCTCCCCTTCCATTCGTACGTCCTTCCTCCAAACCTAATATATCTGAAGAGATGTGTGATAGGCATTGAATATTATTCCATCATTTTGCAATCCCAACTCAAACCCATATATCGCCTTCTGAATACCATTATTGTTCATAATATCATTCCTATGGAGCATAAGAGTGATATTACTGAGAATAGAACAAAACTTCTTTACATGCTTGGAACCAACATCCCGATTGATCTTTTGAACATTGTTTTTTATGTCATCTCTGAAGCATCCTTTTGCCAGTTGAAAACGAGCTCTCTTCCTTTCAGTGTGTTGATCACAGACTTGATCAAATCCTTTGGGATTGAAACCCCCCCAAATGAGCCCGTAGTACACCAAGAAATCGGTTGTCGGTGCATTAATGTCTGCTGCGGCTGCAAGCACAAAGGCTCCCGAGGGTCAGGCTGAGCAGTTTGCTATCGATGACGAGAGCCGGATTGTGATAATCGAATGGTGAGTTCAACGTTCAAATGTCTATTCAAACAACTTTCAAAGACAGAAGGAGGTTTTGCCGTTCGAAGGCTACTTAAAACGGAAATTCAAACGCCCTCTGTCTATTTGAATAGCCGTTCGAACGTATTTCTTCGAACGGTAAAGCCTACGTTTGAAGTTGGTTGTTCGAATGGCGAAGCCTATGCTTGAAGTTGGTTCGATCGACCTTCCAAGGCGGTGGGTTTTTTTTGGTTCTAATGGTCGTTCAAACGGAATTTGAACACTAACTAATCGTTGGAAGTCCATTTGAAGTCGTCCGAACTGTTGTAGGAGGCGTTCGAACGGACTTTGAACTGTCTTCAGGCGTTCGAGATAGTTCAAATGGGTTTCGAACATTGAGCATTCCGAGGCATTTTTTTGGGACCTCAAGTGAAAACATGTTTTGCCAAGTGAAAAAATAGATGCTTGAAACTTTGAATTACTTAGTTTTGGTTTGAAGTACATAGCATTCCAAGGCATCACTGATAATAATAGACTAGTGAAGAAAGCTAAATACTCTACATTTCCCTCTCGGGTTCATTGGGGAATATCTTCACCATCTCCATCATTCTGATCGTCCTCATCGAAGTAAACATCGAGTTGTGTTGAAGTATCCAAACTTTGTGATGGAACTTTTTTCCGGTCTAAAAATAAATTTCACTAAGAGTTCTATGCTTGGTATCAATTTAGATGCTACTTGCGAGGGTGTTTTCATGTGCGGTTCAGCAATTTCCCACGAGGCTGCTTGGGCTCCCTCTGCACGTCGAACACCTGTCGAAGTCGGAGTGAGCTCCCTTATTGAGCCGATTTGAGAAGCGTCTTGAGGCTGGTCGAGCAGATTTCTCAGCTTAGGGGGTTGCTTAAGTCTGTTGAGGCGGTTCTATCAAATCCTCACCATATTTTTTCTCTCTCTGGTTAGGATTCCGGTTGGCATTTTGCAATGCATAGATGGCATCCGACACATATTTTGTGGAATGGGACTCGGGAAGGTCGAAGTAAGGTTCATCTAGTCAAATGGGAGATCGCTTGTAGCAATAAGATGTTTGGAGGGGCAGGAACTCTCAGTCTCAAGGAGATAAACGAAGCACTTCTCATGAAATGGTTGTGGTGTTGGCTTGATCAATCGAACCTCTTATGGTGTCGAGTTGTTCGTGAGAGATGGTCGAGACAGTTCTGTTTTGGGTAGATTTCCTCGCTCTTCTGGGCTCATGTCAGCCATATGGAATGCAATCCTTTCAGGAGTGGAGTCCTTCTCGGGGGCTATTTGATGGCATTTGGGATCGGGGACACTCTTTCACTTCTGGCATGATACTTGGTTAGGGGAGACGCCACTCTCGGTTAGATTCCCAGGGATCTACCAGATAGCTGCGAGTCGAGACGAAAGTGGTTGAGTTTTGGTCTGCCTGCGGTGAGACTGGATTTTGGGAGGTGCGTGTTCGGTGAAATTTGAATGATGGTGATATAGAGAGCTATCTGGACTTGCTCGAGCTTCTATAGGGGTATACGTTGGTGTCTTCAAGAAGCGATGAGGTTATTTGGAGTCCAAAGCCAGTGGACGGTTTCTCTGTTCGAAGTTGCTACAAGTGGTTGAGGAGGGGCTTCCTGGTTACGGAGGCTACCGCTAGAAAGCATAAAGAAATTTAGGGTTGTCATGCCACGCTAAATGTAAAGGCATTCCTGTGGATTATGTTCCTCAACAAAGGCCTCACGAGAGATTGTATCGTGTGATGGTCACTGCTTGATTGATAGAAGATGTGCCATGTGTGGTGAAGCGGACGAGACGGGAACATCTGTTTGGGAATTGTTCTTTGGTGCATTGGGTTTGGTTCTGGTTGCATTTGGCCACTGGATTGTCGTGCGATTTCTCTTCTTTCGATGAACTGTGGTTAGCAGGGAGGGCTCAGGGCTGCGGGGGATAGAAGTGGGAGTGCGAAGGTCACCCAAATTTATGTCCCCGCAACAGTATGGGCTATTTGGTGTTCGGGGAACAACATGATTTTTCAAGGAGAGTCCTCGTATGCGGAGAATGTTTGGGAGCTGGCCATTAGACATTCAAGATTGGGGGAGGTTTTGTGTGGGTGCAACATCCATTATTTATAGGGGAGTGATTTGATGATTCAAGAGTAGTAGTTTGGGTGGGTAGTTCCTATTTACATTCCTGATCTACTAGGGACTTTTTGTTCTTTAATTTTGTTTTGTAATTCCCCATTTTGGGCTTTAGTCCCTATTGAATAGATGATAAAGGCCTATCATTTACATTAAAAAAATACGTTGCACACCCTTCCAAAAGTTTATTTCTAGGATGGCCCTTTCCACCTTACCTTCTGCGCCCTTTGCCCAACGTCCTTCCTTCCATTCAGAAGAAACGACAAATTATCTCAAGGCTTGTCTATGAAAATAAAACTTTATACACATAGGACGTGTGTGGCAAACTGAGTGATTCTCAACTTTATAAGGTTTCCTTTTAACTGCTCCCTCATGAGATGGAGAGGTTGTGAATGTTTATCAATGTTGTAAAAAGTAAGCGCTATTTTGGTGGTCGAGGAGAACCTAAGGATTAATCAGCTAGGCGGAGATTAATTGGGGATCAATCAATCAATTTTAGAATAATAAATATAATGCATATACATATACATATTATATATTATATATTTAATACTTTTAGATTACAAAATAAAATTAAAACAAAATTAATAATATAAGCATAACAGGGATAATATAAACAATTAATTAATAGATATATAATATGTAAGGTTACTTAATAACTTATTAATCAACTAGGGATCCATCAGTAAAATGGTTAGGCGCTAAGCGTTGTGGGCTGGGCCCGCCTAGGCCTAGGCGGGGGATTAATCGGAGCCTTGAAGAGATTTTTAGAAAATTGGTGTTTATACATGCATACACATGCCCTACATGCTTTATCTATGGTGGACATGTTTTCTTTAATCATCAAAATTATGCAATGTGCGAGCAGAAGGTGTCCAAAATAGGTGAGGCCACGTTTGCTGAAGAAGCTCACCTATAGAAATGAAAGAAGCAGTGTTGTCCATGACAACTTGGACAACATGCTCCAGACCTATTTGTGCAATGACATTGATTAATTGATTGTACAAGTGGATGTTAGTGAATGTGATGAAGCATCAATAGATTTGATAAATATCGTGCCAGTGGGAAAATTAACAAGAGTGTTAAAGATTTTTTGACCATTCCGTGCGGTCTAACCATTGCCATGATACTACACCCATACAATTTTCAATTCTCCCTATATTGATTTTCCAATTCCCTTGTTGCTTCTACTCACTAACAAAGGTCTAGCCAATTGGTATGGGGTTACGCTAAACCACCGTTGGTGACATATTGATTACACAATGTGCATTTAATCTTACTTTTGTAAGGGGATTTCAGTAGGGGTAAATCCAACTGAAGACATGCTTAGCATTGTGTTGTGTAGTGAGTAATGACTAGTGGAAAAAATAAACACAAGAGATTGATAGAAAAAGACGCGAACAACTGATGTACTCCTCAATGGTCTCCTCCAAAATCCTTCAAAATGCTTTAAACACTACTTCAAGTCTTTAACAACCCCCTACAATCAAAATACAATGAATTACGCACTAAAATTACAAGTTGAAATGGAAAAATTGAAAGAAAATAAGCTATGATTGAGAGTTTTGAGAGCGTGGAAAGATTTGAGAGCTTGGAGAGCTATTTGAGGGTTTGGTGTGCAGTTGGGATTCAATTGTTTCCCAATAAATAGTGGAAACCTCTCAAAAGTACCCTCAAAAAGAGGTGCCAACGACTAGTATAAACTAGTTGTTGGCACCATGTATGCTGCACATGGCACAGATACGGCCATCTGACCACTTGTGCGGTGAGTGCAGCACATGCTCTGCACCCTGGTGCAAACACATGCACTTTGAACTATAGTTGGGATTTTGGAATCTGAACCATTTTGATTTAGAATCCATCTGAATCTTAATGCTCAAATTCCATTCTTCATGACCTTTAAAACCTCTCAACGTTTACATATAGCTTCTATGTTGAAACATTAATCATTTTGTGTGATCCTATTTGGTAATTAAAATGTGAACACTGACCTTCTGACTCATGATGCAAGTTTTTTAGTCCAATATTAACAAATAAATCTTACATTTCAGTCAAGTGGAACTTTTCGTGATTGTGTTTTACTAATACATCCATTTTAAAATTTTCTTTCATATATCCAGCTTCGGAGAAGGAACCTTTTGAAGCAATGGCAAGCGCGGATAAGAAGCGATACAAAGATGAGATGGCTGGCTATGATAAGAGTGCTCCCGTAGGTATGGACTCCGGCGCTGAGACGGACTCCTCGTAGGTCACCTGCAAACCTAACATGGCTCTTACCACCACCTCTTCATGGTTTATGATACCATTACATAATATTGGAATATTTAGCAACCTTCTAACTTTGATTTGAAAATTGTCACGGTGGATGTGAATAGTTTGATCTGATTGAATGGAGTTGGGGAAGATTTCTTTTGTGGGCATTAAATGTGGTATTGTATCCAGTTTGGCAATTGGAATTCGTTTCTTGTACTCCGTTTAATCCATTATAATGTAATGTTACTTGCAGTTTTGGATGCTTTGTTGAAAATATTTTAGGCCTTGTTGATAAAGAAAGAAGATAACAGTGCAACTGCGCAAGAGCCAAAGTTTTTCAGATTATATACAGATGCTGTATGTTGAGATAAAAGTTTTACAATGCAGTGTGTTAGCGATAAAAGTTTATAAAAAGTGAAATATATATTGAGGTACACCAATGTATGTTTTCTAGAAAAATGAAAAAAAATTCATACACTGCATATGCATTACGTTTAAGTGGTGGGGGGTTGCTATTGGGTTTGGATGTAAAACAAATTGAATGTATCGCTTATAAAAAAATTTCAAATTATACATAAAGTGCTTATAAAAAAATTTCAAATTATACATAAAGTGCTTTTACACGTATGAACCTTGATACATTTTTTTTATATCCTTCATCATCTCCACGTCTCACCATTTTTTCAACTAGATTTATTGTTTCCCTTGTGAGCTATTGATTTGAACTTTGACTCGGTTGATCGCATTTGTACAACTTCTCTAGATTGCTCCTCATCCATAAGGATTGACCTTCAAACCGTCTTGATTTTCTATCAGAGTTGCTCTCTCGCTCTAATTGACTCATTCTTCGCCTCCCAACCCAACTTGGAGGAGCAAGTGGTGGGTTAATCATGGGCCGCTTTGCTTCTCTTTGAATGAAAGATCATGGGTTCCTAGGCAGTGCTAGTGCACTCGATCTCTCCAACGGTGATTCCACTTTATTGATAGTATTAATGGATCTCTTTTAGTGTGCATATCTAGTTTCACCCTATAGTAAAAGATCTACTCCCTGATGATTGTTGCCAAAAGTCCACAATTACTGTGGCAACCAACCATCAGACCAATGAAAGATGAAGGTTAGACGAGGGTTTGATACCAAATGATGCGGCAACTACGTGAGATAAGAAGAAAATCACGTTTTTCTCTTTGATTGTGTTTGGTTGTACGATTGTAAAACTGATTTTAGACAAAGCTGGGTTTAAAACTGATTTTGCAAAAAAATGTCTCCTCAGAGCTTATGGAACTTAGGTTTTGAATACTTTTTCACAAAAATCTGTTTATAACTTTTAACCTTAGTTTTTCTATTTGAAAATGAGTTTGAAAAAAACAGTTTCATGCAAATCCAAAAATTGTTCAAATCTGTTTTCAAATGGACTCTTAGACAACAATTGAATCCACAATGAATTTTTTTTTTTATTAATTGGACTACACACATTGCAATGGGGGAGTGTAAATAGCACTACTACAACATATATACTCCACTAGTAAAGTATTTCAGTTGATTGAGACTGTCTCTGGACTGGAGATGTGATTAGAATCAGGGTCAGCCTTGAAATTAGTCTGAAGGGATTGACAGTTAGATAATTTTTTTTAAAGGTAAAATGCATTTGGACCTTTAAAGCCTGCAAAATACCTCATGAAGTTAAAAAACATGCAGTTATATCTCATACCATTAGATTTTCTGTTAAGATAGAACAAAAATACTTCAATATTACTATTTTATTCTTTAATTAATTAATTTTCTAAATATCCAGAAAAGAGGCAATGAGTTAACTTTAGATATGTTTGGTGAATATTTTGTAAGAATATTCAACTTTTCAAATACACATGAATGTTTTTTTTTATAAGAATTAATTTACACAACAGTTAATTAAAATGTGAAAACATTATAATAATTTAATTAAAAGGGTAAAATCATATATTTGTCTATCGTAACGGAAAATCTAACATCAGGGGTATAAGTGCAAGTTTTAGAACTTTAAGAAATGTTTATGTAGGTTTCCAACACTTTTGGGAGTTCAAACACAATTTACCCTTTTTTAATATCACAAACCAAATAATAAATAAAATAAAATCTGGATGGAATAGAAACAAGCTTAGAAAAAGAGATATTATGGACAAGATTTTAAAACAAAATATTTACTAAAACAAAATCCCGATAAAAACAGATAAAAAAAAAGATAAATAACAAATTTTAAGGAGGAATATAAAAAAATTGAAATAAATAAAAATGATTCAATATGATTTTATACTTTACAAATGCAATAATAAATAAAATAAAATCCCCATAAAATAAGAACAATATGAACTGATTTCATTTTTATAAATTAAATGATAAATAAAAATAAATTTCAAAATGCAGTCACAAATAGAGCTAAAATAAAAGATACGATCACATTTTTAAAATAATTAAAAAATAAAACAAAACTTCCAATAAATAAGGAAAAAGTATTTTTATTTAAAAATTTTGAGGGCTCGCCTATTATTTATCAGGAAAAAGATACACACAGTCCCAATTGCAGCCTGTTTTGCAGCCCATGACTCACCTTTTAAAGTGTATACTATTATACTAGTTTTCATGCACGTGCTAAAGCACGAGGTATAACATTCACAAAAATATATATAAATAAAAAATAATGATATTACATAAATTTATATAAAACATCATCTATATATAATGCGTTTATAAAAACAATGTAAAATGTTATCTATTTTATTTAATATGTACAAAGATAATAACATGCGTATATATAATAAATGAAATATAAATCACAAGTTCTCATTAAAAGAAGAAAAACATTGGACACACTGATTTATTGTATCAAATACTAATAAAATAATATATAATAAAGAAAGACTCATCAATATTTTTAAGGTAGAAGAATACTAAAAATATTAATACTAATAAAAAGTAAGTGCATCTATCAATTCGAAATAATATAGATATCTAACAAATAATATTATTCAAATCTTATGTATCATTGAATAATTTTAAAATTTAAATCAAATTAATATCAGATCTTATTAGATTAGATAACTGAAAAAGTAAATCAAACTAATACATAACAATGTTGATGTTTGCTCTATACCTATACAGATTATTTAAATTAAGTTTTCAAAAAAAATTTAATTAAATGAAAAAAAAAACTAATCTACTGATATGTAGGCGAAGAATATTTGCTTGAAAACAAAAATCTGCCATAAAAATGTTGTAATCTTTAAGAATAAAAGATGATCTCATGTAATAACTGATATTTAATTAGTTAAAAATTATCGAAACACTTGAAATAAAATAAGTCATGCAATTAAAAGAAGAACATAAAATAACAAAACACACACATACACACTTACACCCATTTACGTTTTGAAGCATAGAACTCCTATAGGCATGAATTAATTCATCAAATATATAACTCCTATATACATCGATCAAATGATTAAAGCACTTTTATCTTTATACAATCCTAAAACATAATTCAAATAAATTAAAACAAAACACATAATAATAGTATGGGTTTTTCCATTGTAGCATAACCGAACAAAATTATTCATTAAAAAATTATTTCAAATAAAATAATTAATAATCAACACCCACATAAAAATATTCAAATAATATTATAAACAAAACACAAAAAAAAATAGTTTGTTTTTCTTTTTATCTTCATTTCCTATTAAAGTGGTACTTCTCTTCATGAACGTTCCTCAATCCCTTCAACTAAAAATATACAATAAAATAAAAGATCATAATAATAAAAGATAAAAAAAATGATTAAAGAACTTTTATGTTTATGAAATCCTAAAACACAATTCAAATAAATTAAAATGAAACACATATTAATAGTTATGGGTTTTCCATGTAGCATAATCGAACAAAATTATTCACTGAAAAATTATTTAAAAATAAAATAATTAATAATCAACACCCACATAAAAATATACAATAATATTATAAATAAAACACAAAAAATAATTTTATTTATTTTTATTTCTTTTTACCTTCATTTTTTTTATTTATTGAAGTGATACTTCTCTTCATGAACTACGTACTCCAATTTCTTCATCTGAAAAAATAAAAAAATACAATAAAATGTAAGGTCATAAGAATAAAAAGATAAAAAAATTATCTCTTCAATTAAAAAAAATCATAATAATTAAAAAAACATAAAAAGGAAGATACTCGTTTTATTTTGAAAAAAACTTATTTCTCTAAAAAAACCCAAATAACATGTGATTTAAATAGTATTCCTGCATGCAACATCTAATATTATATCAAATTAGAATATTTTGAGAAAATCAAGGGATAATTTTAATACATAAATTAATCTTAAAAAATAAATAAGTTTATCTTAAATCAAACTCAGTCAAACCTATATTTTCATATCCTAACATATCATATCAATCTTATTAGATAGATTAGATTGTATCAATGAATAATTTTTAAATTTAAGTAAATTTACTACTATTAGTAATTAAATAATTGATTAAATGATAAATTGGGAAATGAAAATATTGGATCACAAAATCCTTTTAATAGATAAGTAATAGATATATCTATCATGTAGTTATCTATTATATATTTTAAAATTTAAATTAATAGATACATTAGTAATTGATCAATTGTTTAAAGGATAAAATGTACTGGGTCACAGAATCCTTTTAATAGATAAGTAATAGATATATCTATCATGTAGTTATCTATTATATATTTTAAAATTTAAATTAATAGATACATTCGCAATTGATCAATTGTTTAAAGCATAAAATGAGAAATGAAAATACTGGGTCACAGAATCATTTTAATAGATAAGTAATAGATATATCTATCATGTAGTTATCTATTATATATTTTAAAATTTAAATTAATAGATACATTTGTAATTGATCAATTGTTTAAATGATAAAATGGGAAATGAAAATACTGGGTCATAGAATCATTTTAATAGAGAAGTAATAAATATATCTATCATGTGGTTATCTATTATATATTTTAAAATTTAAATTAATAGATATATTAGTAATTGATCAATTGTTTAAAAGATAAAATGGGAAATGAAAATACTGGGTCACAAAATACTTTTAATAGATAAGTAATAGATATATCTATCATGTAGTTATCTATTATATATTTTAAAATTTAAATTAATAGATACATTAGTAACTGATCAATTGTTTAAATGATAAAATGGGAAATGAAAATACTGGGTCACAGAATCCTTTTAATAGATAAGTAATAGAAGTAATAGATATATCATGTAGTTATTAATTATATATTTTAAAATTTAAATTAATAGATACATTAGTAATTGATCAATTGTTTAAATGATAAAATGGGAAATGAAAATACTAGGTCACAGAATTCTTTTAATAGATAAGTAATAAATATATCTATCAAGTAGTTATCTATTATATATTTTAAAATTTAAATTAATAGATAAATTAGTAAATGATAAAATGTGAAATGAAAATACTGGGTCACATAATCCTTTTAATAAATAAGTAAGGGATGAAATGAAGTATTTATCATTAATGATGCCTCACATTGCCCTTCCCGGGTATTTGGATCTATATCTGATCCGTCCCACCCGTTTAAGTTATTCATATATATTTTTTTAATATATAAAAAACAGAAACAGAAAACGTGAAAACCCCCATTCGAGCCTTTCCACTCTCTACCCCCTCCCCAACGGCGACGGCGATTTTCAGTCCGACGAGGCGTGATCACTTCGGTTGGTAATCCAGTGAAGGTTATTTTATTTTATTTTTATTTATTTTGTTCATGTTATTCATGTTTGTTGAACTTGAATCGTTGTTTCCGAAGTTTTAAAGGGTTTTATTTGTCTGTTGTTTTCATGAATATCTGAGTTTGGGTTTTTTTTTATATTTTTTGTTGGATCTTTTCTATCTCTCTTTTATTAATTCTTATAGGTTTTCTCTCATTGATTTTTGCATAAACTTTATAATATAAAAGTAAATAATATAATGTCCAATGAGTTTTTTTTCATCTGGGTTTCTCTGTTTTTTTGGGGTTTTTTTTTTGAGGGTTTGGTGTAGACGCGTGTAGAGTCTAAGTTTTAAGTCTATAAGATTTTTCATTCTTGTTGGTTTATTTTTTCAATCGCTTCTCTGTTTTTTGGGGTGTTTTAGTTGTTGTTATTGCATATAAATTCTTTGATGCTTTATGGGTACTTTAGTTGCCTTTTTTTTTCAACTGATTTTCTCTGTTTGTTTGCTTTTTTTTTCTTTAATGTTTTGTTTATTCAACTCTGTAGTTCATTTTTGTTGATTATTTCCCCTCGTTTTCTCTGTTTTTTGGGGTATTTTAATTTCTGTTTTTGCATATTGAATATTAGTATATGTATAAAAAATTTTTATTAAAAAAGTGACTGATTCGCTTAACCCCCACCTGGCTGATTAATCCCTAGTTAGTCACTAACTGCCCGACTAGCGCCCAACGCACTTAAAATCAGAGGATCTTCTATTTACTTCCGTGTTTATTCTAGTCCTTGTATGGTATTCATTAAATATATATCACCCAATCAAGCCTAGAACAGATGAAGGGTTTTTATCATCGAATTATAAAGTATAGATCTGAACTTGTATACCATTTTGGAAAGACGAACCAGTGTCGCGTGACTGACATGTTTTATTGTGGTGTCCTTGACAAATAAAAAGGGGCAAAACAAACAAATTGGTTTGATTAGAATATGCGGATCTGTTTTGATCATTGTATTAAATTTGTTAGGCTAATTTTCCCTTCAAGTTGGATGTTTGTTACCATGAAGTCTGCAATGAGTCCCATGTCTGCAGACCTCTTCCTGCCTGAGTTTGATCAGTAAGGTTTAATAATAGTTTCTAATTTCTCATTCATGATGATTCTCTAATTTGCAGTTGTCTGAAGTAGAAATGGCCTAAAAGTGGTGTTATTTAAGTGTTTGAGATGCTAAATTTAAATTATGAGTCTGTGACTTTTTTTTTATTATAGTAGATGTTATATATGTTGGCAAGAATAAAACAGCTCAATGATTGATAACATGGTCCAGCTAATTATGCTTTGATGAATACTAGTATTGTTCATGATTGAGTTAAGGATGGTTGACATTTGTGTGTCAAGGATTAATGTTGTTGACATGTGGGGAAGATCTTGCCTCCTCAAGTTCCTAGAGAGGTACCACAAATAGTTTAATTTACAATTTTATGTCCTGAAGACTGCATTTCCTGCAATCTTTTATTATCTTATTCTAAAATGTTTGAGTGGCAATGGTCTAAAATGGCAATGTTAGTTGATGATAATCAAAATTTTAGGCTTTTCTTACCAGAAACGACATTTAATTGAGAATGACATAGTTCTAACTTTCTAAATTATATGCAATTCATGACCTACCATTTTTTATGTGTATGGTGTTGTTGTGCCTTTTTGCGGATGGTTCATACCATTGCATTTCTTTCTCCTTACACATTAGTTCCCCACGTTATGGTGTTGGGAGTTGCTTTAAAAAAGGCATAAAGATTGTTGTGACTTGAGAGTTTGTTGTATTATGATGATATAATCGTGATTGATTCGCTTAGAGTTTGGTGGAGACTTTATAGCCGGTTAAACAAAATTATTGATGCATCGCAGGTGCATGGAGTCAGTCACACATCCAGTATAACATATCATTTGTTTGACTACATAGTTCACCCCCAAGAGCTTTATTCTTGTTGAAGGTACTTTCTTCTTTTTTCTTCTCATTACTGCTGGAGATGGGAATGGATTGTAGCTGTAGTTTATTGCACAACTAAAACAGACAGTTTTAAATCATCATTCCAGTAGAATATATCATATCATTTGTTTGTGACCAGACTATTGATTATCACTATTTATTAGATATATAAATAAATGAATAAAGATTGGATGTACCTCAAAATGATATTTTCAGCCCATTTGCAGCCCATGCCATTTTGTTTTTGTTTTTTTCTATCTGAAATATATAATTAGCTAATGAAGTACATTCTTTTGATGATGGATATACTCATATAAATTGAATGCATATTTTTATATATTTTTTGTAATGAAATATATATTATGTTACATGAATTCATACATTGCATCGGTGACATGACGATTGCAAACCGAGCTACAAAATCAACTGAGCAGTGCCAACTTTTAAATCATTACTGTTAATAACACAAGTCCAATTTCCATGTCCCTTTAACTGTCTTTTATACTGCCCCCACACCTACCCTCCCCCTTTCCCCCTCTCCAAAATATTTATTTTTGAGTTTACTATACGACATATTTTTGCTATGATATGGGTCCATTTAGCTCACCTTTCGGCAGAAAACAAAAATGGAAGTGGAGAATTATTAGATGGAAAGTTGAAATGAAAAACAGTTAACACATTTTAAGTTCATAGAAAAAACAAATCTTGCCAGCTAACTTCATTGTGGTGTTCAATATATATAATATTATAATGTACTATGTGTTCAGAGGATGTTATTTTAGTTTGTATTTTGTGAATGATACAGAATTAGACCAAGGCAATTTTTTATAACCCAAAAAAGCATTACTGTAAGTAATGCCTAATGTGAAGGATGGTAGTCCCACAGCACTTTTTGGGAATGCTAAACTATTCATTTAATCAGACTTTTGTCTATATTCACATTTCATTAAACTATTTGCCTAGGATCCAACTCTCCATTCCCAATGTAAAATACATACACACAGGGTTTCTGTTCCTCATCTGCACTAGCTTTCTCACCACGTGAACCCTCCTCCCTCTATTTGTACACACTTCTTTTTCTGTACGGGTTCAGATTTTCGGTCTAATTTGACAAGTTATGTAGGGACAACTTTGACAGAAGAATAACTCAGGAACCTCTTTTGTTTGAATGCTGGGAGACTTGTTTGAGTTGTGACATGAACTATTTTGGAATAGATAACTAATATAATATAGATAATTTAAAAATGGAATAAACCATTTTTTGTTTGGTTGGGGAACATAATGGTAATTTTTTTTTGTTTGATTGAACATGGATAAAGTATGGATAAAATGTGAATAAAATGTGGATAAAATGTGGATAAAGATTTATAAAAGATGAAAAATGAAATAAAAATAGAATAAATCATTTTTTGTTTGGTAGGAGAACATAATGATAATTTTTTTTTGTTTGATTGAATATGAATGAGTTTTGGATAAAATATGAATAAAATGTGGATGAAGATTTATAAAAGATGAAAAAAGGACATGTGAAATGATGACAATTGATTTGATATAAGATTTCCCTTTATACAAGTAAAATAAATTGGGTGAAAACATACAATCACATAGGAGACCAGGAATATCAATACTACCTTTTTTAGCTTCTTCTTATCGTGGTATACATATAACCTATTCCTTGAAAATGGTACAGGTTTTGGTCTATTCGTTCTTATTCCACCGTAATCCATATCTAATCTTCCACAAAAACATAATATTGTTACTTGACTGATTTTTTAATGGATAATATTACACAGTCACTTTTTCAGTCTTAATTCCAATCTATTCGTGTTTTGAATTTTTAAAAAATATTATACTTCATTTAATGATATACTCTAATGATATACATGTTTTTATAAATAATGAAACATATACTCCAATGCAATGTATTTATAGAATAACCTATTCCTTGAAAATGGTACAGGTTTTGGTCTATTCGTTCTTATTCCACCGTAATCCATATCTAATCTTCCACAAAAACATAATATTGTTACTTGACTGATTTTTTAATGGATAATATTACACAGTCACTTTTTCAGTCTTAATTCCAATCTATTCGTGTTTTGAATTTTTAAAAAATATTATACTTCATTTAATGATATACTCTAATGATATACATGTTTTTATAAATAATGAAACATATACTCCAATGCAATGTATTTATAGAAAATATGAAAAATTTCTATTGATGTATATATTTTAATAATTTTTTTATTGATGCATATGGACAGAAATTGAGATTAAAAAAAAAAGTAAAAACTGTATAACAACACTTTTTTTATGTTTTGGTTTGTTTTCATCTAAGAACACTGTTGCAGCACGTGAAGAGGCATGTGGATTCTTTAATGATATGTGGGCTCCCTTGCCTGCAATAAAAGAAGGGTGGTTTCAGATGTTTTTCCTCACTTATTTCAAAATAAAATGTCGCATATGATGAAGCGGTGGAAAATATAAAACCTATCATCTATTTTAAAAACTAATGATAATATAATTTACTATTAATTAAAACAAGAACTGCTGCATGATGCAGATGCTTCCACCATTCAAATTGTTTTTTCATGCTTTTTGTTCTTCAAATTCTATCCCCACCCATCTTTCATGTTCTTTCTATTCCTTTCATAAAAGCCTAAAATCCTTCTTTTTTGAAATCCTCTGCTTCTAGTTACTAAAAAAAAAAAATTCAGATATGAAGACCGACTCCACCACCCCCAAAACCAATACTTCCAACGTTGGAGGCCTGGTTCGGAAGTTCGGGAAAGTCCTGCACTTCAGAGCCGAAGATCGGAAGCGCAAATCGAAGAACGGCTTCGATTCCCAACCGTCGAATGATCCGCACATCGATCAGGACAGCGCGATCGACGAGAAGGAGAGCAGCATTGCTGTCGAGAAGCACCGGGAAGCGGCGGCCATGGTGTTGCTCGTCGCCAAACTCTTCGCGAGCGTCTCCGCAGTGAAGGCCGCGTACGCCAAGCTCCAGGTCGCCCAATCCCCGTACGATCCCGAGACCATCCAATCCGCCGACGAGACCGTCGTTTCCGAGCTCAAGAACCTCTCCGAGCTGAAGCAGTCCTATTTAAAGCAGCAGCACATCGACACCGACAGTCAAGAATCCCTCATCGAGGCGGAGGAGCGGGAGCACCGGTGCCTCGTCAAGACGTACGAGATCTTGAAGAGCAAACTCGAGCTGGAGATCGCGCAGAAGGACTCCGAGGCCGCTCTGTTTCGTGATCAGCTTAGGGAGTCGGAGAAGCGGGTCCGCTCGATCGAGAAGCGGATCAGCGGACGCCGTCCATTGGACGACGACATCGTCATCCCCCACTTCTCCGCGCTCAACCCGTGCCACTTCCTTTCCATGGTCCGCCACACGGTGCGGTCGGTCCGAACCTTCACGCAGTCACTCGTCGAGCACATGGAGTCCGCGGGCTGGGATCTCGTCGCCGTCGCCCGATCCATCGAGCCGTGCGCGGCGGGTGGCAGCAACAAGACGAGAAAGGATTGGAAGCGGCACGTCTTGGAATCGTATGTGTGTCGCATGATGTTCGCGGACTTTGAAAATCGTGACTCTTCGTCTTGGGACCGAGAGAGATTCTTCGAGGAATTCGCGGCCTTCGCGTCCCCCTCGTCGGATGTGTTGAGAGCAGTGAAGCCCGGGTCGGCGTTCGGGAGGTTCTGCAGGGAGAAGTACGCGTCGACGATGCACTCGAAGATGGAGATGGCGTTTTTCGGCAATCTTGATCACAGGGCGACGATCAATTCGGGGACGGGGTTCCCTGGGACGAGGTTTTTTGGGGTGTTTGCGGAGATGGCGAGGAGGGTTTGGGCTTTGCATTGCCTCGCGTTCGCGTTTGAACCGGCGGTGAAGGTCTTCCAGGCTCCGAGGGGGGCCCGGTTCACCGAGGTGTACATGGAGAGCGTCGATGATGGCGGTGGTGCGGCCACCGTGGGGTTCACGGTGGTCCCAGGGTTCGTGGTGGGGAAGATGGTGATTCAATGTAAGGTGTATCTTTCGGATTTGAAGGCGAATGGACGGTGACGATGGAGGGAGGGAAATTCTGTGGTTTTTTTTGAAATGGAGGGAGGTCTGTTCTATCATCATCTTTTTAGTGCAAAACAAGACTAATTTATGGTAGATTATATTCTTTTTGGTTTTTAGATTAAAAAGTAGTTGAAAGAATGTGATTATGTAATTATTTCTGTTGATAATGTTTTGATAGATAATAATAGTATGTTCTCAATGTTGATATTTTTCTTGTGGGAGGTGTTTTTTGGATTAGTTTTCTAACATTTTTTTTTCCACCTATGAATGTGATGCTTTTGTCATTTTGATGGTTGTCATTTATAATTTTATGTCACTGAGACAGATTCGTCTCTTAATGGAATGGAATGGAGGGTATTCCCACTGCACTTTGTTGGAAGTTCTAAAATATTCAATTAAAATTAGACTTTTGTCTGTATTTAGATCTATTGTTTAAAAAATATTTGCCTTAGAATCTAATTCTCCACTTCCAATGTAGAATACGTACATGAAAACTTACATGAAAAAAATGAAAAAAATATATGTATTCAATTTAATAATATATTTTAATTTTAATAAAAATAATTGTATTTTAGTAGCTTATAATTAATACTAGAAAAAATAAATGCAAATGGCATTGAATGTAACATTTTATCCACTGTAAGCTAGCTGTCATGGGAGTCGACTGAACAATTTTTTTTAATTTTTTTTTATAGTGTTTCATCTATGAAAACACTGTTGCTGCACGTGAAGGGGCATGTAATTTCTTTTCTGACATCTCTGCCTGTCATGGTTTCAGAATTCCCCCCTCCCTCCTTTTTCGAGCGCTCAAAATAATTGATGTCATTTTGGTAACCTTGCGATCTTCAAAAGAAAAATGGGTATATTCAACCCTCGTCTACAACTTTCAATTTTTTTTATTATATATATATAATAAATAAAAAAAATGATAAAAAAAATCTCCTAAGAGTTTAAAATATCTAAATCAGCTATTTTTTAAAATTATACTTAAAAAAATTTCATTTTAAAGTTTTAGAAACACAAATTACTAATCTGTCCTTTCGTAATTAAATTTTTAATATTCTTTTTTATTCCACATTAAAAACCTATTTTTTCTACAAAACAACAATAATTCTATAGATGATGAAAATCAATCACTTTAGAGGTTTTGTTATTATATATATGTGTTTCTTATATATATCTTACATAATATTGTTTATCATTTTTTATTGTATATAATCATAATATGTAATTTAAATCTGTATTGTGCCACAATGCAGCAGATGATATTTTAATAATCTAAATTTTTATTCACATTTTTTATTTTTGTACTAATATAACAAAGAAATATATATTTTAAGATAATCTAATAAATATATATTTAAAAAAAATTTAATTTTTCACACAACTATAGAGATAAATGGTCAGATAGAATATAATTATATGGATAAATGAGCGTAACGACAACTTATCTTTGTTTGATATAAAAAATAATCACAATAAACTGCGAATAATTGTTCCAATTTTAATTAAAAAATGATATTTTATTTCACCTAAATGTTAGAATAACATTTATCTTCATTTTTTGTCTCAATTTTGATAAATACAAATATAAATAAAATTAATAGACTTTTAATTATCTAAAATTAGAACAATTTATTTTTAAAATCTTAACTAAATTAATACCAAACTAACCAGTTGTAGGATAAAGAACTACGTAAGGAATTGAGTGTATCTATTTTCATCACATTTCTTCATGACTGTTGTTTCCACTTAGGTTTTTCTCGGTGGGCCATTTAGGGTACTGTTTGGCCAAGACATACTTCCATGTTAAAGCATACAAAACAATCAATGGCCTGATCAGAAAAACAAAAACACGTTCCACTAAATTCCATATACAAACACTCCTTTCCACGTTGGTTTGCTGTTTGACCAGTGGCCCCGATACGAAAAAGCGGTGAAAAAGTAAAACTTATCATCTGTTTTTTTAAATATTCATTATTAATAAAATAATAATATTTTAGTAACCAAACAGGAACGGTTGCTGATGCTCCCTTCCATTCACATGATTTTGTTTTGTTTTTAATTAAATAATCAAAAGCGGTGAATTAAAAAAATAATCTAGCTTTTGTTGTTCTCAACGCGTCTCTTTCAGTCACCATCAAAGCATCGATCCCCGAATTTCCATTTTCCAACCCCACCGTTTCTTTTGTTTTCTTTCGATATTTTCTTTTATAAAAGAAAGACCCTTTAAAAAGCTTAAAAAAGGACCTGATACATTTTGAATCAAGGTTTTTTTTTTAGTTTTATTTACGGTTGTAAAATAATTTTTTCTTGTGCGATTGATGCATTTGAAGTAATAAATAAATTTTTTTTTTGAGCTTTGACCGGTCGATTTTAGAGTCCCTGCATATTAGGATGGAGTATATGTTTAATTTTTTTAAAATATACTAATTTATTTTAATATGTATTTAAGTTTATACAACAATATATATTTAAACAGATGAGCATATATTTTTTAAGAAAAATTAGTGTGAATTGCATATGAGGCTGTATATAGAATTAGACAAATTATTTTCATTTTTTTTTATGTTAAATGTATACATTCTATCATGTTTTATTTTTAAATCAAAGCGGCTTAAATCATAGAAGGCAAAGTAAAAAACATATATAATGGGAAAGCTTCCCAGAACACCCACAGGGGAAAAGAGGAGGAGATGGACAAATGGGTGGATGAAACATTTCAATCCACCCTTTTCTTTAAACATCAATCCGGCCAATGTTACTCCACAATGACTAAACCTCGCCTTGAGAAATACCTCACTCTGGGTTATCATGTTCCAAACATTCTCCACGTACACACTAGAACCCCTAAGCCCCTGTTTGAAATGAGGATATGATTTATGACAGAGTATACATTTATCCAAGCATAAGTGAGTATGAATAATGATAAAATGATTTTGTGTTTGATTGTGTTTTGAATTATTCTAGTTGGTAAAGATAAGAATAAATGTTTTGTTATTTGGATAAAATGTGAATAAAGTATGGATAAGATTTAAAAATGTAAAAAAATAATGATAGTTGATTTGACATGTGATTTATTAAAAGTGATGACAGTTGATTTGACAGTAGGCCCAGATATTCCTTGATTGGAATAACCTAGGATAACTTTAATTAAAGGGATTGATTGGAATCCATATACCACTTTATACCAGTTTATTCTGACATACTTTATCAGGGGTTATCCGGGGCAAACAAATACACCAAAATTCTTACCCAGGGTTATCCGGAGGCTTATACTAAAAACAAACGGGGGCTAATTGTAGCATGGTTCCGAGTAAATCAAATGGACAAAATCACAGGGTGAGAACAAAGGATAATCTGATACCTTTTTTAAAAAGGCTTTTATGCCATGAATTCGCGACCTCGTTATGAAAACTTAGCCCCTACAGTTTAGATAGAAAATTAAGTTTTTATGAGGTTTATGACTATTATAGTATATATATAATAATAAAATGATTTTTTGTTTGTTTGTGTTTTTAATATTTTTAGTTGAGAAGCATAATAAAATGATTTTCTTGTTTGAAAAAAATGTGAATAAAGTGTGGATAAATATTTATAAAAAGTGATAACATGATAACAGTTGATTTATAAGATGTGATAACAATTGACTTAATAGTGGCCTTACATTCTTTTGGATTGAATAACCTGGAATAACTTAATTTCAAGTGTTGGCTGGAATCTATATACCACTTTATACCAGTTAATTTTGATATATAAATTCTTATTTATTTAGGGACGAAATCAGAAATTAAAAAAAAGGAGGGGGGGGGGGGGAGGCCAAAAGCCATAGAGTGATGAACAAATATCATTATAAAATACAATCCTGCTACATGGGCCTCAAAGTTTAGGCTTCATTGAGAAACCCCAATAGGTGTCATTATCTCATTGGTTTTCTATTTAACTTTTTAAAAAAGTATGAACTACAAAGACAATACTACCATTTTTTTTAATTTGAATTTTTCATTCTCAAGAAAGCAATTCCTCAAATATCAGTAATGTATAACCACCTTCCATTACAATATTCTATCTTTTGAAAAATTCTTTTTTTACCATCCTATGTCATTCGCCACTTCAAAAATCCACTCCAGTTGGACTCCTCATCTTCGGGGAATGGTATCACTACCCTTGGATTCCTCTCGTCGCCTTCTATCATATAAGATGTGGATTGATTACCTTTCGAGCCCTCCTCTGACCTCCACCTCATCCGACCTCGACTATCACATTTTTTCAGAAACAACTACAAATACAAATGAATATATTAGAATTTCAGATACAGATACAGATAAATATATTAGTTTTTTCAAATACAGATGTATCTAAACAATTTCAGATACAATGAGTATATTAGTTTATTCGGATACAAATACATGTGAGTATATTAGTTTTTTCAGATACAAATATAGATATAGATAGATACATTCATATACTAGTTTTTTCATATACAAAAACAAATATAATACAGATTCAGATTTAGATACAGTCCTTATTCACATAAATATGCATTTATTATTCAGATATACCTTACATGTATTTAGATTCAAAATAAAAAAAAAAATTTGCATAAATATAAATGAGTTGAAAAATGAATGTAAAAAATTTAATATGCTCACAGTATCAATATACATAATTATGCATCTCGAAAATATCGTAAATGGTTACACATATAAAAAAACATATACAATATGCATGAATTATTTTTTTAGAGATAGAAATTAATATTAGGAACAGTTATATATAAAATGAAAGAAACAAAAGTAAAAAATTTATATTTTTTAAGATACCTGAACAAGATGCAGAGAAGTGGAGTCCGTAATCGTGCCGACTGCGTCTCTATCGGGTTTATTTTCTTTGATTTTTGTGGAGGGGAGGGAGATTATTAATTATAAAAGAGAGGTGAATGGACAATGGATAGGGAGGCCGATGAGGGCATATGTGAATTAATCAATGCGAATCATTGGTATTTTATTTTTTTATTCTCTTATTTTGCATGTTGGGTGGGTTGGTGCCTGTTGATGATTGGTTGTTGCTATTGTGTGGGCTATGGGCCCTAATGAAAGTTAAAAAAAAGAAGGAAAAGAGCGCTGATACAGGCAGCCCATCGTTGCAGCCCGTTTAGTAGCCCGTACGCTACTGCTTTATCACATCGTATAAGTTTCTAACATAGTATATGATTCAATTTTTTTTTTCATTATAAAAAAAATCATTTCATATAATAGCATACACTTCAAATGATGAGTATATGATTTTATAGAAAAAAAAAACGGGTTAGACTGTAAAACGGATTGCAATGGGGGTTACGTATATCTTTTTCCAAAGGAAAATGATATGTCCAGCCCCAATTGGAGTTCACTTTAAAAAAAAAAATCATACACTCTTTAAATGAAGTGCATGTTGTTATATGAAATAAAATATATACTGAGATACATTAATGTGCTTTTTTTAAGTTAAAGAAATGATAAATTTCTTTATGCTATATACCATGATAGAATCTCATATATTATGATAGCGCAATATATACTATATTATCATAGCGTATGGCTGCAAAACGGGCAGTAAAATGGATTGCGTGTATCAGTGCTAAAAAAAATCCAGGGGAGGCATGGCCCCCCCGAACCTCAAATAGCTCCGCTACTGCATATACTTTTTATCAAAGCATATGCAATGTTGGATGATGTTTACTATTTAAAAAAAATAAAAACATATGTGGTCTACATTTTGGTCTATAAAAAGGACTGAATCTAAGATTTTCCATAGACAATAGTGGGGTGCCCCATGGGGCCAAATTTAAGTGTCAACTCAACCATATAAACACTATAGCTTTTTCCAAACTTCCAATGTGAAATTTTAACTTTTCCCTTTAATAATTGAGATAACTTTGGAACCAATTTTTCATTCACTCATTAATAATTTAAAAAAATTAAATATACTACATTAATCTCCTTGGTGAGAGGAACACAACCCAATATGTATCCGCTTCCAATAATTACTAGAATTCAAAGTGATTTTGTTCCAAAATATACTTGGTCACAACAAGTTTCCAACAATAATAATAATAAAAAAAGAAAATGAAAACCTTTCACCCATTGCTTGGGGCCCCGGGCCCCAGCTCGCCCCATCTCCGCCCTTGCATTTATTTTAGTTTTTCAAACACCCATTTATTCTGATTAATTCTTGCTTATTCTGAGCCGTATTCTCAAATACCAAACATGGGCTTTATGCGCTCAATTCATATGATATATGTATACATATATATACGTATGTGTATATATATGTATACATACTTCATTCAGTGGGGTTCTCGTCAGGAAAGATGGTGATCCAATCTAAGGTATGAGTGGACGGTGACGATGAATGGAGAGAAATCCTATGGTTTTGGAATGGAGGTGCATTTGTTCTGTCCATCTTTCTGATGCAAAACAATTAGCAAGAGATGGGCCGCCAGCATTTTTTTTGGTAGACTATATTCATTGCTTTTTTTTTCTGATTGGTAAATAATTATATAACTATGGAGAAGATTTACAAATGCACATCATATAAAAAGGATAAAACTCTGGACGAACGCATAATCCAAAAAAGAAAAAGAAAAAAGCAGCCATGCTTTGATTGTTCTCCAGCTTATCAAAGATACACTTAAGGTTAGACTAAAAACAATCAAACTCCTCTCCCCCTCATCCCCTGAAGTATGCAGTATAGCCTCCTTCTTTGGTGCCTTTATTTCCCAAAGACCATCTTCCGTAATGGAAGTCAATTGGCATCCACCTCCTCCCGGTTGATTGAAGATTAACACTGATGGCTCTTTATCAGAAGACAGGAGTGGATATGGGGCAATTCTTTGCAATGAGGATACTCTCTTTCTCCAGGGTATTGCTGGACGCAATGACCTTTCTTCCATCAATCTTCTAGAGCTCAAAGCCATTGAGGTGAGCATTTGGATGGCTATAAGTGCTGGTGTCACAAAACTATGGATCAAATCCGACACCACTACTGCCCTTGCGTGGATCAAAGGCAATGGTTGCCGTCCATGGAGCTCATTCATTGTCTCTGTCGCATTCACCAAGGGTTGGACAATCTCACAGATTGGATTGCCACTCACATACATCGCGAAGAGAATGTTCCAGCTGACCTCCTAGCCTCTCATCGCTCGGACAGAGGAGAAACTGTTCTCTTTCCTTCTAATGTCTGGACTGACTTGGAAGTTGTCATTGACCACGATAAATCCGGCATTCCTTATGTACGAAAAGGGAATAAAGTCCTTTTCTTTGACATGTCTCTCTCCTGGATGCCCAGGATGGTTTCTTAATTCAAACGGCTGCAGCTCGATCTGGATCGTTTTTCCCTCCTTTGTATTAAGACTACACCCTAAGCATTCCATTTTGTAAAGTCCATGTCACTTTTGTAAATTTTTTTTCTTCTCATACTACAATATAAATTGATTACCAATAAACAAAAACAATCCCAAAGTTTAACACGATGCATTTCACATAAAACCATATAGAAGAAGAGTAATCCCCAAAGAAGTAAACATTAAGATATTCTGATCTGGGCTATTCCATCTTTGTCTTCTTTGATCAACTCCATAATTTCACTCCATAGCTGTCTCGGATTAAGGAAGGAGGTGCCCATAGAAAAGGGTGCTGATAGACTATTAGTTTTGCAGTCCCCAAGCTGCATATACACTCCACTCCTAATGCTAATGTATGAAAAATTAGTTTTTTTTCATTTTTTTATAAGAAAAATGTATGAGTTGATTTATGTAGATATATACGTCACATTTTATAATAATATGTATTTAATTAGGTAAGTACCTACTTTAAGAAAAAATCAAAACAATTGGTTATAGATGGGGTCGGCTACATACGAGGCTGGATGTTTCATTTCACAAATGACATTGTTTTTTTTTAACAGTCCAAAATATAGTCATATATAGATCATTAGAAATTCAGTGAAACATAGATGATGTATATGCCTTATGAATTTTTTTTCTTACGTTTAGTAAAAATGAGTTTATTCAATTTGAAATGGAATGATATACACTTTTTATCAAAACATATATCTCATTAAAAATTATTTATTATTTAAAAAAAAATGAAATTGTGTTTCTCTTCTCCAATGAATTCAATGACATATTGTGGAATGATAGACAAGGTCATACAAAGGTCAGAACAAGAAAGAAATAGCTAAAATGGAGGAAATCTAAGTGATAGGAAGTAAGTTTATCCATGCTACAGTTGTGTTCTGTTGGCATGATATCATTTCTTTTACATATAAAGCTAAAAGTGTATTGATTTTGTATATACTTCCCACCCATATTTTATAAGAGATTTTGGGATGCACTCAGTGTAGGCTCATTTCCCTCTCAGTTCTCTTTTATTATAAGGTTGAGATGATTTTATATCCAGACATCTACCTCTTATTACTGACTTGAGTCTTCGACATGGGCAACCCCTCCCTGGTGTTCAGACTGCCTTAGGCAGATAAGTAATCTGATCCCATCTCCTATACCCAGACAATGATCGTCAGATTGTCTTTAGCAGGGACATTCCCTTATTCTCTCTGGCATCCAGACTATATTAGGCAACGTTCATGTAGAGCAACGGTTGGAAAAAAGAGCAGATGTCGCACGATCGGTCTGATCTATCTTCCAGAAAGTCATAATCACACATGATATAATTTATGTTACATATAAAGCCAAGTTATTTTTTGGTAAAATAGAGTATTGCTATTTGCATTCCAAATGTACAAGCATTGAACCACAAAAGATGGAACAAAGTGTATCGATTTTGTGTATTCTTCCCACCCATATTTTAAAAGGGCTTTGGTGGGATGCATTCAGTGTAGGCTGATTTCCCTCCCAATTCTCTTTTATTATATGGTTGAGATGATACTTACCAAGTCCATGAAATTTTTTGGAGAATAACAATACAAAATTATGTTAAAGATTAATGAACTAATTAAGCAATATTGAGTTAATTCTACAAAACAGGGAAGAAAACATTGCGTACTGAATTGGAGAATCTGTTCTGATGAAGAGGAGGACCGATGATAGAGTTGGACTCTATTTCCTTAAGATGTTGTTCCCCCCACACTGGTGCTTACGGGTAGCGGCGAATGTCTTCCAGGATACAACGGTCAAACGTCCTTTTGTAGCAGCACTGCAAACCAGAAGACCAGCGAACCAACTCTGTGTGCAACACTCTCTATAAGGAAAAATTGGTTGTGAAGGCTGTTCAGTTTTTTGAAACAGAACGAGGTACTCCTTCTCCAAAAAGCCATCGGTCAGATCGTAACCGTCGATCTGGTGGCCCATATTACATCTGCGGATTTATTCGATCAACAGTCCAAATTTCATTTGATCAAAACGATCTCCACCGTCCGATCTGTCAAAAGGTTTAAAAAGAAAATGCTCTAGCTCCTAGCGACGATGCGTATGTGCGCTTCTAAAATGCCCAATACACCCCACGCGTGGTCCACAAAAAACAATTCACGGGAGTACAAGGAGCCTTTTACCTTATAAATCCTCAATACTTTTCCTATTTAACCGATATGGGACAATAGCTTTTTCTTCTTCCCCAACCACTAACCACTTTCATTATGTTATTGAGAGAATTTTGGATTCAATTTTCTCATTCATCAAAAATTGGTTTTTAAAATGTAAATATACTACGTTCATCTACTCAACGAGAGGAACGTAATTCAATGAATTTTCACTAAAAATAATTAGTGAAACCCAAACTCATTTTAACCAAAATTGATCAAAACCCAAGTTTTTCCAACAAATTATTTACCAAAAAAGAAAAATAAGAGTTCATTGTGATCTACTCATTAAAGGCATATTCGAATTCGCACTTCCCACTATTAGACTGATTGCAACGGGATATCTCCTTGCATGGAGCCAGAGTCTTCCACACAAGTATGTAGCTCTGGCTCTTTAAGAGATGTCCCTCAAGCGAATTTGATCCTTTACCATGGAGGCGGCGAAGGAGAGAGAGAAGGCTGTTATTCTTGAACTCTTCAAAGAGGATAGGTGGTTCTCACCATTCAGAGGAGATGGTGATGTGTCGAACAATAAAAAAAATGGAGACCAAACATATATATATCTGAATGTGACATCAATCCAAATTCATGTCATATTAATAGAATCAAATACTTTTAGATCTAATTTTTGTTTATACCTTCCGCGGAAGGACTGATGTTTATGCATCACCAAAATCTTGTTGAAGAGAATCTGAGGCTCAGAAGAAGTCACCACACCATGAACAATGTTGACAAAATTCTCATAGAGAAGAACAACCACTGAATCATATATCATTTGTCGAGAGAGGAAACATAGCCGAGAGAATAGCAATTGAGGAACCCATGATTATTCAGTATATGTAGGGGAAGGGGATGAGAACAACATAAGCACAGACAAGTCCTGCAACAAAGAGGACTTGTCCAAGACACCACTTGTCGAATGTGTAATCGAGAGATGGAAACAAGTCCTCACCTCTTCCTCCAATGCTCCTACTCCGCCTTCGTTTGGTCATTTATCATCAGAAAAATGGGGAAGAAAAAGGTAAATCACTCTTGTTTGACTGATTTTGTTTTGTAGCTCAAAGATCAGTTCCCGATTGAAGCTCCAAAAGTGATTATGCAAACTGCCTTTACAACGACGGTCTGGATGCTTTGGAAGAGCGTAATGATCGTATTCGCCTAAACAAACATCGGCATAAACTCAGCCTATGCAGATAGATTATAGAGAATGTCAGTCTCACTCTCAAGGACAAGATCTTAGTGGCGCATTTTGTTAATAGTAAGATAATTTATTTACCCTCCAAAATAAAATAAAATAAAATAAAACATATTGACTTTGTTTTCTTCTATGAATATCTAATTAATATGCAAATGCATTTACAACCAAAGATATCTTGTTATCTTGAGTGAGGGATTGGAATGGTGACCTGTCTAGATTCAAAAGAAGCTTCCAATTCATTGAATGAAAATAATTATATTTACTTTCTTTATAAATTAGGATGAATGGGGCACATGATGCATATAGAATGTTTCACACACACATGATGGATGGAGTTGTCACTACAGTATATAATCAGATTGTTATGCCTCTGGCTATGTGAATTTTTGTTGGACGTTGAAAAACATCTTTGGCCAAACAAAAAACATTTTTTGGTTACTGTGTAAGGAAAATGTTAGACACAGCCCCGTTTACAATCCCGCCTGCCGTTTACTTACGTTTTATTTCATTTTAAATAATCTCTCATATCATGAGAGGTCTATACTTTTATAAAAAAATGTGAAAAATTCCTGCAAGATATATATACCTCATATAATGAGATGTATAACTCATTTCATGATGATTGAGGTGTATATGACCGCAGGCGGGGTTGTAAATGAGACTGTGTGTAACAATGTCCGTTGTGTACACTCTTTCGATCACACTGTTAAGTGTTGCTCTTTTTCTTCCCCTAAATGATGTGTCTTGTTTCACATAAAATTTCCTGTGTGTGTGAAATCTTTCTTCCCTGTTTTACAGCTAGCCAATAAGTTCTCTTCACAAGCAAGCAGAGGCGTGTCTTCATATCGATATTTTTTTGAACATGGAAAACCATGCAATGGAGTTGAACACTCAATAATTTTTTTATTTTTATTTTTCTGTGGTCATTTATTATGGTTCCTAGGATCTGCATGGTAATCAAAGGGGTTGTATTAATATGAAGTCAGCTTTTGTACAGTAACATAAATCTTTACAGTGATACAAAATGAGGATCAGTGGGCTAGAGAGTACAGAGCACCCCTGCACAATTGCATCCCCTATTCAGCTGCTACTTTTCAATTAAACACACTACACAACAAAACTATCTGATTTGCATAACTCCACTCCAGTTTCTGTCTTGATCAAGTGTTTCAACAATTTCAGGCCACAACTGTTCAGAGAGAAAAATGGATTCTCCCCTGGCTGAATGATAGGCTGCAAGCATATCTGCAGGGGAATTTCCTTCCTGATGAATGTGTGTTGCCTTCCAATCTAAAAGCTGTGCTAGACCTTGGTGGATCGATCTGAGAGATCTCAGTGCAGTCCAAGGGATCAATTTGAATAAACTTATTTTTAACAAGTATAATTTTTTTAAACTGAAGTATATACATCACTGGATGACTAAGAAAGTATATGTATGAGACTGTATTTAGGACTACAAATATAATTGTGTAACAATGCTAAAAAAAGATAATGTTAGAAAAATATGCTGATCAATGGCTCCGCATCTTAATTTATATATAAACCTAGATTTTGTGATGTTCTTGTTATTCTTTGTTGTTGTTGTTATTATCATTATTAATATTTAACTATATTATTTTTTATAATATATTTTTTATGTATGTTAATATAAAGTCTAATCACAGAGTAACTAACTATTATAACTTGCTATTGTCATTTAAGGAGCAATAAGAATGATAATATATACAATAATATTTTAGTATAATCTGGTTGACGCTTTGCACAAGTCTTGCTTTTAGGGTTGATTTGGTAAGGAAATAAATGTAGAATAATGGGTAATTATAGGGATAAGTGAATAGGAGGGCAGTTTATCCCAATTTAGTATACAAAATAATCGGGTTAAACTACGGACAATTGTTCCAATTTTGAAATCAAATGTGAGGATATTTTGTTCCATTTAAATGCTGTGATATCATTTATCCCTACTTTTTATTCCAATTTTGAAAAATATAAATATGAAGAAAATTGATGTATTTTTTATTCTTTAAAATTAAGACAAATTATCATCAAAACTTTAATCCCTTACCAAATTAGCTCTTAGGCCTAGTTTGATAAATGAATAAATCTTTAAGATAAGTTAGCCTAATTTATGAAGATAAAAAGACCATGATTTTTATCTATATTGACATTTGGTAATGCTTTTTGTGTTCTTATCATTAATTTTACATTTGGATCACATGATAAAAAATATGTAATAACTTCAAAAAAATTTAAAAATATCAAGTCTACCCTTTCTTTTAAAGGGGCATTAATATTCTTGGTTTTGAAATTATGAAGTTTTTGATTTTTGTTTTTTTTGGGAAGGACAGTCATAAATATTGTCCATGTTTTAAAAAATGAGTTTAAAAAATGAGGATAAAGTCTGTTCCGTGTTTTACCTATAACAAAATATCCATACTTTTTCTCTCAAAATACGGACAATTGTTTATGCTTTATCCTTTTTTTTCTTATGCCATGATAACATGTGATTTAACCCAACTATTTCCTTACCTCAACCATTTACCCCAATGTCAAACTAGGCTTTCTAGGTAAAAGGTGGAACATACTTTATTCCCATTTTTTAAATCTCATTTTATAAAATATAGACAACATTTATAACTACCCTTCTTAAAATAACAAAAACTAAAAACTTCATGAAACCAAAACCAACAATATTAATGTCCCATTAATAGAAAGGGTAGACTTGGTATTTTAAAAAATTTAAATTATCCCATATTTTAGATCATATGATCCAAATGTAAAGCTAATGATAAAATGATAAGAACACAAAAAATGAGGATAACAAAATGAATTACCAAAAATAAATTTGGATAAAAATAAGTCATGATACCTAGGCCCCAAAATATAAGCCCCACTCACAAGCCCCATGAGGTGTCATCATCTCATTGATTGGCTTGTTGACTTTACAAAAATGGTAAAATGTCAAAATACAAATATGTCCTTCATTAAAAATATTTTCCATTAACCCAAATCCCCTTTTTTTTTCCTCAAATCAGTTACTAATTTTATGTATTTCAAAAATTGAATTTTGAAATCCTTACCTAGTAACTGAATTTTATATTTTAGTTACACACAAAACTTACCTAAATTATTTTTTTGTCAAAATCCTTCAAACTGTAACTTTTTTTTTCAAATTACATTCATACTATTTACATTTTTTTAAGAATGTTATTAACTAAACTTTATAGCATTTGACAAACATAATTTCAATTTACATAAATAAGATCATATCTGAAAATGCAAATACATTTCCTAAATGTTTACATCATTTACAATTATTTGTTGTATTTACATAAACACTGTTATATTTACGTAAATGTAACATTACAGTTACATTTACATAACTGTTTTACATTCTATGCAATTTTTTAAACAATTTAAATAGATTCTTTCTTTAATAGTCAGTTATATTTTATGAAAAATATCAAACAGTTTTATTTTTTTGTGAGTTACATTTAACAAATATTACATGAATTATTTGATTCATTTTCATAAAAACTGTTATATCTACATAAATGTAACATAACAATTACATTTACCTAATTGTTTTATATTCTATACAATTTACCTGTAGTTGACACATTTATGAATGTAACAAATATATTAATACATGAATGCGGTTGACTGTTACATTTACGAATGTAACAAAAATAACATATATTTGAAAAATGCCTATTTACATTGTCAATAATGTAGCAGTAGCATCAAACAAAATACCCACATATAAAATGTAACAGTATCGAGTGTTACATTTAGATATTGAGATAAAAATAAATTAAACTATGAAAAATGATATTTAGTACATGAAAAAAATTCGTGTTTAAACATTTAACAAAAAGCAAAACATCAATACGTCTACCAAGACTGCTCATCCTCTCAACTCTCGACGGGGTCAACCTTCCAAAATGCAGTTTTCGATGGTTGTCGCCGCGGATAGACAACGAAACAACAGGAAAGGCAGGGTTCTCAAATCCAAGCATCGGCGACCGCGCGGACACATCAATCAATGAATCAATATAGAGGCGGAAGAGGTGGTGGTTCAATACCTCTCTCCTTCAAGTCAGTACTCAAAAACCTCTCATTTCCTTCTCACTCTCTCTATATTGATTCATTGATTGATGTGTTTGTATTGATTGTGCAGATTTTTGGCTAAGACGGGCTCTCCCTCCTCTCGTCTCTTGTTGGTGGTGAGATCGGACGGCTCAAAAGAGATGGCGCCGGTGGACCCAACGGTGAGTTTGAGGGCCAACTCGCTCAAGCCGTCAAAGACGATGGCGATCACCGACCACACGATCGCGCTTGTCTAGGTCGGCATGCCCGTCATCCGTATCGCTGCGGGGGAGCCGGATTTTGACACCCCCTCCATCATTGCAGAGGTCTGTACAATCTATTCTTTGAAAAGGGAAATTTTTAGATTTGGTGTCTTTGATTTTGAATTTGAATGAAGGTTGAATCTCACGATTCATGGATTAAATCTTGAAGTGGTTATTAAATAAATGATATAACAGCATTAAGGGCATAATAGACAATATACACTTGCCACATCATGGGGATCGGTTTGGGGCCTATGAAGTTGGGGTCTGGGAATGATTTTTTATCTCCATAAATTAGGCTAACTTATTTAAATATTTATCCCTTTATCAAACCAGCTCTTAGAGTTCAACTACTCATAGAGGAAGGGGGTTATGGGAGTCCGATTCAATTTTTCAAAATAATAAACCTCATCTAATAAATATATATACTTTATTGAAAAATACATATAGCTCCATATACAACAAATAAAAAATAGTAAAATGATCAAGAGTCCTCCATCTAAAGCTAACATGTCCTTTAAATATTTTCACCAAATCTAACTAACGGAATGACTAAATTAAAACAACTTTATTTCACTAAAAAAGAGTTAAGAGTTCTAAATCAAATAGAAATTCTGAAGGCTCCATCCTCCAATCTAGGGGTGCAAATCAGTCGGTTTGATTCAGTTTATTGAGAAACCATATTGAACCATATTATCATCATATTCAGATCAAAACCGAATCGAACCGAAGTTTAAACTGAACTGGCAAAACCGAAAACCAAACTGAAGTTATTTATCTAAACCGAACCAAAATTGAACCGAGCTGAACCGCTAAATCTCTATACAAACAATGCTAAAAGATTCACAAAACAAGGCTAATATACCATGTAGTCATGTACTGTTAAGACTTAAGAGACATATTTTTACCAAAACAATAACTTGGTAACATACTAAAACTGGTCAGTAGAAAATAAAAAGCACAATCTCTAACAAAAATGATCTTTATGTCTTCATTTTAATTCGGTTCGGGTTTTTTGATTTTTTAAAAAGTGAAATCAAATCTAAATCAAATTAAATCGGTTCACTGATTTTTCAATCCATGCCCAAACTGAATGAAAAAACTATTGACCAAAAAAAAAAAAAAATCGGTCTAGATTAGTTCTGGTTTGATTAAATCAACCAAAGTTTCCTTGCAAGGGAAAAAAACAAATGCAACTTTGATAACACAAGATAGAGCAGGACTATACATTGATACAACAGTCATTCAAATGACTTTAACATAATATGTACATGAGATTTCTCATTAAGTAAACATTTAATTCACTCCAGTATATATGTCTTCGTTCAACATGTATGTATCTTAACAACATTCAAAATGTGACATGACTACAAATGTAATTAACTGTAAGAATGATTATCCTTCAATTTTTTTTGATAAAGCAACGATAATTTTAGTCCCAACTTGATGCAGACATCATAGCCGTACAATATATGGACGACCGAGATCAAATGGAACACAAGAAGAAAAGACATCTTGATGAATCGGAAGCATCGTGACTTCAAACAGCCATAACTTTTGAACTGTAGATCAGAATCGCTATTATAATATGTCCATGCGTTCGTATCGACGAGCCCTACAGGAGTAATAGCAATGCTCTTACGCCATTTTTTGGAGCGTTCTGAGATCTTCTTGGGGGACAAATCGACGGTTTAAAGTTATTTTTACTATTTTTGGGTTGTTTTGAGGTTGTTAGGATTTACTATATTTTGATTTGAATTTCAAATTATTATTTGAATTCAAATTTGAATTTTAGTTAGGATTCGATAAAGATCTATTAGATTTGTTTGTTAGATTTAGATAATTAGTTGAGATCCTAGTTTGTTGGGATTCTCTTCTATAAATAAGCTTGTGAACCCATTTGATTATTTAGTTTTATGAATATTTAAAGTTTAATTATTTTATCTCTTGTATTTTATTAGGAGTACTAACAATTGCAAAGACCTCCCAATTCTCTATTATTTCATCCGAAGTAGTAGATTATTGAAGCCCAACCCCCTGGCATTCTTTTGAAGAATTAACAGCGCGACGTTGGAGCCTACCGATTTCGTTCTCTAGAACGGATCCGTAGAAGAGCGTGGCTACACGCTGCATCAGGTGATATCAGAGCTTTCGTCGATCTTCGTCGCATCGTTCTAAGAAAAAAAAAACATGCCGCTGAGAAGACGTCCTCTTAGCGACGCCTACGACCGAGAGGAGATACAACAAACCATCGCAGCAGCTAACGCAGCAACTAATAGGCGCATAGATGAATGGTTTGAGGCAATGAAGCGCCAAATGGAGGAGATGATGGCGTTGATGCAACGCCGAAAAGGGTCTCCAACTCGACGACAACGATCACCGGTTCCACAATCTCCAACCACGCGATCTGAGGCGGATGATTCCATTGGAGGAGATTTTGATAACTCGTTCGAAGAGACGATCTGTCCACCTATCTTCGATGATGATGAAGACGATGAAATTGAAGAGGCAAAACCTATCTTCGATGAAGATGAAGATGAAGATGAAGAGATTGAAGAGGTAAAGCCTATCTTTGATGAAGACGAAGGGGTTGAAGATGAGAACATCCCACCTATTTTTGATGAGGAGATTGAAGATGCGAGACTTCCCCATATCTTTTATGCAGAGATCGAGGAAAAAGATCTTCCACCTATCTTTGATGAAGAGATGGAGGAGATTGAGTTTAAGAGTCCCCCTCAAATATTTGGTAACAATGATCACATCCTTTCTTTATCTACTGCCTCTCATCATAGCTTTTTCATCACCAAAATCAACACCCACGTATATTACGTGACTGGAGCTTCATCCAAATCGTTCCCACTAGTCCCCTTCCAATTCACCCATACCGCTTCACCATCGAAAAAGCTATCACATAAAGTATTTCATCCACCCTACCTTTATTTTGTGGATCCATTCTTTCCGTCTTTCATTTCATCTGATCTACCATCCCTTCTCAGAAAGTTATTGCTTGAAAGTTGAATTCGTGAGTATTGGTCCGATTGGATGAATGTGATGCGGCACCCTAAAAGATTCGTTGTTCGAAAGAAATCCATATCTGAAGTTCATGGTGAAAGTTTCAACGAGGATCTGAATTCGAGGGTGAATTCTCTCCAACCTGGGGAGGATGATGCAGACATCATAGCCGTACAATATATGGACGACCGAGATCAAATGGAACACAAGAAGAAAAGACATCTTGATGAATCGGAAGCATCGTGACTTCAAACAGCCATAACTTTTGAACCGTAGATCAGAATCGCTATTATAATATGTCCACGCGTTCGTATCGATGAGCCCTACAGGAGTAGTAGTAATACTACTACGTCATTTTTCAGAGCGTTCTGAGATCGTCTTGGGGGACAAATCGACGATTCAAAGTTATTTTTACTATTTTTAGGTTGTTTTGAGGTTGTTAGGATTTTATTTCTTTGTTAGGATTTACTATATTTTGATTTGAATTTCAAATTATTATTTGAATTCAAATTTGAATTTTAGTTAGGATTAGATAAAGATGTATTAGATTTGTTTGTTAAATTTAGATAATTAGTTGAGATCCTAGTTTGTTGGGATTCTCTTCTATAAATAAGCTTGTGAACCCATTTGATTATTTAGTTTTATGAATATTTGAAGTTTAGTTATTTTATCTCTTGTATTTTGTTAAGAGTACTAACAATTGCAAAGACCTCCCAATTCTCTATTATTTCATCCGAAGTAGTAGATTATTGAAGCCCAACCCCCTGGCATTCTTTTGAAGAATCAACAGCGCGACATTGGAGCCTACCGATTTCGTTATCTAGAACGGATCCGTAGAAGAGCGTGATTACATGCTGCATCACAACTCAATCTAATTATACATATCTGATTCACAATATATAAAAAAGCACCCATGAAGAGTAGTATTTATTCATCCAATGAGCTAGAGATCTCATGGATAAAACTAGGATGAAGGGTGATAATAAGTATACATAGCAAAGAACGTCTGCAAAAACGTCAGAATGAGAAGCACACCAGCTGCCCCTAGTGAAATGATTGCCCACGGATTTCTGAATTAATCACGCACCAACTTCGCCCGCCATTTGTTCTGCCTCAACCCACAAAATCTACTGACTTCATTGAACAAATCTAAAAGGTAGCTTTTATTCCAGTCACACCCGACCTCAATACCGAGCTGGCTGATGAACAGTGCGGCCTCATTTTCGCTGCTCAGATTGTTCTCTATGATTGCCTCATCTTGAAGGATCGAGACATATGCAGGAGTGTTTACAAGGCAATCCATGAAAAATGTGTAGTTCGTGACATGGAATTTTGTGTACCTATAGCATTGTTCATAAGCGATGAGATTGTGCAGCACGGATTTGGTTAAATCATCGAGAACTAAAGATGGGATTTCCATCACTCCATCGTGGAAAGTCATATCTAAGAAGGATGTAGATTTTTTAACCTTAAACTTTACCCCGGCCTCTTTCATTTGTGTGACGGTTGGTATCCATCCCTGGGGTTTCAACTTGTCTTGGCCTTTTGATGATGATGCCCTTTCTCTCCTGAAAATTCGAAGCAAATCACACCGGTGGAGTTTCTTGGATGATGCATCTGATTTTCGGGGCTCAATAACTGGAATGATGGATAAATAGAGCAGATGGAGCAAATGTCGCACTTGACCGCTCGTTATAGAAGGGTTGGAACCCCTTCTTGCTTCTTCAAAATATGGCAAACGTTTAATTGCGAGGTCTTCCAGCGTAAAGTTTTCAGGCGTGAGACTACTGATCAATAAGTTAAAGAGTGCCTTGAGTATAAAATAAGGTATCTGATTTTCGAGCAAAAGTAGGTCGTACATCACATTACCCAAGAGCCACACTATAGTTATACCCTGCAAACAAACAACCATTTTCCCTATCCATTCTTATATCACCCTTATACTATCTTTATACTCGCTTATTCCGTTTCCCAAACAGGGTGATACATCTTAGTTAACAACTGGGGGCCTGCCCTGGGCTGGGCAGTAGGCTGCCTATACCCAGGGTCGGGCTTGTGGGTTAGTTATAGCGACGACAAAGAATAATTTTACTAGGATTATGTCATTTAAACTTATTTGTAGGGGGTTATATCGAATTTTCCCTTTATTAAGTTGGAGAAGATACTTACCTGTACTTAGATTTTTTTGGGAGAATAACATTACAAATTTATTTACCCAAAAGAAAAAAAAACAGAGTTCATTATGATCTACTCATCGAAGAGAGTATATGTGAACCCGCACTTCCCACTATTGGAAGAATCTCTCACAGACTGACTGCAACGGGATATCCTCGCACGGAGCCTGTCTTCCACAAGATGCAGCTCTGGCTCCTAAGAGATGTGAGATGTCTCTCAAGCGAATTCGATCGTTTATTATAGAGGAGGAGAAAAAGAGAGAGAGCAGACTGTTATTCTTGAACTCTTAAAGAGCATTTGAATATAGATTTGGGAAGATTATAGGTTTGCATGAATTTGATTTTCTCAAACCCGTTTCCAAAGTGATCATCTCAGAAGGTATATATCTCATTGGATGGCTAAGGAGTTATATGGATGTGATTGCATTTAAGACTACAAAAATGACTATGTGTAACAATGCTCGAAAAAGATAATGTTAGAAAAATATGTTGATCAGTGGCTCTGCATCTTAGTTTATAAACACGGATTTTGCGAATTTTTTTTGTTAGTCTTTGTTGTTGTTGTTATTATCATTATTATTAGTAGCTATATTATTTTTTATAGTATATTTTATTACATATGTTAATATAAAGTCTAATCACAGTGTGACTAACTATTATAACTTGTTATTGTTATTAAGGATCAATATGAATGATGATACATATAATAATATTTTAGTATATATAGTCATGCGGCTAAGAGAGGAAGGGGGTTATGGAAGGCTAATTCAGTTTTTAAAAATAGTAGAACTCATCTCATTATGTTTTAATGAAAAATACATATCTCTCCACATACAATGAATGTAAAATAATAAAATGATCAAACCCCCAATCTAAAGCTAATATGTCCTTTAAGTATTTCTAAAAAATTCTAGAGTTCTAAATCAAATAGAACTTCTTAGGCTCGATCCTCCAACCCCCGTTATAGGGGAAAGAAAAAACAAATGCAACTTTGATAACACAAGATAGAAAATGACTGTATATCGATACACGGTGATGCAGCGTGAGGGGGTCACGCTCTTCTGCTGACTCGATCGACCTTCAGGGATGCGAGATCTGCAGGCTCCAACAAGACTGTTGATTCTTCAATAGAAGGATACCAGAGATGTTGGGCTTCAAATATCTGTTGATTTCTTAAGAAATTCCAGAAATTTGATATTTCTATGTAAATGTTAGTACTCCTAACAAAATACAATATATAAAATAAATAAACTTTAAATAATCACTAATCTCTGAATTGTCAATTGGTTTACATGCTTATTTATAGAAGAGAATCCTAACAAACTAGGATCTCAACTAATTATCTAAATCTATAAACTAACAAACAAATCTAACAAATCTTTATCTAATCCTAACTAAAATTCAAATTTGAATTCAAATAATGATTTGAAATTCAAATCTAAACATAGTAATTAAAACAAATAAAAATAAATCATAACAAATAAAACTAAAATACTAAAAATACAAATCATCCAGAATCCTCCATATGGTGGTCCTCAACATTGATTGAATGGTCCATGATCATGCTGCATCATTCTCTCCCTCTTCAGAAAAACTCGTCCTCGAGTTTGGTTGAATGATTTGGTGATGAAGTCCGAGCAGCTGATGACGTGTTCCACTGAATTTTGATTTGATGGCTTTAAGGTCATTCAACAAATCGACTTTTGCATCCTTTCGATCTCCAGTGATCATGGAATTTTTTTTTTGTAAAAAAAAATCTATATTGGATTGGAATGAAAAGAAATATTTGAGGGGATGGGTGTTTTGGAAGGAAAACTTGGCTATGAGGGGTTAAATGTAATTTTTTTTTTTTGAAATTAAGAGGAGATGGGTTCGGTGGGATCTGGGGTTTGTACGGGGTGGAGGTTTTTTTATTTTTTATTTTTATTTTTATTTTATTTTTTTTGAGATGAAGGGAATGTGGTTTTTTTTTTTTTTTGATAAAATATAGGAAAATGATAGATAAATGAGATATGAATTCACCGGTGGCAGTGGCTCGGCAACGATGACGACAGTGGCACGCGGCAACTCTCGACAGAAGAGGTGGCTGTGCCGGATAGCATCACCGACGACGACTGTTCGGCGGCGGCGGGGCTCGGAGGCAGTAGCTCTCGACGGCGGCGGCGCTCGACGGTAGCAGCGGTTCGCGGTGGTAGTCGCAACTTGGCTCTGATACCAACTGATGCAGCGTGAGGGGGTCGCGCTCTTTTGCTGACTCGATCGACCTTCAGGGATGCGAGATCTGCAGGCTCCAACAAGGCTGTTGATTCTTCAATAGAAGGATACCAGGGATGTTGGGCTTCAAATATCTGTTGATTTCCTAAGAAATGTCAGAAATTTGGTATTTCTATGTAAATGTTAGTACTCCTAACAAAATACAATAGATAAAATAAATAAACTTTAAATAATCACTAATCTCTGGATTGTCAATTGGTTTACATGCTTATTTATAGAAGAGAATCATAACAAACTAGGATCTCAACTAATTATCTAAATCTATAAACTAACAAACAAATCTAACAAATCTTTATCTAATCCTAACTAAAATTCAAATTTGAATTCAAATAATGATTTGAAATTCAAATCTAAACATAGTAATTAAAACAAATAAAAATAAATCATAACAAATAAAACTAAAATACTAAAAATACAAATCATCCAGAATCCTCCATATGGTGGTCCTCAACATTGATTGAATGGTCCATGATCATGCTGCATCATTCTCTCCCTCTTCAGAAAAACTCGTCCTCGAGTTTGGTTGAATGATTTGGTGATGAAGTCCGAGCAGCTGATGACGTGTTCCACTGAATTTTGATTTGATGGCTTTAAGGTCATTCAACAAATCGACTTTTGCATCCTTTCGATCTCCAGTGATCATGGAATTTTTTTTTTGTAAAAAAAAATCTATATTGGATTGGAATGAAAAGAAATATTTGAGGGGATGGGTGTTTTGGAAGGAAAACTTGGCTATGAGGGGTTAATGTAATTTTTTTTTTTTGAAATTAAGAGGAGATGGGTTCGGTGGGATCTGGGGTTTGTACGGGGTGGAGGTTTTTTTATTTTTTATTTTTATTTTTATTTTATTTTTTTTGAGATGAAGGGAATGTGGTTTTTTTTTTTTTTGATAAAATATAGGAAAATGATAGATAAATGAGATATGAATTCACCGGTGGCAGTGGCTCGGCAACGATGACGACAGTGGCACGCGGCAACTCTCGACAGAAGAGGTGGCTGTGCCGGATAGCATCACCGACGACGACTGTTCGGCGGCGGCGGGGCTCGGAGGCAGTAGCTCTCGACGGCGGCGGCGCTCGACGGTAGCAGCGGTTCGCGGTGGTAGTCGCAACTTGGCTCTGATACCAACTGATGCAGCGTGAGGGGGTCGCGCTCTTCTGCTGACTCGATCGACCTTCAGGGATGCGAGATCTGCAGGCTCCAACAAGGCTGTTGATTCTTCAATAGAAGGATACCAGGGATGTTGGGCTTCAAATATCTGTTGATTTCCTAAGAAATGTCAGAAATTTGGTATTTCTATGTAAATGTTAGTACTCCTAACAAAATACAATAGATAAAATAAATAAACTTTAAATAATCACTAATCTCTGGATTGTCAATTGGTTTACATGCTTATTTATAGAAGAGAATCATAACAAACTAGGATCTCAACTAATTATCTAAATCTATAAACTAACAAACAAATCTAACAAATCTTTATCTAATCCTAACTAAAATTCAAATTTGAATTCAAATAATGATTTGAAATTCAAATCTAAACATAGTAATTAAAACAAATAAAAATAAATCCTAACAAATAAAACTAAAATACTAAAAATACAAATCATCCAGAATCCTCCATATGGTGGTCCTCAACATTGATTGAATTGTCCATGATCGTGCTGCATCACACGGTCATTCCTACGACAACATAATATGTACATGAGAATTCTGATTAAGTAAACATTTAATTGACTGGAGTGTATACTTGACTTCTTGAAGGTATATATATCTTCATTCAACATGTATATGTATATAGCTTAAAAACATTCAAAATGTGATGTGATTGCAAAAGGAACTGTAGGAATGGTCGTCCTTCAAATTTCTCGTTAAAGCAATGCCAATGAGCTAGTATTTATTCATCCAATGAAGAGTAGTATAAAAAAGCACCCATGAAGCAACCATGGGTAGATATCTGATTATACATATCTGATTCACAATATAATTTTACATATCTGATTCACAATATATAAAAAGACACCCATGTAGAGTAGTATTTATTCATCCAATGAGCTAGAGATCTCACGGATAAAACTATGATAGAGGGTGATAATAAGAATCGATACCAAAGAATGTCTGCAAGAGCGTCAGAATGAGCAGCACAATAGCTGCCATTAGTGAAAGGATCGCCCACGGGCAACTGAAGTAATTGTGCACCAACTTCGCCCGCCATTTGTTCCGCCTCAACCCACAAAATCTATTGACTTCATTGAACAAATCTAAAAGGTAGCTATTCCTCCAGTCGCACCGGACCTCAATGCTGAGCTGGTTGATGAACTGTGCGGCCTCATTTTCACTACTCAGATTGTTCATT